>LR749759.1:0-88723 GCA_902729485.2 Mus minutoides
TTTCAGCCAGTCCTCACAGCAATAATGACCAGTACTTAGAACACCATCTGCTCTGCAGCTGCTTCATTGAGGGAAAGTTTGACACCGACTAACTGATAACCTGCTGTGTGATTGATTATGATTGTCAGCCCTGTGTGTGGGGGGGAATCACATGAACGACAAATCTCTGAGCATGCCTATGAGGAAGTTTCTAGACTGGGTTATATGAGGTGGGAAGACCAAACTTAGATGTGGGCTGGTGTCCTGGACTGAGTTAAAAAGCAGAAAGTTACCTGAGCTCCTTGATCTCACTCTGCTTCTTGACTGGGAACACAGTGTGACCCGCTGCCTCATGCTCCTGCGGCGACGGCCTCCTCACTGTGAGGGGCGGCACCTTCAGACTATGAGCCAAAGTAAACTCCTTCCTCAAGTTGCTCTTGTGGGGCCATTTTGTCACAGCAGTGAGAGAAATAGTTCACCCACAAAGATTACTGCTATTTTACAACTATGGAAAGTAAGTCCAAAGTCATATATATTCCAAGTAGTGAGTCATCGGTTTGATCTTGGCTTATTCACTATCATGGTCCATGCTCCTGTTTTCATAGAGTATCTTTTACTTACTCTTTGACAAGTGCATACATGTAATCGAAGCATTTTGATCATATGCACTCCTCCTCTTCTCTCCCATCTTCCCAGGCATCCTAGATACAATTCCTTCCCAAATTTATGTCCTCTCCTTTAAAAAGAATATTTATTTATTTATTTATTTATTTATTTATTTATTTATTGTATGTGAGTACACTGTCACTCTCTTCAGACACACCAGAAGAAGGTATTGGATCCCATTACAGATGGTTGTGAGCCACCATGTGACTGCTGGGAATTGAACTCACGATCTTTGGAAGAGCAGTCAGTGCTCTTAACCACTGAGCCATCTTTCAAGTCCAGTCCTCCCTCTCCCTCTTCCTCTCCCTCCTCCTCCTCCTTCTTTCTTCTTCTTCTTCTTCTTCTTCTTCTTCTTCTTCTTCTTCTTCTTCTTCTTCTTCTTCTTCTTCTTCCTCTTCCTCTTCCTCTTCCTCTTCCTCTTCCTCTTCCTCTTCTCCTTCTCCTCCTCCTCCTTCTTCTTCTCAATAATTCACCGAGTCCTATTACTGCTGCCTGTTGACTGGTCTTGTTAAATTTATCTTGTGAGCTGATGGACAGCTGCAATGATGCTCCTCATTCTTAATGTCCATGGTGCTCGCTCGGATAGTATAAATATTCCTGGCAAACTCGTGCCCAGCAGAGCCCAGTGAGAAGGTTAGCTGAGATCAGACCAAGATGGCCTGCTGAGTAACTTCTTTCAGAAATTGCTTTTCGATGAACTGAGTGTGAACCATCTGAAGAATATGGATTACATTTTCACTAAAATATCTCTGGCAAACTTTTAGATGATCAGGAGGCTGAGACTCAATCCTTCTCTCAGACTCCTGGGGACAGGTGTGTTGGTACTTCCAATCTAACTTCCTATTATAGCTAGCAACTCAGTGTCTGGTTAATAGAATATTGTTTCTGTCTCTATTCTGGACTTGGACATATTAGAAATCTCCCATGAGCCTTTATAAGCTGGGGGCAACAATCTCGAGTCAGATGAAATAGGAAGATTCATTTGTATCCAAGGCAACAGAAGTCTCCAAAGATTTCATCCCAAGTCTTGTTAGCCTTTGATGGGTTATTTATTTATTCACACAGTTGCTCATAAGCAAACATTTGCTAAATTCTATTTACTAAGAATGGCACTTGAGGCAAGTTGTTTCACGTTCATCTGTCCTTGATTTTGACATCACATCTCAGAGAGGTGAGAAGGGCTCTCTGCACATTGTAAATGACTGAAAATGATAGTAGCAGTTCCTATCATTGGAACACAGCAAAAATCACTGTATTCAAAGTTCTATGAAAAAGTAACATGGAGTTAGAAAACACAGGCCACATAGCTTGTGTGCCCTTTGCTTGCCTGGAAAGATGTGACTATTTATAGAACGTACATAGTTAGGCTCTGGTGTTTTCTAGATACTTTATTAGATTTTGAGCATTAAGTAGTTAAATAAACAACTGATGCCACACTTCAAGACTTTCTTTAGATTCTAGATCACTGTAGTCTGATAAAGAAATAAAATGAAAAAAGCCAAGCTGAAAGGCCATTTGCAGAGGCCCTGTGGCAGGAGGGGAGTGCAGTTTGAGAGAGAACAATAGAAAGTAAATATGGAACAGGGGACTTATTGCTATTGGGAGACTGACATAGTATAAGACATTCCAATACAAATTCATCAAGACCCAAATCCTTACCATGACCCAGGACATGGGGGGGGAGTTACTAAAAGCTTTTAAGCAAAGTAGTCATGTGATTGGACTTGCATGTTAAGACAAAACTACCCCTCCCATTTCTTTCTTGTTCTCTGAGTCTTCAATACTTTGAGTGTCCAAGAGGCAAAAACATTTAAAGAACCAGTAAATGAAACTGGCCTTGGTGCTCAAGCCAGTGATCCTGCACTCTTGAGGCTGAGGCTGGAGGATCAGGGTGAATTTGATGTCAGTTTGGGCTACAGGGTTAGAATATCTCAAAACAAAATACAGGGAAGGGGGCATGAAGGGGAGGGAGAGCAGGAGGAGGGAGAGTGGGGGGAAAATGGAAGGAAGGAAAGGAAGGAAAGAAGGGAAGGAGGGAGAGATAGAGGGAAGAAGGAAAGTTGGTCTTTTCCTATCTCAGGATTCAGGATTAGGGGGCTTAATTTACAGGATAACCCAGCTGAGAGGTAGTGGCTCTAGATCCCTAGAAGTTAGATGGCATGAGACCCACCTTTCCCTTTCTCAGGAAATGGGGTTCCATATCATATCTGTGGCTCTTGTTCCTGAGAAATGTATGACACAGTATTATAAAGCAGTGTCAGCAGACAGAAAGTGACCAGATACGGGGTCTAAGGAGCTGTGGCAAATTGCAACTTTCAAACTATGAAGCTTTAGGCAAATTTTCAAACAGCTTACTAAATAATTTATTTTTTTTTACAATATATATATTTTTATTTTATATGTATGTGTGCCCTGTCTTCATGAACACCAAAAGAAGGTATCATATCCCATCACAGATGGCCTTGAGCCACTATGTGGTTGCTGGGACTTGAACTCAAGACCTCTGGAAGAGCAGCCAGTGCTCTTAATCACAGAGCCATCTCTCCAGTCCAGGAAAACAATTCTCATTGTTATGAAAGTCACTGGCAGAGTCAGTGGCTACCTTCCAGCTCTGTTCTTGTACTTGATCCCATTATAGTATTTAATGGGAAGGGAGTATATTGTAATGTTTGCATGTCTTTTTGTTGTTGTTGTGCTGTTGTTGTTTTATTGACACAAGGTCTCAAGTATCCTAGAATGACCCTGCTCCCCTGCCCCTCTTGTTTCCATTAGTTGAGTGTTGGGTCGCCAGTGTGCTGCTTTGTTCATGTTAGGCAAGAACCCATCAAGTCAAACTACATCTCCAGCCTCTGCCTACCTAAGACTCTATGCTTTGTGCTGGAATAAAGTAAGTCTCCAGTGTTGCCTAATAATTTTTTTACATATGTATTAAGTGGAAGAAGAAGAAGAGATAAAGACATCTCAGATGGGAGAAACTCATGAACTGAGTAGTTAGGAATGAGATCAAAAGTAGGAGGTTTATTAGGAATAGTCCTGATTCTGTTCTTTATATCTCAACATACACTGAAGACACTTTCCCTGCCCCCAACCCTCCCTACACCCCAGGATTCTGTCTTGTGAGTTGTTTGTTTGTTGAGATCGGGTCTTCCTCTCTCATCCAGGGTAGACTGGAATTCTCTGTAGCCAAAGATGGTTTTAAACTAGCAGCAACCTTTCAGCCTCAGCATCCCAAACTGGCCTAGAATTATAGCAATCCTCCCACAGCCTCCCACGCATCCTCTAAGAGTTCTAAAGGCTGAAATCAAGGACATGTACACATATTCTACTCAACCCACCACCAATGTTACCTCAAGCCACCTAAGGAGTTTGTTAAGATACAGTCCAATGAGCAGGTCTGTGGTAGTAATGGAGACTTTGTGTTTCTAGAATATTCCCAGTGAAGTGAAGCTGTTGGTCCCAAGATAATCCAGTGTATCACACCTGATCACAGATGCTTATGAGAGCTTTGTTTGTAGATGTCTGGTAAAGAAGTCAAGAGGATATGCTTCGATATAGTCTGTATTGTTCTAGCATAGTTCCGTTATACAGATAGGTTAGAGTTTACCCATAACTCACCTCTATTCTTATACAGGACGTGTGGTTACTTACTACCAAGTCCTGACAGTCATAAACAAAATGGCTTGCTCTAGAGGGTCATCCCCAAGTGTAAGAACCATGGAGTAGGAGTCTAAGAGCCACCATTAGCATTCCAGAGGCTGGGGCTACTATTAAGGTCCTCAAGAACTTGTTTGTTGACTGTTGAGCTTCCCTTTAGAAAAGGAGTTGGAGAGATCATAAGACTGATTTGGTCCACTCTGTCCTGCACTCCCTAGCCAGCTGTGCCTGTTCTTCCCCAGTTGCATTTTAGCCCCATAGTCTCATGAGATGCTAAAGTACCATAGAAGGTGGAAGGTTAACTGAGCCACTCTCCTGAAGACAAGTGTTCCCTCTGATTGACCCCGAAGTCCTCTTTATTTCTTCCTTAAATCCTTGAGGTAGTGGTGGTTGGTGGTTTCAGTGGTCTGATGGCCCAGGATAGATAGGGACATAAGTAGGAAATCTTCACTCCTGCCAGGACAATTTTAGGTGTTCTCTGTAGTTTGGGTAACAATTGTTAATCAGATACATCTTTTTTTTTTTTTTTTAAATTCTAAATTCCCATTCTTTTTTTAAAAAAAGAGTTATTTATTTTATTTATATGAGTACACTGTAGCTGTCTTCAGACACACCAGAAGAGGGCATCAGATCCCATTACAGATGGTTGTGAGGCACATTGTTGGTTGCTGGGAATTGAACTCAGGACCTCTGAAAGAGTAGTCAGTGCTCTTAACCACTGAGCCGTCTCTCCAGCCCCAGAGCAGATTTTACTTCAGTGAAGCCTCATCTTACTTTTTATTTCCCAGATCAAACCTTTAATATTGTAGCTAAGGAGTTACTACCAAACAGAGTCATCCAGGTTGTTCTCTTAAGCTCCTAGGCCTGTATTTCAGAGCTACTGTGTGTGTGTGTGTGTGTGTGTGTGTGTGTGTGTGTGTGTGTGTGTGTGTGTGTATGTATATGTGTGTATGTGTATATGTGTGTGTGAAGGAGAAGGAGAATGCTAATCTGTTTCTATGCTAGACTGGGAGTCAGTTCTCTCCTTCCTGAAGATCAAACTCAGATGGTTGAGCTTGGTGTCAGGCCCCTTTACCTTATGAGCTGTTTCTGCTGGCCCACATGAGTTTACTTCTAACATGTCATTTTAAGTAGCCAGAGAAGAAAGAACGAGACTCCCAAACCCCATCCTCATAGCTCATGGAGCATCTACTGCTAGGCTAGTCCTTCTGGATTCTAACCCTCCTGCTTTCTGATGTCAAAACAAAATACCATGCTTTTTATGAGTTTTGGGTGATTTCAGGTAATAATTTTTTTAATGACTTTATAAAAAAACTACACACATCAAAGGCACTTCATATGATCCTACAGTTTTTTATTCTATACATTTTTAGTGGTAGTTCTAACTGTGAAATTTAAAGGTCCAGCCTGAATTTTTTTTTTTTTTAAACTTGAGAGTTTAGACAACTCCAACCAAATCCACTAGGGGGAGACATTTAGTAGTGTTAAGACTTGTTGGGCCAGCAAAGATGTTTTAATTTTGCAGAAATTGTCATAAGCAAGGGATAGTTAGCAAAGATCAAATGCTTGTATGCTGGGTGGCTTGCCGTGCGTTTGGGGCACTTTTTTCTACATAGGTGTTGAGGAATGTTCTATGAGACTGTGGTTGAGTTGGGGTTCTGGTGGGTGTAGCCTAGCCGGTGAGCTTGGGTAACTCCCAAAAGCAAGGCTGCATAGGTTTATTCAAAAACCACTCAACCAACTCCCAGGTTGCACAAAAGAAAGAGATGTTTAGAAAGTTTCCCTGGGCTCCCAGATACCTTTGGGATGCGACAGGCCTAGCAGGACTGGGGAATAGACACCCTGAAGGGTTGAAAGATGCACCTGGGCAGGGCCGATGTGAGGTTGTACAAATAATATATAGAGTATTAAAGTATCAAAGTTTAACCAGATGTTTTTATATATTAACAAAACATAATTAAGCATAAGTTAAAATAAATCAACGTATATGATATTATATAATACAATGGCTTATTGAAACAAAAGACAATACTATTAAAATCTAACCAGATACAGGGGCCTCCCGCAGGCTTTAAACCTGAGACCTATTCCCTAGTGAATACATGGATTTTCAAGCACTATGGAGGGGTATTCAAGGAGATGCTCATAGCTGCAAATGGTTTTTTACTCCTTGATAAAATAATAAGGAGGCCTGAAAGGGAACAACTTTCTCCTATTAGCTCAGTTATTGTTTATTTAATCTCTCTCTCTCTCTCTCTCTCTCTCTCTCTCTCTCTCTCTCTGTGTGTGTGTGTGTGTGTGTGTGTGTGTGTGTGTTGCCCATGCCATGGAGGAGATCAGAGAACAACTTTTCAGGAGTCAGTTCTTTCCTTCTTCTACCATGTGGGTCCCGAGGTATCAAACTCAGGTCATCAGCCTTCAGGGCAAGCACCTTTATTCCACCTCATTGTCCAGTGACTCCCGTATTTAATGTCGTATCAGTGAGCAGCCATTCCTCTTGCTATTCGCCTTTTGCAGAGCGCTATCCTGGGCACAGAGCAGCTGCCAACTTATAAGGCCAGGTGTGTTTGCTTGGCACAGATTGTCAGAGCTGAGCTTCTTGACTGTTGACATTCATTCTCTCAGAGAAGGAAGAGGCAGGATGGGTCATTAGACCCTCATTGTTCATCTAGCTCCCCACTCCGCCCCCAGTCTGTTGTACAAAATTCTGCCCTAGCTGCACATAGCCGCAGGGGCTTTTAGAGGAGCTAGAGCATAGTTTGGGGGAGATGAGGAGAAGGGGCTCCATCCACGCACTGCAAAGTGCAGCTGCTTTGGGGTCACCCTCAGTCCTGTAAGCAACCTCTCACCAATACTTGGCAATAAAACATGAAAAACTCTTTGTTCCTCCCTCAGAAAGAACCCTGGTTTGTCAGTGGAACCTTCGAGAGCTGGGTAAATGTTGCCTAATCCTCCTTCTCCCTTAGGGAAGAAAATCCTCAAAACATCATCCAAACACACCCTACGTCTCGTGAGTGGGATTCTTCTAACACTTGTGTTGACATGTGGACACCATCTTCCAGAAAGCTCTCCCTCTTATGCCAAGAGTAGGGAAAACATGGGTCTATCCCAAAGGATGCCTTGCCGCCTGAGTAGCAGGCTGAATTTCCCTATTCATTTATTTGAATTATTACCTCTAGTAGGCTGGGCTAGCCTTGGATAACCTTGAACTCCTGGGTGCTGGGATTATAGGCATGGGCCATCACACTAAGTTTATACAAAGTTGGGGTTTGGATCCAGGGCTTCTGTGTGCGCTACCAACTGAGCTGCATCTTCAGCAATATTTTCTCTGTCTTAATGTCAACCAATAATGCACACGTCTCCAGGAGCTCCGAGCCTTCTGTTCCCTGCTTGCCTCATAGCATCTTGCTACAGTCTTATCATTTTTGCGGTCTTTCTCTTGCTCCTCCACAGCTTAAACGCCACCAAGGTAGCAGTGTAAATTCTTATCTGCTGTTGTATCTTGCTCAAGGATGGATGCTGTCATCTGGCCCCTGCCTCTGCAGTCTCAGATCACTGTTGACATAAACAAGTCCATCTGCCTGCTTCTGTGCTATACTGTGATTTTTTTCAAGGTTCCCAAGATCCCACACTCACCCCCGGGGTTGTGCAAATTGTAAGTGTCTGAGCTGGGACATAGATTCAGACATCTGGCTTCTGAAGTTAGGGTTATGATCACATAGGTCATCTTTTCCGGAGACAGACATTGAACTCTTGATCTTTGGTGAAAAGGGTGTTACAGGGGTATCAACAACCCAAATGGGTCCAACACTCTCAGGGAACAAAGCTGAGTATGTATTTAGCTAGTTGTAGTCACCACACATTCAGTTGAGGTAAAATAACACACTTCAACTGGATTCAAATACAGTGAGTAAGAAGCTCAAGGGGTAGGCTGGCTGGTAATGCTGGATTCAATGTCCAGTGGACCTCTGTATCTCATCCCTGCCCCCTGTGTACGTTCGATGCCATATAGTAGAACCATTTACTCTCCTAGACATTAATGCACAGACTCTTCTTTTGGCCGTTGTACATAGCCAAGGACTGGAACTAAATCTCACTGATCCAGTTTGGGTCGTGGGAACCAGTAATTGTGGCCAGGCCGATGGGTTGTACTGATCGGCTCAACCTATATCATGTGTCCACTGCTAAAATAAGGATGAGATTAGCCTCCTCTAGAACAAAAGGGCACAGACTGAAGAGGATCCATTGGCAAATGACTGGTTACCATCAAAGAATAAAGAAGCCAATAGAATCAGGATGGGTGAGAGCAAAAGGTCCAGTTACATCTACTCTGTCATTATGATAGGCTCTGTATTGTGTGGGAAGAAGAGATATTGAAGATGTTCTGGGATGGGAAGATGGCTCATTGGGCAAAGTGCTTGCTATGCAAATACGAGTGTCTGAGTTTGTATCTCTAGTACCCAGGTAAAAGTTGAGCACAGTAGCATCCTAGTACCAATGAGGCAGAGATAAGCAGAACCTAAAGGCTTGCTGGCTAGCCAGCCTAGCAGAAGCAGTGAGGTTCAGATTCAGTGAAAGGCTACGATTCAAAAAGTAAGGTGAGACCAGCTGAGACCAATACAAGAAGACACCCAATATAGACTTCTGGCCTCCACACATGAACATGGATGTACAAGATACACATATACCCACTCTCATGGTCCCTGCTCTGGAAAGTTTTGCTTTCACAAATGTAGAAATCAGATAGGAGGGAACAGAAACATGAGACAACTAGAGAAGAGTGAGGGTAACTCTTTCTGCTTTTGGTTCAGAACTGATGGATAAACACGGTGCAATGGGTGTAATGGGGGAATTTTGAGACTAGAGTGGAGTCATTAGGAGTGATCATGGAAAAGGATGGTCTTGAGGAATGTGTGGAAAGGGCAGGTGACTGCCATGGGGAAGATTCTGGCCTCAGAGGTCTTTGTGGTCTTGTGCCACATCTGTGAAAAGGTTTTCAGCCTTATGAAAGAGACTTTGGTAGTGGAATAAAGCCTGCCCATCAGATGACAATTGGTACCCAACAAGCACAACGGTATGTGACAATATATCATGGTCGTTCATATTCCAGTGGTTTATCAGTCTTTCAAGGCTATTTCCGATCAGATATCATGGCCGTAGAGACTCTTGTCAGATGGATCTTGAGGGTCTGCTCTTGAAGATTACTCATGAGGACCATGGTTTTTTAAAAACAAAATCTACTTTTTCTTTCATCTTTTAGTGACTTGGGACTCTTAGCATCCAGAGTTGCCAGCCAAGCACCTTTCTGGTGTCCTGGGATTAGAGAAATATGAAAGGAATTTGTTTTGTTGAGTAATTTTGGGTAATTTGAGCTGTATAGTTATGGGAGAGAAGAAAAATAGATCTAGCATCCTGTGCCCTGTGCCCTAGACAACATCTCTCTAACTCAAGATGCCCTTTGAATTGGAATCATGGTTATCCTGATGGCCATGTGTGGTCCAGGAAGTGGGATGCCTGACTTTAGAAAGCCAGACACATCACAGAGGTGATCTTTAATAGAACTCTTTGTTGAACAATGATTTTTACCCCAGAATGTGATCACAGCTGGTTTATTTTAGCAAATGTAGCAATCCAGGCGATTAAAGCCATATTCCTTTGTGGCTATTTATTTTCACAAAGTAGTCTCAGTGTATTGTCATGAAAGAATTCTTTGAGACTTTGCAAAGTTAAAACAAAATGTAGCTTCCTCCCAGTCCCCCTCTAAAATAGTCCCATCTGTCCCATCAAGCTATCTTTACTGTCACAAAAAGATGTTAACAAGTAGACCCAAGGAGGTGAATTCCATCGGGGGAGGTGAGGTTGGTTATCCAGTCTATTAGAAAAGAATTACAGTAGATCAGAATCCACCAGAAGAAAGAGTTCCCATTTCATTTAGCAGGAACATAACATAACTTTAATGCTGGGGGCCAGCAAAATGGTTCAGTGGGTCAAGGTGCTTGCTGGCAAGCCTGAAAGTTGGAGTTCTAGTCCTAGTTCCTGGGACCAGCAAGACCAAGGGAGAAAACTGACTCTCTCAAGTTAGCCTCTTTCTTTCACACGTGCTTGGTGGGACTTCTATTGCTCCCAGCCCAAACAATAAATAAATGTAATTAAAATTTAAAAATAGTTTTTTTAAAAAATAGGAAAGCTAATATGGAGATCTTATATTGTCACAAAATTAAATCAATATTTCTTGGTTGTAGAAATTTATAAGGAAAAAGGATTTGGTGATTCTGGTGTGCAATGGTTCTATTCACTTATTCAGCTGATATTTACAGTGCTGCCAGCTTGTGCCAGGAATGGTGACGAGAAGAGGCTCAGCTTTTGAATTTGCTCAGTTTGTATTGTTTTGGGAAATAAAGAAAAGGGACAACCCAGTAATAAAGTGAACAGAAGAATGGAAGGCTCTAGAATGTGCTAGGAAGGAGTAAGTTAGGGACTGGGCTTTGAGAAGGTGAATGCCCCAGTTAAACTATGTAGCCGTCGATGCTTCTTTTTGAAAGCTGAAAGGAAAAGATGATTCTTAAAAAAAAAATTAAAGGCTTATTTTATTTTTAATTTTGTGTATGTATGTGTATATATGTGTATATCTGTGTGTATCTGTGTATGTATGTGTATATGTGTGTATGTGTGTGTATGCATGTGTGTGTGTGTGTGTGTGTGTGTGTATGTGCATATAAATGTAGGTGCCTGCAGAAGTTAGGGATATTGGAAGTTCTGGAGCTGGAGTTAGAGGAGATTGTGCACTTCTGTCCATGAATACTTGGAACTCAAGAGTACATGCTCTTAATTCCTGAGCCAACTCTGCAGACCCTAAAGAATGATTTTTAAGGAAGTATTCCTTGGAAATGGAATATTGTGTGTAAATAGGGGAAAGAGTATCTCATGCAAGAAGAAATTGCTCACATACAGGCTCAGCATAGGGAAGATCTTGACATGTTTGCAGAATGATAGGGTGAGTATCTTTGAACCCAGTGAGGCAAGTGTGGGTGGAACATGAATATTAAGGTTGAAATGTGAATATCCTGTTGTATCTGAGATTACACTAGCATGGTCGAAGCCACTTCTCCAGGACAGGGTGTGTCCCTTTTAGCAACACCGAGGAAGGGTACAGAGCATGTGGGTGAGGGAAGGAAGTAGCGATGCTTTAAGATGGCAGCATCTGTGAATCTCATTCTTCTGTGGGACTCCTAACAGCGGGAACAGGATGCTGTCCCTGACTCTTTTGCCTGCTTTTGGGACCTTTTACTTATACTGGGTTGCCTTGTCCGGCCTTAATTTGTGGGGAGGTTCCTCATCTTACTGCAACTTGATATGCCATGTTTGGTTGATATCCATGGGAGGCCTGTCCTTTTCTAAAGAGAAAGGGAAGAGGAGGAGTTGGGGGAGCAGAGCAGAGGAGGGGGGAGTGGGAGGAGAGGAGGAGGGGCAAACTGACATAGGGATGTAAAAAGTAGAAACCAACAAAACCAAAACAAGATGGCAGCCTGTGACAGCAAAGGTTTAGTGTCTGTTAAGCATAATGAGTATGAACCCAAACTGCCAACAACAGAGACAGAAGATGTATAAGAGGCTGGAGAAATGGCTTCAGCTTAAACCATTCAGGCTAACCAAGAGCCAGTCTGAGGAAGCCTGGACGGTTCTTTCTGAGCTTATCCTTAAACCGGAGTTACCGGATTTTCACAGTCAGTCTCCAGGGAAGTCTTCCAGAGGAAGAACTTCTGCTCTTGGCCCTTCCTAGGAATTGGGCCTGAGCACGGAGGAGGCAATCCTGGTTGTGGCTGTGGTGGGAATCAGAGAGGAGGAGGGGGGAAGGAGGAGTGGGAGGAGAAGCAGGAGAAAGGGAAAGGAGGAAGGGAGAGGAGGAGGGAGGAGAAAAGAGGAGAAGCAAGTGGGAGGAGGGGCAGGAAGAGTGGGGAGGAGGAGCAGGAGGAGGGAGAGGAGGAAGGGAGAGGAGGAGGGAGAAAAAAAGAGGAAGAGGGAGGATGAGGAGTGGGAGGAGGAGGGAAGAGGAGCAAGAAGAGAGTGAGGAGGGAGGAGGGAAGAGGAGGAGCAAGTAGGAGGAGGGAGAGGAGGAGGAGAGAGGAGGAGGAGGGAGAGTAAGGAGCAGGAAGAGAGAGAAGGAAGGGAGAGGAGGAAGGAGGAGGATAGAGGAGGAATAAGTGGGAGGAGGGGGAGGAGGGAGAGAAGGGGTGTCTGTCTCTTTCAACTTTCCCTCTGTCTAGTCCCTAAAACAAGACAGGTTACACTTTTAATACACATGGGATATCAAGAATCACTTAAAATATCAGCACCTGATTCCCTATGTCTATTGGGTTCTGTTTCATGGAGTACCTGTCCATACATGGTCCCATGACAGTAACATGGAAATTTACTGTGAGTGGCACACCAATTGTCTCCCTAAGGAGCTTAAACATATTAGGAATCATTATTCTATATATACACAAATATTGTGATTACTAAAAGCAGAGACAGATTTTTTTTTCTGAAGAGAGAAATTAAATCAGGTTCAGAATTATTGATGAGATCTGGGTGACAGGTAAAAAAGCTGGAAGGACTCTTGGACAGACCGAATATTGTCACTGGGCAGTATGAATTTGTTATAGGTGCATATGTATATTGCCTGCGTTGAGAGGTTCGGTTAAAACTGAAGACAGCCAAGACCCATCCACAAAAGGGTCTGAGAAACATAGCCAAAGTGAGATTATGGAACATGGATTTTAAAGGCTTAATGGACAAATATGATACAAAAGCTCGAAGTTCCACACTTAGCAGAATGCTGGCCCAGAAGAGAAGGTAAACCTGAGGGTACAATACTTTTGGAAAGTCCTTAGCATGAGATAAATTTGTAAATATTGGTAGGAAGCACACACACAGAGTTTCTCAAATGCTGAATATTTTATTTCACATCAGAGCAACCCCTCCTACTGGGTTTTTTTTTTTTTAAATTGAACCCTGCACAAGAACTCCCATAGAGAACAATGTGGACATTACTATAGCCCCATTGAAGACCACAGTGATTGACCTTAGAGGAGGTTAATTACAAGGCTGGATGGCAGAGCTTGAGAGATGGACGGCTCAGTAAGTTAAGGGCACTTGCTACTCTTACAGATAACCTGCATTTGGTTCCCAGTGTCCACATCAGGCAGTGTATAACTTCCTGTTTGTATAGCTACAGGAGATTTGTGGCCTTCTGGCCTCTTCAGGCATATGCACACATGTGAGACACATAAACTCATGCAGGTACACATGCATACACATGAATAAAAATCATAAATTATTATTAACAGCCAAGCATCATCAGTACCTACATAGTATATTGCAGTGTTGGGATCCAGACCCAAGGTAATTCAATAGACACTGAGTAAGAGAGTGACCGGGAGATTGGAATATAATGGCTGTGTGATAAAAAGGAAAGAAATTGATGTTGGGGAAGTTTAGAAAGTGCAGATGATGAGTAGCCAGACATATAAAAATCGACCCACTAGAAGAGAAGTAAGACATTGTGAAAAATCTCATGATCTCATTCCTAGCAAAGGCATGGCTCATTTGGGGGACTGCAAGAGGCTCTGCCTGCTTGCTTTGTGTGAACAAAAGTGAAGATGGTGTGAGCAGACAGAGAGATGGGAAAAGGCAGAGTATGTAAAGCACAGAAGATCGTCGTGTCCTTCTGCTGGTCACTGAAGCAGGGCTCTGAGTTGCTGTGGCATGTATTTTGGGAAAATCATTCATATGATTTACTAGAAAATAGACTATCAATAGCCAAAGTAGAGGTAGAGGGTCAGCTGAGGACTGCTGATATTATGCAAGAGAACATAGTAAGTAGTTTGTGAACTATATAATTCATTTCCTTCTAGGTGTTTGAATTGGAAAAAAAATACACATTGATCTAAAGTTAGTTTGTACATGGGAATAAGATCTCTCAGGTTCTAGAGAGGCATAGGTCCTTCTTGAAATGTCTCCGTTGTTCTCAGATCTCTGAAACAAATGAACAGAAATCTTAAAACACCATTGGCCCTTGCATGTAAAAGCTCCTTTCTAGCACGGTTTGTCCAACTGTAGATCATGACAGGCTGGTATAACAATACACCAAAGAAAGAAGAAAGCCCAGGGTCGTGAAGAAAGGAACTCTAGTCTGCAGAAGATTATTTGTTTGAAAAAATAATTAGCCCAGAAGTAGAACAGCTTGGTAGGAGAGTGTGCAGCAAACCGAGAAAACAGAATCAAGTCCATAAGTGCTGTAGTTGCAGGCAGGAACTGAGTCAGGTGTAGGGGAACTGAGGACAGTGGGTACACACCACACACAGAGACAGCTGGGTCATCTGTCTTACCCTAGACTCAAGCAATGGACATGAGCCACCCTGAGGCGCCTACTCAGCACCAGGCGAGGAGCTAAGCCAATTTGGAAACTTCTGATGCCCTTAGAGTAATTACCAATCAATTGGCCAGGGGAAGACTGCTGCCAATGGTGAAGTCATTCCCCAGTTTTCCTTCCTTACCCAAATCCTACAGCTAAAGGAAATCAGTGAAATTCAAGCAGCATATTGGGCTTTTGAGTAAAACGTCTATGGTGGCAAATGAATGGCAAACTTACATGACTTTACTTCTTTCACAAACCCATGGCATTAACAAAATCCAGCTCTCTGTCCCCAGCTGAACTCCCTGTTCCTTTGCTCTTTCAGGCCTGGGGCCAAGAATCAGGTTTTCAAGAATGTTGACTGAGCCTTCTTTGAAGTCACTTAGGTTCTCATCCAGCAGCAAAGGAACCAAGCTTAGCGAACAGAAGCTGTAAGGAGGTTTACTGTGATTCAGATTTCAGAAGGATGCTATGGCAACGATAGCTGCCTAGCAATTCAACAGATTCCTTGGGAGAAAATAACAATCATGATAATAATGAGATGAAATTAATGTTTATTGAATAGATATGATATTCCAGGTACTAGGCTAAGTTCTTTATATACAGTGTTGTTGTCGGGTTGTTTTGTTTTCCATATAGAAATTCTCCTCTTTTCTAGATGAAACTAAGGTTAGAGATCTAAGGTTGTGTGCTTGGGTCGGGGGACGGGGATTCACACAATTATTTTACACTATCTGTTGGATTGGGTGGTTTGTATACAGAGACTGTATGTTTCAAAGAATAAACGTGACTGAGTTCTAGAAATGTTATTTAAAAACTATCAGGTACCACACAGATAAACATAGAAAAGGGCAGTGTAAACAATATAATCTAGGTTATGGCAAGTAGATCTTTCCAGACAGATAGGAATAATACAGCAGGCACTTTATACTGTACTAACTACTTACAGGCTGGGAATGTAATTCAGTTGGTAGAGTACTCGCCTAACATCCATGCTCTGGACTCAGTTTCCAGCACTGTATGAACTGCATGTGGTAGAGCATGCTGTAATTCTAGGACTTGGGTGAAAGCCAGTTTGATCAGAAGGCCAAGGGCAATCTTAGTCACAGTCTGGGTTACCCAAGACTTGGTCTCAAACAGAAGTAAGCAGACAGATAGTAAAAGTAAATAGTTTTACATTTCCAAAAACTGGTGGGAATATATGGTGGCACCATCAAATAGTAGAAGATTATAAAATGGCACAAAGTACCATTTTAACAGCATTGATAGATTATATAGGAAGGACCTGGAGATAGATGAGAGATGTCTTAGTGTACAAGATGCATAATAAATATTTTATTCATCAATGTACAAGTTTTCATAGTGATTTCCTTATAGGGATGATCTGAAAGTATCATAAATTACCTGCTAGCTAGAAAAGAAGAGATTCAGGATGTTAGCTTCCTGTTGTTCGGACTAAACCCTGAAGATGAGTATCTTAGAAGGAAGCAAGACTTACTTTGCCTAGTGGTTTTGATACATGGTTATGTGGTAGCATCATTTATGGACCTGTGATAAGGCAGTACACCAAGGTGGAAGGGCATGCAGGGGGAACCACTCACCTTACGGTGGCCAAGAAGGAAAGGGAGAAGGAGAAAGTCTGGGATGCAGTATACCATGGGAGAGCATGTCTTTCTGGTTGATTTCCTCCACCTCTAGGCCCTGCCTTCTTCAGTTTCTACCACCTCCCAGTAGCTGCCCAAGCTATAAAAATCATCACTAGATTAATCTGTTGAGTTCAGAGACTCCAGGATCCAATCACTACGCAAAGTTGGCACCTCCCCTTATCTGCCTCTGCTGTAGTGCTGCAGTGGGGGAATGAAGCCTTCAACACAACAGCTGTTGGAGTCTATTTCAGATCTAAACCACAACATCTGATTAAAACAAGAAGCGAAGGCTAGAGACATGAGGAATGGCAGCAGTGTACCAAACCAAAGTGAAGGAAAAGAGCAAAGGGGAGGGGTTTGTTTAATTCCTGCTATTCACCCTCTGCAAATGAACCTTATTATAGTTCTACCGTCTTGAATTCAGTGTAGTCAGCTAGATGGTTTTAACTAGAACATCAACTGTTTATCAAATACTATCCCCAATGCTAGGTATAGCCAGGAGCAAGGTAGACCTCATCCTTGCCCTCAGGGAGATGATATTTCCATGGAGAGATAGACATGATCTTAGGTAGTTTCAACAAGAAATGTCTCCTATAGGCTCATATATTTGAGCAATTGGACCCTAGTTGGTAATTCTGTCTGGGTAGGTTCTGAAATCTTTAGGGTCAGGAGCCATGCTGAAGGAAGTCTATCACTGGGGCAGGCTTTGAGGTTTGATAACCTCCCACGTTTCCTGTGTTTTCTTTCTGCTTCCTGCCTGCCTACTCGCTTCATGGTTGGATCCCCAATGCCTTCTTAGCCATGATAGACAGTGTCCTCTCTGGAACCGTGAGTGAAAAGAACCCATTTACCCTCTAAGCTGCTCTTTGTTGGGTTCGTTTATCACAGCAACAAAAAAGCAACCAATGCGCCATCCATCTGTCTGACCACCCAAGCCCGAGATGGTAACGACTACAAGTCATAGAGAGGACAATGATACTGACATGAGACAGGACCAAGCTCGGATGAGAAGATGATTTCAAGTTGATAACTAGAAGGACAGATAGCTTAGTCCCAGTGTAACTGCTAAATTCTAGTGCTGTGGTAAGTGGAGAAAGATGAGACCACTTTAGGCTATTCAAACGTGTAAGTGCCACCTTCCAGGACATTCTAAGATTAGATTAAGATTAGAGTCTACATAATACCCCTCACATTGCCCGCCTTCGTCTTGCCAGCATCAGCTCTTCCCGCTGCTGAGTTCACCGACGGCCTGGTTCATTGGCCTTAGGTTGCCTGGTTTATTCCTAAATTAAATTCTGACAATGTGCTTCATTTTCTCCAGAGTGATGACTCGGGGGAGGCCAGCAGTGAGGCTGTGGTAGCGGAATGACACAGGAATGCAGGCTGAGGGCTGAGCCTCTGGCTGCAGATCACTCAGCCTGCCCACAAATCTAAAAATGCACAGTTTGACTGTAACACTGGAAAATATCCTCTAATGGCTGGGCTTCTGCCCACTGAGAAAAGAAAGTTAAAAATCACGAATGGCAGAGATATTTTGAATTCAGGAGTCTTAGCCCTCCAATACTGCCCATTCTGCCCTAATGGGTTTTTTGGGGTGGTGGGGTAGGGGAGAAGTTTCACAGTGAAGATATCTTGAATTGTGTACAGGTAATTGAGGAAAGGAAAGAAAAAAGGGACTGGGGACAGGGAACTATAGGTTGAAGATACATTAGGGACCATTCAGAAATGCCATTGCCCTTAGAGGGGGGAAAACAGGCTGGACTGCAGTGGAAGTTTTTCCATTGATGCTACTTGTTTTGTGGTTTTGTTTTGTTTTATTACATCTTGCTTTCTATGATGATCCTGAGCCAAGGGACTTGAAATTGGGCTTGACCATTTTCCTATGTGTGGATGTGTGTGTAGTGCATGCATATATGTGAGTATGCATATGGAGGCCAGAGAGAGATATCCTTTATCTTCTTCAACTGCTCTGCAATGTAACTCAAGGCATGATCTTTCACTGAACTTGAAGCTTGATGATTAAATTAGACTGACTGGACAGACAGTAAGTCCCAGGGATCCTCCTGTCTCTGACTCCCTATAACTTGGGTTATAATAGCATTCTTCCAACTATAGGTGCTGGGTAAGAACTCAGGTCCTCATGTTTTAATAACAGATTATATCCACTGAGTCATAATTCCAAGCTGCTTCCATCGCCATGATCCAGATACATCAGCTGCCTCCATTTTTCTTATTTAAAAACTCACATTTAGCCCATATAGCTAATTATACCCACAAGAGAGTTTTCAGTATATTACAAACTCAGTAGAATGCCAGCCAGTGGGGAGAAAGAATAAAGCTTATTATTGAAAGCTCTATTTCTTCCTGTGAAGTTATGAACTAGAATCACTTAGATCTTCAGCATATCTACTTACTTCAAGGTTTTTTTGCTCAAGTGACATGTCATTACTCCAAAGCATTGAAAGTCATCTATGCTAAGAGTGACAAGGAATGGTTGTAGTGACGAGTTAAAAAATGAGTAGGGACCCTTTCCCCCAGACTGAGAGCTCCTTGACGTGAGTGATTGAGAGGGGCTTAAATCATTACCTAGTTATGATTCAGGTGCTGCTATATGGAAAACCAATGTTATCATTGATTCTATCACACACACCCCCAGGCTGTATATAAGGGACCCATGTCCATAATGTCATTAGAGAAATGGTACCAAAGCCCTCTAGAATGTAAAGCGATAAAGAATTATCTCAGGTTGCAAAGTGGAAATCTTCCTCAGGAGGGGTATTATTACTATGAATGTGAATGATTTTAACACAGATGGTGGGTGAGTTATTCGAAGATGGGGCCGTAGTTTGAGCAAACATGGGAGGCAAAAGAATCAGACCAGGCAGAATAGACACACAAGTTAGCCAGGATATAACTCTGAGCAGTGGGATGTTTGTATCATTGACGTGCCCCTCCCTTCCATTTTAATGTTTTATTAAAATATAAACACACACAGCAATCACTAGCATAACTCAGATTTCCATAAATTGAATTATACGCATGTAACCACCACTCAGATCAAGACCGTTGTGTTGCGCGACGTTTCTTTAGAGATGTAGCAAACATCTGTTCACTCCAGAGAGGATGCTGAAGACAGCCCAAAGAAATATCTCTACTCAAATCCAGCTGAGTGAGCCAGTGGGTGTCTTGGGATTACCCATAGGGGAATGAGTGACTCAAAGGTGGTCAGATTGCATGACTCAAAAGCCCCATGGATGACAAATAACCAAAGTTACAACTTTGGAGCTTCCTGCCCAATTTGCATGCAGCCCTACCAGAGACCATCTCCTTAGCAGTGACGATTGCTTACATAGCCTTGGAGAAATGGGATTTGTGCATCCTCTGACTCTTTGTACTTCTGAAGCCTTTAAAGTCATTAACTTTCCCAGTCCTACATCCCACCCTCCAGAAGTCCCCCTCTCTTCACCTTTGTACCCCTCAAGACAGCCTCTGTGTCTTAAGTCACTGATGGACTATGCTTGACTTTGAATGTTGTATAAATAGAATTGCTCAGGGCGTGCTGCTTAATATGCCTGGCCTCTCCACTCTGTGTCATCATACTTGTGAGAGGTGTTGTCATCCCGTTGGGTACAGTTGTTGACTTTTGTTGCTGTAAGGCATTCAATAATATGACTGTATACTTTTATTTATCCTCTCAACTTTTGCTGGTATTTGGGATAATTTCCACTTTGGAAAAATTATGAATATGATATAATTGTTTTTGTGTAATGCCCATTATTGATGAGTAGATTGATGCATTTCTGTTGAGTAAAAATCTAGAAATGGGATTTCTGAATCATAAGACTGAACATCTCTTTTGAATGAACAAAACATCTACCCCACATGATTATAATTATATCATAGACATCCCTGGGTTGGGAAATGCATAACAATAACTATCTACCCTGAATTTAATAACATTTTAGATCAACTTGGTATATGACTACCCATAGAAATGCCACTTTTGATAGGCACTCAGGTGTTCCAGGCTAGCCTTGAACTTTGTAGGCGGCCAGACAAGACCTTGGACTTCTGACTCTCTGTCTCAAACCTTTAAGTGATAGCATTCTGTGTGTGTGCCACCCATGTTTATGAGATGCTAGTATCAAACCAAAAGCTATGTGCAAGCTAGATAAGCATTCTGCAAACGGAATTACATTCCTAGCCTGGAAATAGCTGTTTCTCTATGCAATTTATTCTAACAGAGGATGTTTAAGGTGCATAAGAGTACATATATCCTTGGCAGTAATTCTGAGTCCCCAGCTGAAGTCACAGAGTTAGGAAAAGGGACATAGAATAATCATACATCAAATTCACTGCTGTTTTTACTTTCTAGGTCAAACCATGCATCTGCGAAATCTAGTGGAATTGTTTCAGTTCCTTTCTTTTTGTTTTGCCTTGAATAAGGCACACATATGTTCTCCAAATATTATATAGCTGAGGGTGTCAGTGGAGGGAGGCCATACTCTATCTCCAACCAGATTTTTATCCTCTTTATCTCAAGAAAAGAATGGGAGAGATCAAAGATTGTCAATGGGGTACTTTATTACTAACACAGAATTAATCACTTTAGATGAGTTATGTAACTTTAAACAGAGTACCATTTGGAATTTCAGGATTCACCTAGAGCAGGCTTGGGAGATGTCAAGGCTCTGAAAGTAGGACAGCTCTGGGAAGTTCTTTGAGGACTTTGGGGATGTCAACAGAGAGTGGTCTCTTGAAGAGAAAGTCTGTAGAAAAGTCCTGGCAAGAACAACAGGAGTAGTGGGTGAATTTCTGGCAGGTCTCAAAAGCTAGAAGCATCTGTAGCAACAAATTCTCTTCTGCACCCAGAGTGTGCTATTAGAGGCTGAGGCAACTATGAGTCCCCTACTTGCAGCCACTGGTTAAGCTGTTTGTCAATCATGATGGCTAATTAAGCTGCCTCCTTACCCAAAGTGGGAGCCTTGAGTGTTGGGAGCTTCCAATGAATCTATTTCTGGTAGTCTTTTTTTTTTTCTTTCTCCTTTGTGAGATTTCTGCACTCCTAGAGCCTCTGAATTTATCATATTTCAGCTAAGTCATGATTGGACAAGTGTGAGTATGCAAATAAGGTGAGAATTCAAATCAATCAGAAAAGGGCTTGGAAAAGTTTCTGTTGTAGTTGCTATGTATGGTAGCCTGAATGAGAATTGATCCTCATAGTTCTTATATTTGAAAACTTGGTCTCCAGTTGGTGGAACTGTTTGGGAAAGATTATGAGGCGTGACCTTGTTGGAGGAGGTGATGTGTGTCAGTGGGTGTGGGCTTTGAGGTTTCAAAAGACTGACAGCATTCTCATTGTGCTTTCTGCTTCCTTCAGATCAAGATGGGAGGTCTTAGCTGTCCTTCCTTACAGTGATGCCATTCCTCCACCATCATGGACTCTAATCCTCTGAAACCATAAGACCAATTAAACACTTTGTCTTATAAGGTGCTTTGGTCATGGTGCTTTATTACAGACATAGAAAAGTAACTTGATATAGTGTGATTATACTAGTAGACCATTCTGCTTGCTGCTTTTCTGGCTTGGTTGCATGTGGAATTTTGGGTGTTAAAAGCCAGGGTTTCCATGTAGCTGGGGCATTTTTTTTTTTTTTTGTGGATCATTTGCCCATGGGACTCGAGTTTCTCACTTGTCAGAGAACCTCACATTAAGGTGGGAGCTCTATGCTGGAGGCCTTGCAACTCCCACTACAACTAACCCAGCAGTAGAAAGGTTGTATTCTAGATGGAATGATTATAACCTTTGGAGGGTAATCTGGGTTTAAACCTCCTACCTACCATTTGTGGGTGCCACTAGGCAAGGGATGGATTATCTATGAACTTTAGTTTATTCTTCTGCACCTTGAAGATGAGAATACATGTCTAGAAAATGGATCTAGATAATCAAATGGAATAATGTAGTAAAGTTCCCAGCACGGCCTTCTTATTGGAAGAACAGCCATTGTTTCTGTCATCATTTTCTCTTCAGTGTGAGCAACTCTTCCTCCAGTTAGGTAACTTTTCTCTATGAAGCCATTGAATCCTCTCACACTACTTGCTACCTCATCATGATTTCTACCACCAAGGAAAAACATTTATTTCTTAGCATGATGTGGTCCAGGCATCCCTTCTTAAAACTCCCTACATGTGTATTATATGTGCACGATTCCATGCTATCAGCCATGGTACAAAGTTCATTTTAGCCTTTATGCCCAATGTGACAATGGCTTCATCCATTTGTCATCTCTCTCATTAATGGCTTTCAGTATTTTTGATCCAGGGAAGTGAGTTGAGTGGGGGAATTTGTACTTTAGTGACAGATTGCTAAGATTAATGTATCTGGTTAAAGAAATATCTGCCATCATTCCTTGAATGTATTTTTTATGAGAGATTATAATGTTTGGTTTAATGTATTAACTTGGTGAGGTGAAGGGAATCCCAGATAGTTTATAAAACATTGTTTTGGGGCAAATTTGAAGGAGTATTGCTAGAAAAAATAGCATTTGGACAGCTAGACTAAGGAGAAGAGCCACTTTTTCACCATTAGGCCTGAGCACCAGCCAATCTACTGAGAACCAAAATGGAGCAAAAGGATGGAGAAGGGGTGGTTCAATTGGGGCTTGAACTGAGACATCATGCATATTCAAACATTGGTTCTCCTGGACTCTAGGTACTAAGACTGGGAGCAGGGTATACCAGTTGTCTCCTGGTTTTCCTCAGGCTTTTAGATTTACTCACAAAACAACTATCAGCTTTCCTAGACATCCAGCTTACATATAACACATTGTGGGAGTTCTCAGCCTTTTCCAGAACAAAAGCTCACCCTTCCAAATATGTGTCTTGTGAAGTACCTCTGTGTATGCTATTGCTTCTGTTTTCCTAGGGATAATGTGTCTTTTCCACCACACCTAGAGAAGATGTCAACTGTTACAGAATGACACCCTAAGGTGGAGTTTCCCCTCTGGGGCCCCTTCTTTCCCCTTGGTGTTTCTATGTTCTTATAAAGTTTGTGGGGTTTGGGCCCTTTCTTTCTCTGTGTTTCTCTATTTTAAATCAGGCCATAACTTGCTCTCATGCTGTGGCTGCTCGGGATTTGTAGCTATTACTCTTTCCCAAAGACAGCTTCTTTGGCGTCCCTGTTTCATCGCTAGCTGTCA
The DNA here is from genome assembly GCA_902729485.2 of Mus minutoides. Taxonomy (NCBI): domain Eukaryota; kingdom Metazoa; phylum Chordata; class Mammalia; order Rodentia; family Muridae; genus Mus; species Mus minutoides. Next base: position 23,541 of record LR749759.1, read on the forward strand.
TACTGTCAGTGATTCCCCTCTCTCTGGCTGTCATTTCTCCTTCCTGTTGGAATGGCTCTTCTTTCCACCATGTTCAGTTCTTAGCACCTTTTAGGGAATGAGCCTACAGTGCTTCTAGATAACCACAGCTCGCTCAAGACCTCAGAATGTGCTCATATGCACATGTACACACACACACACACATACATACATACACACACACACAAACACACACACAATCAGGCACTGATAAACACAGAAACAGACACAGACACATGAATACACATACAGGCAGATACCCCTCCCCCCATACAGACACCTACACACAAACACCACACATACACTTTGTGGGGGAGATGAAAACTCATCATATCCTCTTCAAAAGCAGTCCATGCTCTTAACCACTGAACTGACTCTCCAGTGTCCTTTGCCAGGTTTTGAAAAGCTGGAAGCAGAGAAGATGGTGTCAAATGATGATGACTTCTTCTTCTTCTTCTTCTTCTTCTTCTTCTTCTTCTTCTTCTTCTTCTTCTTCTTCTTCTTCTTCTTCTTCTCTTCCTCCTCCTCCTCTCCCTCTTCCTCCTCCTCCTCTCCCTCTTCCTCCTCCTCCTTCATTGTTTTGTAACACTAGTCTATACTGCTGCCCCAATGTGCTTAGACTCCATGGAACTCTTTGGAGGTAAAATGGAAGGGGCAGTAGTTTTGTACCTCAGCAGGTAGTTCTCTCCTCACTCAGTTCTCGCAAGCCCCATGGGGCTCCATTTTTATTCCCATAGGCCCTTTTCCATGGGATTTCAAGTTTTAGCATCCCCTGGCCGGCCTGCAGCTGTGTGCACACTCTCAAGTGAGTTTCTTAAAGATATTACTCATCTGCGTAATCAGAAAATTCTACCTGCCTGATGTCACCCAGTACTTTTAAAATTCCCTTCTAATTTGGGGATTTGGGAATCCAAGGGGTGTCAAAGTTATTCAATAAACTGTGTTAGATTTAACTAATCTCCAATTTTCTGGAAAAGAGTTTGAGATCCTACAGCCAAACCTTAAGCTCTAGCTGAGCATTTACCCTCTGCTATTGGCAGCTAATTTTCTGAGCAAATTTATTCAGAGTTAAAGAAAGAAAGAAAAAAAAAAGTTGGCAGCTAGGAGTCAGTTGGGATGCACAGATGTACATGGCATGTTTAGAAAGCCCGACTTCAGCATTCTTGAGAATTTGCTTCCTGCTTAATGCTGAAAGAAAAATTCTTTCACACCAGATCACCATGGCCTTTCACTGAAGGGCACACAGGTGGAGAAGCCCTCCCGACTTCCCGAACAAAACAAAGCAAGTTGTTTTGTCTCTAACATCCTTTTTTTCTCCCTCATACCTTTTAAAGACCAGAAAACTGGAAAGCTGAACTTATTTTCATTTTTAGAAGAATTTAGCTGCTTTGTGTCAAGATAAAATGTCTGACTACTTAAAAAAATCTGATTTATGACCTCCAGTCCAATTTTGTGATTAAAAATAAAATTGTCCGTGTAGGTCTGAATTAGATCTTAACTTTAGATTTTTCTGAAATTGCTTTGTGATTAGCTTTCTGCTACCGTCTCGTCAAAGCAGACCTTAGAGCGATGAAGAGGAGGAGTTTAATGAGGGAAGTTTCTTAGGTTCTGCAGGTGAGGACAATGGGTTAGGGGTAGGGGAGGGGGCAAAGTTCTCAAAAGGGACACTCATAGGCAAAATTCTGAAATGAGCAACCAGGGCATACTGATCTTGAAGACCCTCTGGGATCCTGTTCATATGAGCACACCTATGGTACATTTCTATACCAGGTCCTCTGCTCAGAACAGATGTCTACGGGGGCAGAGAAAGTTCTCAAATATACACAAGCCAGTCTCTCCAGCATGGGAATCTACCTGATTACAGGAGACAGCCTAGATCAGTAGGATTCTAGTTGACCAAAGTGTAATGGAAAAATGCTGGAAACCTTATTTCAGTCTCTAAAAGTTATATCATACCTCCAGCCCCCTGTTATGTATCTTTTACAGGGAGGAAGTAGGGTTTCCAAACTGGCTCTCTAGGATGACAGTCTTTCCTTGCCAACTAATTCATTAGGCAAAGACTTGAGGAGATGTTAGGTTCCCAGCTTTTTGTTTCTATCTGACGCTATCCCTTATGATTTATACATAAAATGTCCCGCTTCATGCTCACATGTTCAAACACTTGATCTCCAGGTAATGGTGATATTTTGGAAGTTTGCGGATACCTATAAAGTCAGGGGTAGTGGGATGAAGTGGGTTGCTGGCAGGCAGGGTCTGAGAACTGTAGATCAGCCCTGTTTCTATTCGAGTTTTCCACTTCCTGATCCATGCAGATGTAACAAGCTCCTGACACCTTGCACAGAGCCTCAGCCAGCTGCTTTTCCTGCCACAATAGACTATATATCCTGAAAACATAAGGGTCTGGTGGTTGATAGAGTACAGTGAAAGACAGTAGAGGATGAGAGTCCCAGGCCAGCTCTGTGGTCATCATAGGAAGTGTCTATGCTAATTCTGGAACCGCAGGTCAGGAACTGGCAGGAGCCTCCAATCAGAAGTATTCTAGGTTCTCTATTGTCATCTCTTATCTATCAGAATTCTTGTCTATTTTCTGTATTTAGAGAGCCTTCTGCAACCAAAAACAAAATGGAAGAAGTAGCGTACGTGGAAGGAGCTAAGAGGTTTTCGTCATGGTCCTGTTGGACACAAGAAGAGTCAGAGCAAAGACTCTGGTGTGAGCCACGAAAGCACTTCATGTCTACTGCTCAAGGGCACCTTGTAGCTTTTATATGGGTGCTCACAACTCTTCATGTATCTTAGCATTTTACTTTCTTACTATATGTTTATTTTGCGTTCATGTATGCACACACACACACACACACACATGTATGTACATAATTAGCATTATGTATGCTGTAGAGCTCATGTAAGAGATCAGAGAACAGCTTGTAGGAGTTGTTTTTTTTTTTTTTTTCTCTTGTTACCACAGGAGTCCATGGAAATCAAATTAGGCTTCTCCTTCCATCATGTAGGTAGGTCCCAGGGATTAAACTTAAGCCACTAGACTTTTGGCAGGTGCCTTTACCCACTGAGCCATCTCACCAGCCCATGACTACATTCTTCATGAAAGAAGGTAGGTGCTTGATTCTTGCTGTCATAGCAAATTGGTGCAAGAGCTGGTTTCTTAAGTTATAGGTCTCCACTCCATTTGGAATTGAGTGACTGAACGGGACACTTGCAAGAAATCGTCAATAGTTGAATGTTTCTGAATATATAATGGGAAAAGTTAAGTCAAGATCAAACATGTAAGGAAGAGAAGTGTTCCTAACAGTTCCCATGCCATGCATCATGTGACCTTAGTACAGTCTTGGCTCTGAACATACAACATGTCCATTTTGTACCAGGCATGCCATACAATGTCAGCCATCCATTGCTGCCTGAAGCACTTGGCTCAGATCCAACAGTGTGCACAGTTCTGAAACCCAGTGGTTTTTACTGCACATACAAAGAGTTCTGCCCTTACAGAAACACAATGGTTCAATTAGGGACATCAAAGACCTCTCTCGGTTTCCCACCATCGTCCCTCAGTGTGTGTCAGATCAGTATGGCTCTTGATTGTATGGTGTTAGAAAGCTTGGTTTTAAAAACTGTTATTTGAGTTGCTGCCTTGCATTTCAAAACAAAATCATTAACTGAATGTTGGCCTGGGATGAAGTCAGATTTTCCAACAGTTACTGAAATGGCCCTGAACAGGTTTGCTGCTGACTCTACTGAGTGCTATTGTAAAGGGGTGTTCTTGGCATTGTTGATAGTAAAGACGAAATATCAATCAACACTGAAAAACATTAAAGGTGCTTCACCTCCCACAGTATCAGAGATTCAGAGAAGTCTTCATGCACTGCACAAAAGCACACCCCTCTCACTAGTGTTTAAATTTATTTCCTTTAAAAATATTATATGTATGAAGACAGAGTAGTGGAAGGGTTTCTTTTGAGCTTGTTTTACATTCTTTTATCTGGGGCTCTTTTAAGATGGCTTTGGCAAAAAGGAGTTGTGACTGGGAACGTGTAAGTAGGGCTGGTCTGAAATGTGGGGCGCAGACATCGGGGTCTTTAAAATTCTCCCCAGGTGAGTTTCACTTGTAGTTAAGGTAGAGATCCACTCCGTGTGAAGGGGGTTTTGGTTTGTCTTTTATAATGTTGTCAGGGGATAAGACAGGACAGAAAATGTTTAAATTATAGCATATCAAATGAAGCATGAAATAAATAAACAAAAATCCAATTACTGTGTAGACTTTCTTAAAGAGAGGAAAAGATAACTGATAGATATTGGTAGAAGAATTCTGTCTTATTTAATACACACACATACACACATTCACACATGCACACATGGATACACATGCACACATGGACACACATCCATGCGCAAGTGCACCCCCCCCCCCCAGGTATTTACTCACTTATTTAACATAAACATCAGGGGTATGGTTTCTTTAAAACATTTTGTTCCTATCATTCATTTTGTATGCATGTGAGTGGGCATATACCTGGCACACAGACATGTGGAGGTCAGAGGTCTGTTCTGTCATTCTATCATGTAAATTCTTGAGCTCAAACTAAAGTCATTAGGCTCATGGCAGGAACTCACTGCTGCTGCTGACTTATTTTGTTGGTTCCACTTTCTTCTTCAACACATACATGCACACTTAACCAAGGACAGAGTAACTTATTTATACAGACACAAGGTAGAGTTGCTTAACATACACTAGGTATCTAGCCCATTTATTTCGCACACACACACACACACACACACACACACACACACATACACATACACACACACATACACACACACACACACACACACACACACACACACACACTATAAAAGGATATGTTGAAATTGGCTTACATACAAGAATCTTGTATGAGATTCCTATTGATTGCTTTTGTAATAAATTACCACAAACTTAGGGGTTTTAAAACAAAACACATTTTTCTATTTCCCAATAGTTCTGGAAGTCAGAAGGGCTAAAGTGAAGGTGTTGGCAGGATTGTATTCCTCTTGGAGGGTCCAGAAAAGAATCTGTCTTCTTGCTTCCTAGCTTCTAGGGGTGCCTGCATTCCTTGGCAGTGGTCCCCCTCCCCCATCATCACAGCCATCGTGTCTGGTGGGGCTCATCTGAGGTTGTCACCTCTCTAGTTCTCTGCTCCTCTTTCCCCTACTATGTATATAGTGCCTGTGATTACTCTGGGACCATTTGGTTCTATGTGTAAACTTAGAACCCCCTTGTGGTACAAGCTCACATATTCACAAGTTTAAGAAACTGGGATCTAACATCTGGGTCCCAGAATGTTATTTACTCTATATTGAACAGGGCCGCTCTGGCTGAACATTTGAAGCTGAGCTGATTTTCAAAGCTCAGAAGTTAGATCATAACACTATGTAGTGCATGTCTGTGTTTATTTCATGGCTGTTATTTTTTATAAAGCAATTTATTTATTCCGGAAGCTCTTGGGAAACATTTTGACTTCTTCAGTTCTCATGACTCTGCAAATTGCCTGACATAATGTCATCATATATCATGTACAGAAATCTATTTCAAATGCATATATATATATATATATATATATATATATATATATATATATAAAAGCATCGTTTTGAATCATCTACAAGCAAAAGTCATTGAAGATGTAGAATACAGCTGTATTCCAGAGGCTTGCCAGATCCCACTGAGTAGATGTAGTCATTTCAAACTGCTCCACAAAATACCTTAGCCTTATACCATGCAGCTTATAAACACTAGAAATGGACTACCCGTGGTCCTGAGGCTGTGAAATCTATGATCAAGGGACTGTTCCTCATAGACGCTGACTTCACCCAGTTCCTTACAGGGCAGAGGAATTCACTTAGACATCTTATTTTGAAATTTGATTCTTCTTCATTAAACATATTTTTCATTTAATACATTTTAATCATGTTATCCCTCCCCCAATCTCTCCCAGATACTCTACCTCCCTATCTACTCTCTCTCTCTCTCTCTCTCTCTCTCTTTCTCCCTCTGTAAAAGCAAACAAAAGAGCACACACACAAAACACACACACACCAGACAAAAGACCAAAAAAAGGGTACTCTTGATTTCTTTGTGAGAGTGGAGTCCCCCATAGCTTAATGATTCCCCTAGACCCATATTTCAATACTATTCACATCCCATGTTAGATTCCAGCATATACACTGAGTGAGAATACTGCCACTCTTTGACCATAGCAGTGGTCAATGCTTGCTGCTGACTTAGAGAATAAAGAAAATGATGGGCAGAAGATTGCATGCATTAGGATCGGAAAGGAATTCCATTATAAATAAAACATGGTTTCCTGCCCTGGAGGATGAATGACTTAGAAAGGGAAAGCAGACACATGTAAATGATAAAGGGTGGAATATTATAAACATCATATGAGACACAGAAGGAAACAACTTCAGAATTTCCAAGGATGGAGAATTCAATGCAAACTTCTGGAAATGAGATGATGCTTAATTAATACAGCACTATAAAGAAACTGTCAGCAAGTCTAGGGCATTCAGGCTATTTCTTCCTACTTCTAAAGCTGTGGCAGACATAACTAATCAATTGTATATTCTCTGATATTAAGCTAATGGTGAGGACTTTGACATTGCTTGAAATGATCAGTTCAGATCTACTTTTTCCTACTGAGTTGCAGATAGGATCTGTCTGTTGCTAGTTTACTGGATTATTTTGGCCTGAAATTCACTTATAGTAAAGCAAGAAAATATCCTTGGGCAGCCACAGTAAAGTAATTGGCTATTTTTAGATTTTTCTGGATGAACATCACCATCAATATAGAATTCCCTTTATGCCTCAGCACATTCTGTACCCTGACTGAGAGCCAGGGTTGAAAGACTCTGTCTGCACCCACAACTATGTAATTTAAGGGTCTGTTCTTTTCCTGGCTGGTCAGTAGTCTGTACTTGAACTCATGCTGCTTACGGAAAGGGTCTAAGTGTTAATCCCCTTGAACATCATTGCCCAGTGCAGTGTCCTTAGATCTTGGTGGTAATAGGATGAGGTAGGTTCCTGAGTTTACTATGAGGTAGTTCCTATGTTTCTATCCCCTGCATTGTGAAGAGAAGATTTCCCAGGTAACTTGAGGGGTGAAGAAAGAGGGAAGCAGCATTGGAGGGTGGCAGGGTCCTATTTTCTCTTTGAGAAAAGAATTGTATCCCGTTGCTGGAGAAAGCCAGCATGTTTCGCATGGTCCTGAGTCTGTGATGGATAGAGTGGATTTTGCTAATACATTTGGAAATAGCTAGTGCCACTCAACAAACATCCAAGAATATTAAAAATTTGCCATGTGGCTGGGGAGATGGCATAGTCAGTGAAAATGCTTGTTGGTAAGTCATGAGGATCTGAGTTTGATAGCTAGCACTCGATATAAACGCTTGGTATAGTGTTCTGCATGTGTAACCCCAGCACTGGGAGGCAGGGGAAGGTGAATCTCTAGGGCTGAATGGCATCAGAAATATAAGACTGCTAGAAAGAGACCCAAGATTGACCTCTGGTCTCCATATACATACATGCATACACATACATGTATACCCAGGCATACGTATATCACGTGTATTTTTATATGAACCACAAATACACAATTGAGATTTAAAAATAAGCTTACCTAGGTGACTGTAATTACTCTGGGTTTTCCACTTTGTCTAGACCCTGTTGCTAAAGACAAAACACACGCTGGTTGCAGAACGTAGAGAGATTAAGTTGTAATTGATGTGGAACCTTGCTTCCTTCTGGGTAGCTTTCATAGTACTAAAAGGTACAATGTAGGCTCCCGGGGAGAAAGGGCATTAATGAACTTACCTAATGGTAGACCCTATATGCTATGATACTAATCTGGCAGACAAGGTGTGCCTGCTGGAGCAATCATGGCATGGTTATTATGGTGGTCACCAACTCCTTTATGGATGGATTCAAGGCATGGACATTGGAGAAAATTCATGCCTGGTACTGTAAATATAATTAAAATCCCATACTTTGGGAGTGTGTGTGTGTGTGTGTGTGTGTCTACTATTGCTATTTTGCTAAATGGACACGTAAAACAGCTGTCTAAATATTTACATTTTGTCTTGGTCAGGGAAGTTTTTTCTTAAAGTAGGCAGAAGCTAATGCAGAGACTTATAATGATCAAAGGTGGCAGTTAAGTGCTCAGACATAAAAGAGACATCTGCATAAATCCCTTTAAGGCTCAGAGAATACTTTGGAAAGAACGTAGGTGCCAGAGGTTTGGGAGAATGCTGTGAAATATGCTACCTTCTACATAGGACATGCCCATCATACTGGTGAACTCACACCAGCCATGGTTACCTGCATGAGATCTATTCAAGATAACTCCAGTCAACATTTAAGCATGGATTTCTGAGGTTCCACCCCAGCTGATGGGCTATTGGTAATTGGTGATAGCTAGGGGAGCAGGGGTCATTTTTTTTCTTCAGTGGGGTGGCTTTTGGAGTCGACTCACACTCATGCAGGTATCACTAACTTAAAAGAAGACATATAAAGGGGGAAGAAGGCATGTTGTGGGGGGCCTGGAGGGAGTGGAAAGAGGAAGTGAGGGGTAGATATTATTAAGATACATTGTACATGCATATAAAATTGTCAAAGAGTAAATAAAAATGTCAATGGCAAGAAGTTTTTGGTGGAAGTGTCAGGAAACCTGTAATCTGAGATGTTCATTTGAAAAGAGATCTCTTCGGTGATAGATTCCAACCTCCTAAAGGTATAAAGTAGCTGGGATGTGATGAGCTATGCCTTTAATTTCACTACCTTGGAGTCGGATATTGGGGAATCTCTGTATGTTCAAGGTCAGCCTTGTCTACATGATAAGTTCTAGGAAAGCCAGGGATACATAGTGAAATCTTGTTTTCTAAGAAAAAAAGGGGGGGGGGATTAAAACTTGCAAGGTAGTGGGGTAATGATATTTGTCAAGGCTGATAGTAGAAAGAGAACTGACTCAAAAAAGTTGTTATCAGGCCTCTCCATGCCCCATGTCATGCTCATGCACACACACACACACACACACACACACACACACACACTTGAACAAGATAAGATAACTTTTAAAAGTGGAAGGAATTTTTCATTAAACACTCTATCTTAGACAAACTTTTTTTTTTTTTACATGTTTCTCTTCAAATATCAGATGGATGGGTAATTATCTTTGAAGGTGATAGTCTCTGGTAGAATTTGGTCTGTGTTCATGAGGTCCAAGATAAAAGATATATCTGGTTTTAAAATCTATTACTTCCATGTGTAGAAATGAGATTATCACTAGTTGGTAGATGACTGCCTTCCATGTACGATCATCTACTATTGCTGGAAGTTTTGAGCTGGTTTTGTTTTCTTTTCTTTGATACAAAAACCACAGTGACAACGTGACAACTCTTAGCTAGAAGTTCCAGGCATTGGTTTGGGTTGATTCAAACAGAAAAAGCATTTTACAAGAGGAGTATTAGCTGCACAGGCAGAAACAAGGGTCAACATCTCATGCTAGAACTGGTGTAAAAAGCCATAGCACCGAATTCTTTGTATTCTATCATTGTTGCATTTTTGTCTGAAGGGCTGAGACTTCCATTGCTGCAGGACCTAGTTCCCCTTTGAGGCATCTCTGGATCTTGTTTCAAAGTCCATTATGGGTGCATGTGATTGACTAAACCTGAGCCGTGAGTTCATGCCATGGCTGCAAGGCATGCCGGGAAAACAAGTATCTGACTCCCTTAGCTTCTTCGGTAGAGCACAGGCAGAATTATCTAGATATAGGATGAGTTAAGATCCCAAGTAGCCAACAAGTTGGAAAATGTCTTCCATAAGAAGTTTAAGTCAGTGTATATTACAGCCACAGCTCTGTAGAAACGGATTGTGTGTGTGTGTGTGTGTGTGTGTGTGTGTGTGTGTGTGTGTGTAGATGGATATTCTCAAGGATAAAAGGGGGCCAAGAGGATGGCTCAGAAGGAAAAGCTGCACAACATGAGAATATGAGCTGGATCTCAAGAATTTATATTTTAAAAATCTGGTTTTGCTAGTACATGCTCATCGTCTCAGTGCTGGAGAAGTAGAGTCAGGTAGATTCCCAGGACTCACTAGCCAGCCAGCTTAGCCTACTTGGTGAGCCCCATGCCTGTCAGTCTCCATCTCAGAACAAAACAAATAAATACAAACAGAGTCCAAATGCCCAAGATGTACAGAATCCAAAGAATGATATCCAAAATGGTCCCCTTCACATGAAACCCGTCCATGACATCCATGAATATCCGTCCATGACATCCATGAATATGTGGTCCATGACATCCATGAATATGTGGTACATGACATCCATGAATATGTGCACACACTCTACTTCATTGGAGAATGTGGGACGTGAGCATTCTGTTTTGTCTTGATGCTGTTCTGCTATCAAGTCACTAAGATAAGCTATTGGGAGACCAGAAGAAAGAGGTCTGTAATACTTAAAAAGTTGTTAAACTAGACATAGCTGGGGTTATTAAAATCCCTATTTTTAAAAAAGTATAATATGGAAGAATAGCTAGTGTGTATTAGAAATACAAGCATCATCTTCTTTGGTATTACTTCCTTCCATGATTTGAGGTGGCTTGAGTTTGGGGAGTGGATCCTGGTAAAGGAAAGAGTATCCTGTTGTGACATGTGTGGATCTCATGGTTCTAGGCTTGTTTTGAGAATGTGAACGTCTTGCACCATCACCGTGTAACATTGGCCTGTAGAGTAATTGAAGGTGAAGCTACCCATGAGTTTCACATCCCTGTTGTCAGCCAAGGATAAGACAGGATTCTTGACAAACAAGGAAGATATAAGCTTCTCGGTTGGATCTAGACTTTCCAGCAGGAAATATATATCCAGGTATGAAATATCTAATAATGAGAATAAAAAAAGTGAAGGATTTCAGTTAGGGCCATGGAACCAGTAGATAGCAGTGACCAGACCATTTTCAGTAAACCAGATTATCTACACTTGTGGCTTTAAAAAAAAATGGTTTGTATCTGAAATGCCACCCAGAAGCTCATGGGCTAAAAATAAAGCACTGGTACCTAAGCTGGAAGTGCTGCTTTCAGAAGTCCTGAAGACCTTAGGAGGTAGGGACTTGTTGGAGGATGTAGATCACTGGAAGCCCCCGACGGCACCTTCTCTTTTCCTTGTTCTTTGCTTCCGGTCTGCAGAGACAAACAGCCTTCTATCCCTCATGCTAAGGCTGCCATGACGGCCGGTCCCTCCCAATGGGGGGGGGGGGCGGGGGCAGAGTCTTCAGAATCGAGGACTGGAGACTAAAAATTAGGAATCTGTGAAGCAATATGAAAATTATTTCCTTAAGTAATTTTCTCCAGGAATCTGGTTTCAGTGATATGAAGTCTGATCAGCACAAGATTATTTTTTTAGTATTGATATATCCTTTTTCATGTATGCTTGTTTTTATTGAAAATAGACTCCTCTCTCACACAGTTTTCTGACCCCAGCTTCCCTTCCTTCCACTCCTCCCAGCCCTCCCCCCCCACCTCCCCTCTTCCCCAGATCCACTCCTCCCCCACTTCCCCTTCAGAAAAGAGCAGGCCTCTAAGAGATGAGTCAAAGAGAACAAACCCCAAGTAGGTTTGACATGAGATGATATTCTCTTTTAACAAAATTCCAGAGTCCAGACTAAGAGTGTACGAGTTATGCTATGAGCTATAAGGAAAAGAACTCATCCCCCATGTTTATAGACAAATATGTACAATATTCACCTCTCTTGACCCAACACTGCCTAGGCTCCCAGGAGTACTGAAAGAAAATCAGATCTCAGGGATCAGGTCAGAGCTAGCTATTCCTAACTGCCTTGTCTTAACCAAAAATCTTATACTATGGTGAACTGAAGGTTCTTTATGTCCTATCTAGTAAATAAGAGACAGAGGCATCTCTCATATTATATATACGTACCTGAAATCTTGAGAGAATACCCAAGAACATGAGACAGTTTCTCACCTCATGAGCACCCAGCACTCAGTTGTGCCAAATAACATTTGCGAAGAATGACTCCAGTTACCTGTCACATTACCCTGTCGCGTGCTCTCTATAGGAATGTTTAAATAGTACTATTTGGAAAAATATCTTATTCTTTTGAAAATATGTCCCCTGTCACTGTGGCTTCTAATTGGTAGTGGTGGCATGTGGCGAATCCTCTGGTCTGGCAAGGTTTGCAGAATTTACTTGATCTCACAGCTGTGGCTAGGACGCAGGATAATATTATGGGAGCCAGCAATTTCCATGTAAATGAAAGGGAGAAAGCGTGAGCTGTGCAGCAAGCTCTCAGCATCATCCTCCGTTCTGCGTGGAAGTCAATTTAAAGGAGGAGTAAAACCCCAGTGGGTGAGACTGTTGACTAGACGTTTCTTAAAATAAATACTGTTGAGAAAAACCAAAGGAAAAACACATGTCTGGGTGCTCACCACGGCCCAGACGTGCCACATAGTTTTTTGGATTTTTTAAATAAACGCTTACAGCAGCCTTATGGGGAAGAAATATACCACAGGGCATGGATGGGTTAAAGACAGATGAGCACGTTTTTAGTTGGGAATCCTTAGAGAGGCTTGCATCCTTCTCCAGCATTACCTGGACCCACCTTTACTTCCTGGCTCTGTGTTCTGGGCATGTGTACCTCTAAGCCTCTTTGTCTCCCAGAACCTCCCTTGGGTTTCCATCTCCTCCCTCTCTGGAACAAACTTTTGGCACTCAAACCCATATCACTACCCTAATTGACATCATCTCCTCCTTCCGGTGTCCACATGTTTAAGCAGAGCTTGGAGATGCAATACAACCCTACAGCAGGTGTCTATGTCATGACCTCACAGAGAACGACATGCCTCTTTCTGTGTGCTAACCCTATACTATGTTCTCAATGAAATCATGACCTCAGTGTGCCTTCTACCAGGTGTAGCTGATCCAGTAGACTATGAGTTTCATAAAGACATGGACTTTGTGGCTGATACAGCATCAGTTCCCCATATCTGGGGTTGTGTTTGTTTGTTTTTGAGACTTTCATTTATGAAGACTATATTTACACCATTCTCTCCGCTTCTCTTCAATTGCTTCTATGATCATGTCCCTGCATCCCTTCTCAAACCCAGGGCTTCTTATTCTTGAATTATAATTGTTTATAATTATTATATTTAACAGGAGAAGTTTGGTCAGGAGGACCCCACCCCATACATGGATTAACACTGCTGTGAAAATTTACTTTAGGGGCCATCAAAATGGGTCAGTGGGTCAAGGTGCTTGCTGGAAAACCAAACAACCTGGTGTTGGCTGCTGGAAGCCACATGGTAAAAGAGAACTGAATTTTTAAAAAATATTTTATTTATTTATTTATTTTATGTATATGAGTACTCTGTAGCTGTCTTCAGACACACCAGAAGAGAGCATCGGATGTCATTACAGATGGTTGTGAGCCACCATGTGGTTGCTGGGAATTGAACTCAGGACCTCTCGAAGAGCAGTCAGTGCTTTTAACTGTGGAGCCATCTCTTCAGTCCCTGAGAACTGATTTTTGATGATTATCCTCTGATCTCCACAAGTACACAGTGATACACATGCCCCTGCACATGTAAAAACATATACATACATATATATACACAGACCTGATACATAGACGATAGATAGATAGATAGATAGATAGAGGATGGATAAATAGATAGATAGACAGCGAGATGGATGGATAGATGGATAAATGGTGGGCAGATAGATATGTGTAATTAAAATAAAAACTTTTTTAAAGCAAAAGAAAAACTGGGCCAGTAAGATAGACAGCTCAGTTGGTAATGGTTCTTCTTCCAACCCAGGCAGCTTCAGTTTGATCTCTAGGAGCCACACACATGCGGGAGGAGAGATCCACAGCACGTCCACTGACCCCACCCAGGCTTCATTGAGCACCTGTGCCTGTGCTTAAGCACATCATACACACTCACAAGCACAGAAGTAAAAAATTCAAAAGGAGATTTGCCTCAGGAGGGAGGTCGTCTTCTCTACTTTCTCTCTCACATAAAGATGCAGTGATCTTACATACTCTAAGGTTACCACATGTGAGATGCCATCTCGGAATCAGAGTGACTAGGCCCTATCCTCCTTAAAGTGTTGTTCTTTATAAATCTTATAGTTGTATGTATGGTTCATGATATGAGCTCTCAATGTCCTGTCTCTGTTGCCATGCCTTCTGTCTGTGGCCAAACCTGTTTCCACCATTATAGATGCTAAACCCTCTGGAACTCTAAGCCCAAGTAAACTCTTCCTTCCTTAAATTGCCCTGGTCATGGTATTTTATCTGAGCAATGGAAACAAAACCAATACAGTTATCAACTAATAGAATTTAAAGAGCATATTTAATAGAATAAACTGATATTTTGGACCTCAAAGCAGGCATCACTAGAATGACATGTTTCAGCGATGTTGTTGTTCCCCAAAGACTTGAGATATAATTTGGGTCCATCACAAGTCAGGACCTCAGGATTGAGACTTTTGCCTGCAATAAATAGGAGGCGATGTCTGAGTGTGAAAGGGAGATTAGAGAAGCTTTGCTCGTCAGTCAGAGACGAGCTTCCTGTGTTTGTCCTGGACACTGAGAAAGGCCTCCCACAAGAACAGAGTGTTTTCTGTACTTGAGCATTTAATCCAAAATTTTCATGGTCATGTTCTCACTAGAATTTGATTAATATCAAAAGCAGTCCCAAAATAAAGATGGCAGAATTAAGTCCAAATATATCACCGGGCAGCATAATTTAGATGAATCATCTTAACACATATGTTAAATGACAGTAATTTTCAAGCTGGGAAAAATGTGTTTTATTTACATGAGATATTTTTCATGCATTGTAGCAAAAGAAAGTTACACATTACAGGGTGGGAAAATTTATGTTAGGCGAAGCTGAAATTGTCACATTAGCGTCAGACAAAATGGACTGTAAGATAAAAAGATGTTATGATTTATAAAAACCCCAATACAAGAAAATAACCAGAAAAATACTGGGAACTTGACCCTGACTGCTCATAAATAACAAGACAATCATAAAAATATGTAAAGCAAAATTAGAACCACAAGGAGAAATGGCTCTATGTAAAACTCTATTGAGGGAAACAGAATCCTGCCTTCTATAGATGCCTACAGTAAAACAGACAAATGAAAGCAAGGATTCAAAAGTAAAACTTGAAATAGTCATCACATAGATCATGGTTCCAGAAATTAGTCACCTCTACCCTTTCTCTTCAGATTTTCAAGTATAGGTTATCATTCTACTTGGGACATAGCTAAGGATGATGCCGGGTCTCTACCTCCCAATTGCTAGGAGTAGAAGCATGTACAATTACACCTGGCTTTCCATGGTATTATAGATCAAACCAAAGGCTTTGTGCATGCCAGATAAGCACTCTCTCAACTGAGCTACTTTACCAACTCTCTTTTTCAAGCATGCATTGTTCATACATGGAAATTGATCCTACACATTTTAGTAACTCTAAAAACATTTCAAAGAAACGTAGCCCCTTCTGGCTCTCTGTCTACACAGCAGTAAAGTTAGAAATCAGTAGCAGAAGCTCTAAAGATCACATGGGTGGTCATTTAAATAGTTAACTCAGTTAATTGGGGTGTTTGTTTGTTTGTTTGTTTTTAAGGAAACATGAAGAAAAAGATTTGGTGGTACACACATGTAATCATACCACTGCAGAGGCAGTGGCAAGAAGATCAGGAATGCAAAGGAAACCTAGATTAAAGAGGGAGTTCAAGGTCAGAGGTCAGCCTGAGCTATAGGAGCTGTGGTCTGTAAATGGGATTTTCACTAGAACAGAAGTATTTAGGAAAACGTTTGAGGCAAGTAAGACAAATATTGCATCATAAACTGAAAGAATGAGGCAATGCAGAGTTTTGAATGAAATGCCTGAGCTTCCTAGGAAAAGACAAAAAATGTTTATTGGAAGTTAATTTAAACATAAAGGATCTAAGATGACACAGTGTGCCCCCTGAGTGGCATTGGTCTGCTTCTTGTGTTGACCATTATGCCCCCAGCCATTCCGTCTCCATCGTTTACCTGCTGTGTTCTGTCACCACATCTTAAACATTGTCATTTTCAGGGTCTGCATATTTCTGTTTGTCTGTTACCCTCTTTTGACCATGAGCTCTAGGAAGCCATGGCTGTTGTCAGCCTTATTCAAGGAAATAACCTCAGGATATAGATCCAAAGCAGGTAAGGTAGCAAGTGGTGACTATTTTTAATATGCTGTATATAAGAGTCATATATACATATAATGCATTTGCTGTAAAACCACCCCATCCCCATTCCCTATCTATATTCTCTAACTCCTCCCCTGTCCCACTTTACTTCATATTCTCTCTCTCTCTCTCTCTCTCTCTCTCTCTCTCTCTCTCTCTCTCTCTCTCTCTCATAGCTACTGAGTAATTAAGTACTGCCTCTGTGTATATGGTCATGGGATTGATTGTCTGTCTATCAGAGTATGTCTATAGCAGTAGACTTTCAGGCTCCATATGCCTGAAGAAAACTGACTCTCTCAGTATCTATTGTTGCCAAGAGTTCTGCGGATAGCGGTGGGACTTTGTGAGCTCCTCCCCAGTCCATGCTGGGAATTTTGCTGGCTTGACCTTATATAAGTCCTTTGTGTGCTCTCCAAGCCATTGTGCATACATGAGTGTATCTGTACAGTCAGGTCTGGCCAATACTATCCTGCTTTAGACATCTGTTCCTTCCCCATCTTTCATTATGATCTCCGAGTCTTTGGGGGAAGAGGTGTGATAGAGATATCTCATTTAGAGCTGAGCATGCCACAGTCTCATATTCTGGACACACTGAGAAGTTATTAGTCAGCATACACCTCAAAAAGAACCCTCTCCTAAGGAAGGTTGGGAAATGTGCTACTTTTCTAAATATGTCTTTCTGAAGCAAACAGATGAATTAGTCTACACCATTCATAAAAACATTAAATGCATGATTTGAAGAAGAAAAATCTTCTTGGAATCTATGTCCCATAAATGAAATTTCCTTTTGGAAGGTACTAGAAAAGTAAATCTTTTAAGTGCCATGTATGAAATATATTGCCAGGGCTTTATAATTTTATAGATTTCATCCTGAACATGTAGCTGTGATAAAACTTTACTGGGAAATGATAATATTTTTATGTGAGGTTGACACGACGTTTTCTACTGCTCTTCCAAAATACATCTCTGTGAAGAAGATAAGAGTGAGTAAGAAAAGTGCCTTCAGTTTATCTGACTGGGAGCTAGTCACCAGCAGCATGACTAGGATCAGCAGCAGCCTAGTTCACCAGAGAAAACATATGCTTTCTATTACATTAACATTTTTTATTTGACATTGTGTGAACTTTTAGAAGTTGGAGCTGGAGTTTATAGTTTTTGGATGGCACCTCTTAATATTTATAATCCTGGTGTTGAAAAATATTTCATAGCCTGAAAGCGCTATGAGTTGCGAAAGCTGGGCCAGGAAAAATACTGAGCCCTCTTTAAATCCATTATTTGAATTTTTTTTCTATTGTGGAAGATACATGTAAACAATAAACACTTTGCTCCATTAGAAAATCTCGTTGGTAACATTTAAACGCTGCTTTTCCCAGCTTGTTTTCCCAGTGTTAGTCCTGGAGCTGACACCCTCTCTGACTCTTAGAAGAGCTTGATCCAGCACAGATGGACTTGGCCAAATTAAAAGTCACGGTTCAACACAGATTTGCACGAGAGTCCTTAGGAAATGGTCCTACCGGCATTTCTGTCCTCCTCCTCAGTTCTGTCTGGGCCTCCTTTTGTTCTTCTGGAGGCTTCCCAAGGAGAAACATCCCATCCTATCAAGAGAGCTAGGTTTTATCTGTGTGTATGCTTCATGTTGGCCAGAATTCATCCTTGATGAAACTAAATACAATTTCTGTATCTTATCTCAGGGAGAGTTTGCAAGGATGGCAGAAAAGTTTCCCTGCACATGTTACTTCGGTTAGAACAGGAAATGATACAGAGGGACCAAAGCTCCCTGCCTTCTCCACATCCAGGGAGAATCAAGGTCTATTTCTTATTTTCTCTACAAAACTGCCTGGATAGTCTGTTCTCTATCACTCAATACAAAGGAGATGGATGCCTGACCATGTGGCAGAAGGAAAGAGATATGGGGAAGAACTTGGTAGGATATACAGCTCCCCACCCAGTTTACCTGCAGCTCTTTTCTTATGGGGTAGACAAATATCAACTCAATGTCATTCTCCAATGCTCAAAGAAAAGAATTGACTATACATCATTTAACTTATTGTTACGTTACCACCGAGAGCCTCTTAATGGGAGGTGTTGGATATCTTCACTTGTCAAGAGAATTTCTAATTTTTCAGCATTGTTAGCCATGGTGGAAATAGGGTCTTTGAATTATATGAACTGGATACTTTCTTACCACAGCCTGATGTGAATGCAAGTCTGGTGCTTTAAAAAAAAATCTGGGGAAGTGTCTAGACATATAGATGCTCTAGTGTCTTATTTAGAATTGTCTCAATATTAAACACTGCTCTCTATCAGTCATATTTGTCCCCAAACAAAAGGAGACTTTTGCAATAGCTGTATCCCTACTGAGAGATAGAGAGAGTATTAAACTTCTTATCAATTCTGAACACCAGTAAAGAATTCTCAACAGAAAAAGGAGATCTGTGGCTTCAACCATATCATCCTTCTAGGCTAGATATGATCTATAAAATTTCATCTTATTCAAGAGTGCTCATTGACAGGGAGAAGCAGTGCAGGAGCCATGCTGATGTTGCATC
Source organism: Mus minutoides (assembly GCA_902729485.2). Taxonomy (NCBI): domain Eukaryota; kingdom Metazoa; phylum Chordata; class Mammalia; order Rodentia; family Muridae; genus Mus; species Mus minutoides. The sequence continues at coordinate 42,403 of LR749759.1, forward strand.
ATAGTTTGGTATCAAAATTGTGCAATGGTTGATTAATAATGTCTGCACTGGTGACTGAGGTAATGATGGAGCACATGCCAACTCTCTGTGTTTCTTCTTCTTAATCATCACTTCTCACCCCTTCCTCTTTTTGAGAGATGACTGTTGGATCTGACAGTCTACTCACAGTTTGAATAGACTCCATGCCATTCATGTTGGAGCGATCTGAATGCTCAGTCTTCAGATTTTACTTACTACACAGGTCTCTTACTCAGAACAAATTTAAAAAAAATACCTTGTTGTTAGGCATCATCATGTCAATTCCGAAGGTATTTGACGACATTGAGAAAGTCTCGGAGGTAATCACCGAATAACTGACGATAAAAATTCTTCAGTGAAGATGTCTGCTCTTGATGACTGTCCTTCCAGAAGATGTTTGGCAAAACTGGTCAGTTTCCCCTTCTGAATTCAATACAGTCTCTCTTCCTGACTTCAGTCACTAGGCACCGGATAACACCAGCCAAGGAATCACTGTGAGATGATTCATTGGGACCAGAATGGAGGAAGAACACTCAAAATGTTTTGCAAGAGGAAAATACATGCTCATGTAAAGTGTTTACACTGTCTATTTTTCAAGGCTAACCCAAATGTCTGAGTAAGAGAAGAAAGAAGGATGAAGAGGAGGAAGCATGGAAGGAGGAGAGAGACGCGAAAGAGGAGGGTCTAGAGTGTTCCAAGGGTTCTTTTGGGTCTTTGTTTAGCATCAACAGGCGACTTACAGACTGGAAAAATATAGGCTTCCTTGGTTAAAGAAATCATTTAGAATCAGGCTTCCTTTCCCTACTTGAAAAGACAAGATGAAGCTGGTCTGCATTTTGATGTGATCCTTGGGAAGAAGAAGTTGACAGGAGCTTCATTTAAGGTCACCCTGATGAGCTCATGCTAGACGGGATTGCATGTCAAGAGGAATGGGGACATTTCAGCCTGTTTAGTTTCATGGCTCAGAGAAACATTCCGTTTTTCATATTCTTCACAATTAGCAAAAAAAAAAAAAAAAAAAAAAGATTTAATGTCATAAATCTTCAAACTGAGAGTATATACCAGCAAGTTGGACATCATTATGTTTTCAGCATGCAATGAGATTTATCTAATGGAACTGAGTTTCTGGCTAGCTGCTGCATACACTAGTTTGAGATGTCTTTTCTAAAATTCTAAGACTGAAAACTCATTGTCCCCTGCAAATGTTACACCAAGTAACAAAGCAATAGAGAAATCCTTTGGAAATTTGAATTCAGACAATTATATAACCATGAAACTGTTTTAAAGATATTTTAAAATATATAAAATATTAGAAATTTGGGGGGATGGAGAGATGGCTCACCAGGTAAGAGCACCGACTGCGCTTCCAAAGTTCCTGCGTTCAATTCCCAGCAGCTACATGGTGGCTCACAACAATCTATAATGGGATCTGATGCCCTCTTCTGGTGTGTCTGAAAACAGCTATAGTGTACTCATATACATAAAATAAATAAATAAATCTTAAAAAATATTAGAAAAAAATTTTTATCTGTTTTCTGATTAGGGAATGAAGATGAGTTCATAGAGGGCAATGTAAAAATAATCTTAAACATTATATTGGTGGTGGTTCCCTATAAATAGATATGTAATGTATCTATGGTATTAAGTTTTCATGGGAAGGGGAATTGATTAGGAAAAAAAAAGCTTCCAAGTCCCAATCAAGATGTTTAAAACACAGTTGTATCTCACTAATTTTTCTTTTCTTTTTTATCCCTTGTTCTGGTCAACCCCGCTTGCTTTGCTCGACCCCACTCACTCCTGCCAGCTCCGCTTGCTCCGGCCAGCCCCACTTGCTCCCGGCCGCCCCCCCCCATATGCTCTCCCCCCCCACTTGTTCCAGCCGGCTCCGCTTGCTCCAGTCGGCTCCCGCTCGCTCCGATCTGCTCTGCTTGCTCCAGTTGGCCCCACTTGTTCTGGCCGTCCCCGTTCAGCCCACTCGCTCCAGCCCCCCTAGCTCTGGCTGTCCCCGCTTGCTCCGGCCATCCCCATTCTGCTCTGCTCACTCCGGACAGCCTTGCTTGCTCTGGTTGGTCTCTCCCGTCCAAGGATTCATTTTTCTTATCATTCTTCATAAGTCGCTGTAGCTGACTTCATACGCACCAGAGGCGGGTGTCAGATCTTGTTACGGGTGGTTGTAAGCCACCATGTGGTTGCTGGGATTTGAACTCATCACCTTCAGAAGAGCAGTCGGGTGCTCTAACCCTCTGAGCCATCTCACCAGCCCTCACTAATTTTTCAAAGTGATTATAATACAAATAATATAAATTGGCAGATTGTATTATTAGAGGGTATCAATTACATTGTTCAGCTCCTCTGAAGACCCTGTCAAGGAAAGAATTTTGTGTCAGTTTATACACAGAGGCACAGGGAACCAGAGAAAAACATGAGGTACCTAAGCCTGCATCCCACTTAGTTTTAGTTGTCAACCTGACACGCCTGGGAAGAGGAAATCTCGGCTGAAGTATTGATATTATCAAATTGGCCTGTGGCCATGTCTGTGGGCCATTTTCTTGATTGATGATTGGTGTAGGAGTGTGGGATTCTGTAAGCCTGTGGCTTACGCTATCTGGGTTCCTGAGGAGGTGGCCAGAGCTGTATAGGAGTGAATGGTCAAGAGAAATAATGGAGGCCAAGACAAAAATTCTCTGATCAAGGCCCCTAGGTTTAATGCTTAGAGTCTTAGGTTATAGCAGGGCTTCCCATCCACCCTGCCATTCTGTTCCTGGGGGCCCCTGGCTCCATCTTGGAGACCACGTGGTGCCGCCGTCTTCTTCCTGAAACATCTGGGCAGCTCTGGGCAGGCTGGCAGCAGAGACTTGGAGGCAGGTGGCAGTAGTTGCATAACAAAAGGAGAAAACCTAGCTGGAGGGCCAGGCGGCCCCTCCTCAATGGTGGCAGGTCTGAACTGATCCCAGCCTGGATCCGGCATGGGGGAGGGGGACCACATTTCCTCCTTACTTATATAATAAAATTAAGCGGGACTGAGGCATAAAATTTATTTATGCTCTATAGTTTTGCCTGGGAGTTATGGTGGCTGGCGGCCGCACCGTGTCTTAGGATCTCAGACCTTCCTGAACTATCCATTTCTGTCATTGAGAATATATGCATCTTGTTTGTGAATATTTTTCAGGAACATGGCTCTGTGGTGTAATATTAACAAGCCACAGCCTCTTGGCATATATCTCTGTCTTAGAGTGGTATAGTTCCGAGATCTGGTTGCCCATCATAGGCTAACAATCTTCATAGCACCCCTAGTTTCCAAATTCAGACCAAAGCCACAAATATATATTTCATGAGCATCATCATAAGGTTGTAATCCTTCCAGCTGTGTTTGTGTGCCTCCTGGCAACCCTCATGCTAGTTGGAACCTTGCTGCAGGGGAAGGCAGACCTGCTTGCAACACAAAAGCTGAACACAGTTGAAACACAATAGGATAAAAACTTCTCTTGGGAGAACTAGGAAGTCTTATTCAGTTGCAAATTAGCAACCAGAAGCTTAGGCTCTGGCCTCCTGGTGTGGGGGAGGTGACCTGGAGAATTCACAGTGAGACTGTTTTTCTTGTAAAACAGGCCAAGTCCCAAGTTAACTCTTATGGCTGAAAAGGGTTTTTAGCAATCTTCAATAGGAAATCTCTCATATTGGAATAATTCCTAGACCAGTCCAAGATTGAGTTAGACTAACTTGTCATACTGAAGGCAAGAGAAAAATCATTATAGCTCTTTCTTATGACTAAATTTTTTAAAGTCAAATTCCACGGGGTCTCTAATGTTCTCTATCCTGTAAGGTTAAAATGCTTGAAGCAAGGCAGCTTAGCTTGTCCAAGATTTGGGACAAAGGCAAGCAAAGGTGGGTTAAAGGTATATACCTGATACCACAGTCAGGGCACTCAGGGAATTCACATGTCAACCTGTTGCACAAATCCTTCTGGCAGTTGTCAGCTTCTGTAGCGCTCTGTGAAAAGACTCTAACCACTCCCTCTTTTCCAGATTAGGCAAAAGCAAGATTTTTTGCCTTTGGTGGCCTTGGTGGGGGGGGGGGGGTGGCTAACTGCCCCTGTTTTGTTTTTTAGAATTTTAAATTTAAAAGCCAATAATTTTTTGTCATTGAGAATTATAAAAATTCTCAGTATCATGGGTAACATTAATTGTTGACAAAACATTTCAAATACTTGACTGTTGAAGCCAGTTCCAATATCTGTATAAATCTGATTAGGAATGTCAGGCACATAAAAAATTTTTTTTTTAACATTGGCAATAACACTTTTAGTTGTTTCTCTTGAAGAGTAATTATAACTAGAATGTTTAAAAAGTTTCAAGTCACATGTGCATATTTTATTTATCTATAAATCAGAAATAAGAGTATCCAATTGCAGCAATTGATTAAGTATACATCCTCAAGAATTGATATCATTATGTGGTAACAGATAAAAGCTGAGGATACTAAGAACAATTTTTACAATTTGACATGCACATTCTATAAAAATATCAAAACATTATCTTAAGTCATTGCTATTTTGATGATGTAAAGAATGAGATTATATGGCCAATTATTCTTGTATAAGGCCTATAATCCTCCTGGGAATATAAATCTAGCACGGCATTAATTTAAGAGGTTTTATCCAGGCAATCTAGAGAAAATTCTTAAACATAAAAGAACAGCAATTTTTCTTATGAGTTGTACATACTTAAACAATTGCAAATTTGAAAATTAATAATATCTGAGGGTCAAATAATTTTAGCAATTGTAAGCTCTGATATATATATATATATATATATATATATATATATACTATTACTATACAAATTGAAGTTTGATTATATAATATTTTAAAACACCATTTACAGCGCACAATTTAATTATCTGTGCTGAAGTAGGAGATATATACTTTTCTCCCATAGAAGGGCTATTTTTATATACAGTGGGTGGAATGCATGTATGAACTTTTAGAAGGTATAAAAACATGCATAAAAACAATTTTTAATTTATCTTTAGGATAATGATTATCAAAATTATTTAAAATGATGTCCTGTAATAAGCCAAATATTAATATTCTGCAATAACCAAATTAATTGCTGTTTGAAACAAGAAACAGACACTTTGTCAGGTTTTTAAGACACAACATTTGTTGTGATTTTTCTAAAATATAAGGATTTACTTTACAATTCTTAATTAGCACCACAGCCTTAATAGGATGTTCAAATTTTACTTTGAGGTAAAGGAGTATGATTTTACATTAATGTTTTCTGTGCAAAAAATTGCTGTGGGCACATTTAATAACTATAACTAAAATAAGCAACTAGTATTCAATAACCATAGATTATAATTGATAACAATTATAAAAGCTTTCTTTATTTTCTATAAAGTCTTTTGTACTTTACCAATTAAATTGTGTCTTTCTAGATAACACCCACTCTAAGTGAGGTCTTAGCCAAAGAAAATCTCCTAGAAGCTTTTGAAAATATAATTTTGAAGTGAATCAATTTTTCTTTCTAAGATTTTCTGTACCACAATTTCCAAGTACAACTAAAACCCTAAATGTTGTCTCTGAATATTCTCTTTAGGGCAACAGTTATTCCCCAGTACTTTAAAGCTCATTGTGTGAGCACAAACATTTGAAATAGCTACTAACAAAAACTTTCCACTTTGGAACAGCATACACTGAAAGATTCAAACTCTTAGCTTGCTTCATTTGAAGCAAAGATAATAAAAATTTCTTACATAATGTAAGGCTATTAGCCATACCTAAACCAAAAATTTTTCTAGCTCACTAGAAACCCTTTACAATTATCAGGAAGCAAAAGAAAAAACAAATTTTCCAATCTATAATAACCTTTTAAGAAGTAGGCAAGCCAGCTTGGAATACTTGTATAAATCTTATAGCCTGCTTGACCAATTATAAATCTTAAATTTAAACTTTATAATTAATAACACCTGGGTATATCTGGACCGTGCAGTTTAGCTAGGAGGAATTTCCCTGGAGGCAGGGAGGTCGCAGGGAGGGGATGAGGTGAGGTCTGAGAGCTTCCTTAGTCTCAGGTTTGCAGAACAAAGGAAAGCCACAGGAGTTTCTCAGAGGCTTCTCTGGGCCTCAAATCAATTCAAAAGCAAGTATTTTTTAATCTGGGCAACTTGGTTGTCCTGCAGTGAAGACAGATTCTAGGCTTTTTTAGTTTCTTTTGCAATATAGAATATATATACAACTTTAGGAAAGCAAAAGCCAATTTAAAAACAATTTATCATCTTTAGAATCAATATCAAAAACATAACTGTCACATTAGAAGTTTGGCTGCCAATTTACGAAAGCATGACAGTGCAAATTTTAATGCTTCACTAAAGAGACTTAGTTTTAAATCTTACCTCTATATGTCTACTTTCTAGGATAAGAAATACATAAAATATTATATCAATTAGAAGCATTTTTGAGGCCCAGTTTTCTGGGCTTTTTCCACATGCTTGAAATGATTCCAGCACTAGTTATGAATTTAGAAGTATCCTAGAGGCCTAGCTTTCTGTGCTGCTCCATGCCACGTGTTGCTATTAAGAGTGACTCCAAGGCTGAGTAACCAATTTAAAGCTTACTTTTTTGTAACAAATATTACACCCTTTTGATCATACCCATTAATTTATAAGCCATTATTCTATGACCAAGACATGCAGAGCATATTTTCACCTTTAAAACCGATCAGAAACCAAATTAAGTGGCTATACTAGTCTTATAAATTAGACCAATCAAAGAATTTTACCTATTCTAGCTATAATTTCAAGATAAAGAGCACTCTGTCAATTTCTGAACCTAATTGCAGAGGATTTTTTAGGAGAAACCAACTCTCAGCTTCCTTGCCTAGAACTATGAAGCTGCAGACTCGCTAACCTGCTGTGCCTCATTCCTGGCTACAGTACAGGGCCTCTCTCTGCTGAGGAGACTGGGACTTAATTAAGAGATCGAAAACCAGCAGACAAAATTTTTAACCATTTTTCCTTTTTCAACATGAAACACAGAACAATCATTCATTCAGACAACGAAACAAGAAACATGAACCGACACGTGCACCTTAACACGTGGACAGACCAGTGCACCAAACACAGACAACACAAAGACAGCAGAGCACCTCTCCCGCAGAGGGTCAGAGAGAGCTTAACAGGGTGTCCCCGGTCTCTCCAGGTCCCTGGGAGAGCTCCAAAAATCCATTTCCCTTTTCTCTTGAATCTCTCTTATATTATTTTGTTTCTTTTTTGAATTTTACTATTTTTATTTTCTTTTATATTTTTAAGTCCTATTCCTCTCGCCTAATGCAGTTCTCTGGACTGCGGACAATTGTCTAAATTCGTTTCCACTCCCATTTGACACTGTCAACCCCTAGCTGATCATCAGCACTGGGCAGACACTGAAGTCAGTCTAGCTTGTATCCCTTTGCACCTACCGCAACAATTTTAAAAAGGTAAAATTTAAAGCCAGCCTAGCCCTGTATACCTGTTGCTCACTGTGCGGATATGTCTTCTTCTTAAACTTTTTCTGTAGAGCTCTACCAAGACAGTGCTCTCTCAGTTTATCCACCCATACTCAGGTCCCTGTTCGGGCGCCATCTGTGGGATTCTGTAAGACCTCCTGCGGCTTATGCTATCTGGGTTCCTGAGGAGGTGGCCAGAGCTGTATAGGAGTGAATGGTCGAGAGAAATAATGGAGGCCAAGACAAAAATTCTCTGATCAAGGCCCCTAGGTTTAATGCTTAGAGTCTTAGGTTATAGCAGGGCTTCCCATCCACCTCACCATCCTGTTCCCAGGGCCTCTGGCTTCATCTTGGAGACCACGTGGAGCCGCTGTCTTCCTGGAAAGTCTGGGCAGCTCTGGGCAGGCCAGCAGCAGAGACTTGGAGGTGGGCGGTGGTAGTTGCATAACAAAAGCAGCCTGCCTAGCTGGGGGGCCAGGGGCCCCTCCTCAATGGTGGCAGGTCTGAATTGATCCCATCCTGGAGCTGGCATGGGGTAGGGGGACCACATAGGAGGGCCCTGCCAACTTTTTATGATGATATCCCTGGGCAAGTAGGACCGAGTTGTATAAGGAAGTTGGCTAAGCAAGCCATGAACTGCTGCATGCTCCTATTTGTGTTCCTGCTTAACTTCCCTCAACCATGCACTGTGACTTGTAAGATCAAATAAGTCCTTTTCTTCTCCAAGTTTCTTTTGGGCAGCCTGCTCTACATAGCTGGAGAGAAGCAGCAGCCTGTAGTAAAGACTCTTTAATTGATAAGAGCATCTTCAGCATTCAAGCTGCTTTGCTGCTCTGGTTGGGGTAGAAGGTTGGACCATAGCTTTCTGTCATAGAGGTGGGAGAGCAGCAGGCGAGAGGGCTGGCCTCCCATTATTACACAGTCAAGTCCTGCTCTTCGGCTACATCCCGTCAATCCCATGCTAACTTGTCTAGCATTTTGTCCAACAGGATTTCTCTGATACTAGGTTTCTTTTGATATGGTGTCTTCACCATGGTCATCGGGCCACCAACTGAAATGTGAACTGTCGTGGGGATGCACATATATACGTCTTAAGTCCTAACTTGGGTTTCTGAAGTTTTTATTGTGTAGATAAATTTTAGATATAGTCCTGTGTGGAGTAGTCTTTCTCATCTTCCAGTCGAGTTTTTTTTTTTTTTTTTTTCCTTGTTGTTTTACAAGGTCTCTTTCTTTGTCTGAAGGAAGATAATTTTGGTATTACACCCCTTTAAAATGAATTCTTTGAGGATTTTATACAATGCACTTTGATCGTATTCCCCCATCCCCCAGCCTCTCCCCTAGCTCCCTTTCACAGCCACTTAACCTTCTATCTTCATTCTTTAAACTAAGTCTTTTGAATCAAATCTGTGCTTCCGATACAGTCTTGGGTGATTGGATATCCATAGGGTTGTGATCAATGGAGCAAAAGCTACACGTTTAAAAAAAACTGACTCTCCTTCTTCCAGAAACTATCAGTTGCCAGTTGCCTTTCAGATCGAGGTGGGATTTCATGTTCATCTCCCCTGCCCATGCTGAGAGTTTGTGAGATTTGAGCTTGTACAAGCTTGTGCGTGCTGTCCGGACCATTGGGGTTCATCTGTGCAACTACCCTGCTGTGTCTATAAAAGTATCTTTGTAGTCTCTCACCATCTCTACCCATTAAAATCCCTCTGCCAATCAGCTTTTCTTAATGTCACCCTTAAAGCCAACCAATAGCGAAAATGACCTTTTCAATTTTTTTCTTCATAGCCTACACCATTAATTTTTAACACATTTATACTGTGAAACAATGACCACAATCAGAATGTAAAACCAGCTCTGTGCTCCCCTAAAATTGTCCCAAAGCTGTCTCCTTGTAGTCTCACCTTCTTAAGACATCGGGCATACTGGGAGCTTCTCCAGTATCTGACTACCATATTTTCCTGAAAGTTATAAGAATTTAATAGTATGCAACTTCGAGGTTGGCAGTTTTCACTCTATCGCCTCTGAAATTTACCCAGGCTGTTGCATGTGCTCCTAATCATTACTTTCTTGTTACTGGGTTGCACTCCCTGGTATGGAGCTAAAGATGGATTTAGCCACTGAAGGATGTTTGAGTTAGAGAAAGATGATTATTAATATTTGTATGACAAATTAATAGGTAAAGATAGAACTAATATGCAGAGTAGCATTGGAAGATTTTGTATATTGTGAACAGGGCAGTTACGAACATTTGCACACGTGCTTGAGGGACTTTTCCACTTTTCAAGGATTTTCAGTAGTAGGATTTCTGGGTCATATGCCAACTGTTATTTAAAGTTTAAGAAAGTAATCTTAAGACTTAAAAGTATTCTGCCCCATGTGACAAAAATTTCCTGAGTTTTCTAAAAAAATTTTTTTAATGTTTCACAAAATACATGCAACATGTATTTTGTGAATGCTTTTTGTATATTTCTCTCCTAATATACTCCAGATAAAGAATATTATTACAAGAAAATAATTGATAATTTTGTCAAGAAAAGTATCAATTATTGATAATCCCACATGTGTGGATTTGTTTCTGGGTTTTGAGATGGATTCTGTTGACATATTTGTGTAGGTGTGTGTATATGTATTGTGTATTCACATGTACACACATGCCACAGTGTACCTGTGCATATGAGAGGATAATTTGCAGGAACTGATCCTCTCTTTCTACCATGTATATTCTGAGGATCAAATCTGGGTCATTAGACTTGGCAGCAAGAGCCTTTACTTGCTGAGCCATCTCGCTAGTACTAGATTATCTGACTTTTAAATATTATTTTGTTCCATCTATTGAGATTTTTACTATATAAATTTATAAAGGCCTTTGACCTTGTTGTCACTTCAGGGATAACAGTATAAATATGTCTATTTTCACTTGCCACCCAGAATATATATTATAGAAACCTCCTGACAGTGTGTGTAATTTTTACTTCTCTTCTTTTAATATCATCATTATTGTGTGTGTCCCATCAAAGACTTTCTTAGCTTGGGACTATTTAAGAGCTGCCTTCTTATCCTCCATTGAGAACTTTCTTCTTGATATGAAGATTTTACTATTAATTAGCCAATCTACGAGTAGAATATCAGCCTGAGAAACTCAGACTTTCCGCTTATCAAGAAAGAGGCCAGCAACATTTAGCTTAGAATGTTTAGCTTGGACAGAATGTTAGACTCATAAATACTCATTTGCAAGCAGTCACCAGGGTCTGTAAGAATAAGTGGATTGACCTTCGGCAAGTACACAGCTGAGGGGCCAGCCAGGCTGCCCTGTTGTCAGGAAATCCCTGGGGTAATAGATTTGACACAGTGAGAGAAACAGATCCACTGTCCTCACTGCCTGATGAGATTGTCCTGGTGGCAGCTACATATGTTCTTTGGCACACAGCCATTTCCGCAACCCCAAACCAACAGCACTTCAGTGGTTGAAGCCCGTCTGAGGAGTGGTTCTGCAATTCTTTGGCAAGCTCCCCAGAGCTAGTGATATGAAGGAGCTCTGTGAAGATTGAGGGGAAGATAGAGATGAGGTTAGCAGGTCACACTACAATTGTTAGCTTTTAAGAAGTCACAGAGAGACTAGGGAGTAGAAGCCACAAAGGGCTCAATTTGGTAAAGTGTCTGTCATACAAGTGTGAGGATCTGAGTGTTCAGAGCTTTAAAAATTGGTGTGACCACGAGGATCTATAACTCTAGAGGTGTGTGTGAGTGTGAGAGGGGAGGGGGGGTTCCTGGTGGGCTTCAGACTATGTATAATGTGTAGGATAGTTTTGGTTACTGCTTTATAATTTCTTTAAATGCTACATTTAAATGAGAAAGGCATTTCTTTAAATTGGTCAAGGACACAACAGAATTAAGACTCCCTGGGCTACTGGTTGCGTAGACATAAATGGCTCTGCAAACCCAATGTGTGTGAGAGACGCACAGAACAGAACATTAATAATAACTGATAAGAGTGAGATAGCCAGCCAAGAGCCCTCGACCAGGGGGACAGGCCTGTCATCCATGGGAATCACTATGACACTATGTGATGGTGTCTGTGGCTGAATGCCTATTGTGCTGTGACTCAGATGATATTATAACAAGGATGGGCAGAAAGCCGAAGAGGATCTAAAAAATATACCTAGTCTTTAGTGAAGCAGAGTGAAGGGTGCATGGGGCCTAAACAAACAAACAAACAAACAAACACAAACACACACTCAGAAGTTTGCACCAAGCTCCTTTGAATTAAGACTATGGAGGAAAACAGTCACTGTAGATTGAATACATGAGGCTGACCTTGGGTTTTGATAGCAGCAAAACAAAGGCAGGTTCGAAGTAAAGAATCTTGCATTTGCTTCCTGGACCCAGTCATCCCCACTGTGTGACTTCTTCTGTTTTGCATATTCCCATCTCACGGGTAGTGTTCTTGAGATTCAGATGGTCCAATAGTTTATAGCTATCTGATATGGTAGTTATAGGAATATAGGTTTTAGATTAAGAGACATGACTTGGGTAAATATTTCTGGTGTCTAGAAAGCATTCAGTAGATTTTAGCAGTTTGTCTGGTTAGAAAAATAACTATCATCAAAATGGAGACATGAGATCTTTGAAGTCAATGGTGACCTGGTACCATTCACCAAATGCTATTGACCATGTAGGAACCTGATCAGTTTCCTGAATGCGGGGAAGATGAGGACTGAAGATAGAAAGAGAGAGATGGTTAGAGCAAGAATCAACAGATGTAAAATATAGAAAACTAAATTGGTTTGGAGAGATGGTTCAGCAGATAAGAGCTGACACTGAGCTCGTAAAGGAACCTGGGTTTAGTTCTCAGAATCTGTGTTGAATGGTTCATAATCAATCACCTGTAACTCCAGTTCCAAGGGACATGATACCTTCTTCTGGCCTCCACAGGTACTGAACACCTCTCTCTCTCTCTCTCTCTCTCTCTCTCTCTGTTTCTCTCTCTCTGTTTCTCTCTTTCTGTTTCTCTCTCTCTCTCTCTCACACACACACACACACACACTCACCACAGGAAAAACTCATAAAAATTAAAAGTATATTGGGATAATGGAAGTTATTGAGATATTTCTGAAACTTTGAGACCAAAACTGTAGGTCAGATCAATCACTCACCAACTTCCAAGGCCTCAATCATTAACACCCCTTCAAGGTGTATGTATCAGACTAAATTACTTATAGTTTTCATATGGAAATCAGGTAAGGCTCAAGAGATTTTTTTGTTTTGTTTTGTTTTCAGAATTAAAATTCTTACTTCCTGTATCAAACTCTCATTATGTGCCCCTTCTAGCTCTAACTCATGATCCTCCTGCCTCAGTCTCCTGACTGCTAAGGTGATGGGTATAAGCTTCCACATCAGGATTCCTAGACTGTGGTTTCTTCTCATGTTTCTTAGAAGCATTTATTAAGAGAACATTGACTCTATATTAAAAGGAGGAAGTACTAAGGAATGTCCGTACCGAAGTACGTTGGGACGGTAGATCATGGGACACCATACACGTACGATTAGAACCTTTAAGAGATCTAACTGAAAGTTCTCAACTGGAGGTATGACTGACGGGTAGAAACCGTCAGTCTTTATTATTTGAGGTCGTACCCTTGTCAGTAACCAATCTCTTTCTTCTGTTCTATCTTGAGAAACAACATTTTTTTTAAACCCCTTGAACTTAGCCATGATTTAAACATGATACCTTATTATTTCAATGACTGTGGTCTTACTCAAGAATCCAGTGTTGAAAAACCAAGACACAAGAAAAATAGCCAATGGTCAGAGCCTATATTAAGAATGCAATGGCCAGAGCCTATATTAAGAAGGCATCCAGAAGGAGATTAAGCTAATTGCATCTAGGGGGATGTGGTTTTGGGAAGAACAACTTGTGTTCTTCAAGTCACTGGTGCTCTGAATGCATTTCTTGATTCGATATGAAATCGGTCCCCAAAGGAGTTGTCCAAGTGATGGATGCAGTGATAACGGAATGGGAAAGTGGGAAGCTGCTGTGCTCTGGTTAAGTGACGCTGATGGCAGTGCTGGGTGATGTACAAATGGCTGTGCATTTTGATTAAGTGTCTTCCATGACAGCAGTACTTCAGCTTTATGTGATTCATAGCCTTGGATGTTCATGTGACCAGTGTTTTGTTTCCAGTCATGTAATGATGGTTAAAGTAAGGATCCCCTAGAAATCATAAAGGGAATAGCTGCAGAGATGGAAAAAATATATACATCTTGAAACAGGCACTCATACTGTAGCCCAGACCAGCCCCTAACTCATTATCAAGCTCACTACATCATCCAGGCTGGCTTCAAACTTGTGGCAGTCCTCTAACCTCAAGCCTCTAAAGAACTGGAATTTTAGCCACAAATTCAGAGTCTCCTTCAACTTGGGACAGAGTCTTAGAAATTCCAGGCCATAGCTGAACTTTATTAGGTGAAGATGACTTTGAACTTCTGGTCTTCCTGCCTCCATGTCCCAAGCATACCACCAATCACCATACCCAGATGAATATTTTTTTTTACATTTATCCTTTTTGGTTTTGATATAGATATATGTATGTTGTGGGCATATACATGCCACAGAGCATGTGTAGAGGTCAGAGGACAATTTGAAGGAGTTAGTTTTCTCCTTCTACCATGTGGGTCTTGGCAATTGAACCCAAGTTGATAGACTTAGTTATGAACACCCTTACTCACTAAGCCATCTCACAGGCCAGAGAGAAATATTTTTGAGAGTGTAAAGAAAAAGCTGGTTTTCAATGTCCAGATCTAGAAATCTAGTGTCATGAAGCTGCCAAAATAATTGATGAAAAATGTGGTGTTTCTCATTAGTGTTATTTCAAAAATAAACACGTTTTGCTCTTCTTATTACAAAAGTCATGGCCAGTTAAAATATCTCAAAAACACAGAAAACAGCAAAAAAAATATCATCCACCATAAATGACATCAAGAGAAACAGTTACAGTTTCTTGGTTTTTACTTCAAGTCAAATGCAAGTGTTTATTTCTGTGTAAGTGCTGCTGTTATGAGCCTACAATTATGAGTCCTGTTCAGTATCCATGGTGGACAGACTCCCAGGTATTCTGGAACTTTGCTGAAATACTATTTTTAAGAAATAGCTGGAAGTCAGCGTAAGCAGCAAGGTCCTCAGGTCGGAATGGCAGGTGCTCTGTGTAGACAGAAGATAGAGTGTACACACCCAGCATCTTCTAAGGACTAATCACCCCGCTGAGCATCTCAGGTCTGACCCGTAACACCTGTGTGGCTTGGGGGACTCTAACCTAGTGCGGAGTCCCCCGCTGAGCATCTCAGGTCTGACACATAAACAACTGTGTGGTTTGGAGGACTCTAACCTAGTGCGGAGTCCCCTGCTGAGCATCTCAGGTCTGACCCGTAAACACCTGTGTGGCTTGGAGGACTCTAACCTAGTGCGGAGTTCTACTTCTCAACAATATCCATTGAGAAATTTCTTATGTGTACAATGTACTTGGTCTCTTCTCCCCTCCCCCACACCTTTACCTCTATCCATGACTTTCCCAACATGTCTTAACCACAGATGCTGTGAGGACATGTATGTGATAGCCATGTTGTGCTCAGAAACTAGAGTTTCACCTGTCTCTCCATTCTCCATTATCATCAGAGAGACACGCTACCAGGGAAGAACATCATACACTGTCTCAGAACTCTTTGTCTTTCTCCTGACTATCATTAGGGCATTCTGGACTCTGATGCATTCTCTCATATTCTAATGTGGACTGGAGTGGAAGTTTCCGGGTGTGTCATGTGATGCAGACTCACGTGGTGCCTTGCTGAGTGAGGTAGACTTTTTGGTATTTTGCTGAGGCAAGACCCATGGGAAGACACGTGATGTTTGGAAAGGGTATAAATAGGACTCCATGGACAGTGATGGCCTGCTTGCATAGCTAGCCTTTCAACACTTTGTTGTTCTTGACTCTTCATTGATCTTCACTTCATTGAGAGAGGCATGGCAGAGAACTCCAGGCATCCTGTATGCTCCTGAGGCCTGGCTATTTCTGTTGGATCATGCCACTGATGCTCAATTGGATTTGGTATCCCGACACTACTGAACTAGACTGCTGGTATCCTGACAAATGGAGATTGGAATCACCCCAAGAACTACTTCTAAACTGCTCCCCCTTGTCCTATTTACTATCTTTGGACAGTGGTCTAGAAGCGGGTGTGTGTGTGTGGGGGGGTGTTGAAGTGTTTGAGGACCCTTATTAAAAGTAGTTTTTTCAAAATCTAAGCCTACAATGGACAGCCACCTTGTGATATATATATTAAAAACCCATGCTATTGATATGGCAGGCAAAACTTAAAGCATTGATAGTGTAGGAAGCAAACTTCAACTATACTCCATGAGCCTTCCTGGAAATAGGTTGCATCATTTTCTCCTTTTAATTTAATTTTCAGCTGATGATTTATCTAATCTGCATAATTTTGAAGGCTTAGTCTTATGTGTGTGAGTATTTTTACCTGTATGTGTATGCATGTACATATGTACCACATATGTGTAAAGCTCAAGGATGCCAGAACAGGGGATCAGATCTTTTAAAAACTGGGTTACAGATGGTTGTGAGCTGCCACATGGGTTCTGAGAACTGAAGTTGGGTCTTCTGCAAGAGTAACAAGTGTTCCTAACCATTGAACCATCTCTCCATCTCCATTGGCATCTTTTTGATTGAAGTGTTAAGAATGTATCATAGGGGGCTGGAGAGATGGCTCAGCCATCAAAGGCTAGGCTCACAACCAAAAATATAAGAATGTATCATAGGTAAACCCCAAAGTAGGATGTATTCTGGAGACTTACCTCATTAATAGTCCTGGTATTCTGTTGGTCATGAATAAACATTTAAAATTTTGTCAAATAGGAACTTTATTGGTCTGCTGGCTCACAGAAAACACAAAGACAATGGAAAGAACACAATGTTTAGTTCAACACACGATAGAAAGAGAAAATAATTTACAACAAGAAAATATTACTCAAAGGTGAGAAGCCAAAAGAATGATACTTTTTAATATGTGAATATAATAAATCTAAGCCTAAATCCTTCCCATTACATTTAAACAAGAAGATAATAATGACTGTATTTCACAAGACTCTTCATAGGAATTACGCATGAAAATGCTTTTTCCTGGGCACTGTTTGGACTTTACTGCTCTGTAACCTATTTTTTGAGACGATTTACTATCTGTTAACATCTGTGGGGCCTGCATGACCTGGATTTGATTTTCAGACCAGGCATGTGGCAGCAACTAAAACATCGCCACTGTTGTTAAGTGTTCTTCTATTTATTGTCTGTATTTATAACTTTCCTATTTTTCCCCAAAGAACAAAAATCACGTAAAATAAAAACAAGAAACTGGGTCAAAGACAAGGAGAGAGACTCCATATGCTAAAAGGATGAGTTAATAAATTTACCATGACTGAGTATAAATGTCTGGTACTGAAGCAGCAAGAGCAAAAATAAGTACCATTTTTTTTTTACTATTTTACTAATAACAATAATAAGAAAACACAATGCTGCTAATAGAAAATTGTTGAAAAATGATTTTTATAAGAGACTTCCATTTCTACATTCTTTTATCTAAGACAGTAAGAAATCGTTTCTTTTTGGAATGAAATTCAGGGGACTGGCTCAGCATGCACAAGGCCCAAGCTTCAACCCTCAGCACTGCAGGATAAAAACAAAACAATTATCTTCACATTATGATCAATTCCAAAAACAGAGACACCATTCCTGTCTTCAACAATGATAGTTTTGAAACTTCAGTGTGATGATTAGTAAAATAGCCAACCTGACAAAATCTAGAACCACTCAGAAATGGAGACTTAGAGAGGGTCAGTCTAGATCAGATGGTATGTGGGAAATCTTGATTATAGTAATTGAAGAGGGAAGACTCAGTCATTGAGGGTGGCACCATTCCCTAGGCAGGGAGGATCCTAGACTCTGTAACAATGGGGAAAGCCAGCTGAACACTAGCATTCATGCAACCATTGTTCTCCATTCCTCCCTACGGAAGTTATGCAACCATATCCCCCAAGCTCCTGCCACCTGTGACATCCTTGCTATCATGGACTGTAACCTGGAACTGTGGGCTGAAATAAACCCTTTCTCCCTTAACCTTCTTTGACACAGTATTTTGTCTTAGCGACAGAAAAGAATGGAAGACATTGAAATCTGGATGTCCCAGAGTTCTGATCTTTGCCTTCATCCCCCCAGCATGTCTGATTGCCTCTAGCCTGAGAATTTACATGTCCACACAAGCTTCCAGGTGACACCAATACTGTTGATCTGGGATGTGACCACACCATGAGAACCATTGCTCTTGAGCATGACTACAAAGTGACCTCTGAGAAGAGCTCTGAGTGGCCTGTTGGAAACAGCTTTGAAAGAACAATTTCTTCGTGGGGCTCCATGATCGCTCACTGGTTAGGACACTCATCACCAAGCCTGACAATCTGGGTTTTATTCCTGGAACCCACATGATGGAAGGAGAAAAACATCTCCTGCAAGTTGTCCTCTGACCCTGACACATGTGCTATGGCATTCACAAGCACATAAAAATATTTGTTTAATGTCAAAACGAACTGTTCTTTAATGGCAATGACCTGTATAACTTCAGTACCAAAGCCAAGAAACTGACTTGGCAAAAGCCTCTGAGATGACTGAGTTCACCAGTTTTATATGCATGTGTGCATACATGTGTGTGTGTGTGTGTGTGTGTGTGTGTGTATCTCTTTACAATTCTGTTGTGATATATTGGTTTGTGTAGATCTTTACAACTGTATTGTGTGTGTGTGTGTGTGTGTGTGTGTGTGTGTTTATGTAGCTACCACCACAATCCAGATGTGGCACCCTGTCACCACAAAGACCTCCCAGTACGCCACCCTTTACATACATACCTGCCCTGTGCCACTTTCCAGCCCTAAAACCTGTACCACTGGTCTGCACCACCATCTCTGTTATGTGGCCACCCCAAGGATGTCTTATGCATGAGCTCATACACTATGTAAGATCTTGAGATCAGCCTTCTTTCCTCTACACAATCCCCCTTGAGTCACACTTCATACAGTTGTAAAATACCAGGAGATTTGCAGGAAGAAGCCCAGAGACCATGCCGAGGGCAAAGTAGTTAAGGGTTAGGATAAAGTAAACTATCCTTTCCTGGCCTCAAAGTACACCTGGCTTGGATTTGGTGAGTTTCAGGAGAAAAAGAGTAGTGGATGCTTCCTTCAGAGTGAGGTTCCAAAGCCCTCTCTAGGCATGTGTCTATGGCTATAATAAGGGTGTGTGGTGTGCTTTCAAGGCATTGATGTTCAATTCTGCTCCTTAATTCCCAGTCTCATTCTGTGACCACACAGTCCCATCCTGTGCAGTCACAGAATGAAATTTTAGTGATTATTGTGGCAGAGAGATTTACTGCACAAAGAAGCCATGACCCAAAAATACAAGGTATTAATGCAGGGGTGTGGAGTGAGGTGGCCTGACCTTCAGATGCTAAGCATCTCGCCTCCCGTCATGTCCTGAAATTTTGTCTTATTCTAATCTCCTCAATGGATAATGCTCTCATTCCTTCAGCAAACATGTTCCTATATTTTCTCGACTGTTATAATAATTGATGTATTTTGTAATCTGTTTAGAAAAATTCAGTTTTGCACAATATGACTTCAGGGGTAAAATACTGGTTGTGTAGAAGATGATGGTTCAGCAGGTAAAGACACTGACTTGAGTTTGAACCCCAGGATGTACATGGTCAAAAGGGAGAATCCACTCCTGTGATTGACTTCTGACATCCACTTGGCATAAGCACACACACATAAACCCCCACCACAAATAAATAAATAAAAAGAAAAACAAAACAAATACTACAATGTCTTTCATGAAGTTGGTGTCAAACTCATTTGTCTGACAATTAATCAGTACCTGCTGTATGCCAGATACCATTTGGAAGGATAATCCAGTACAAATATGTATAAAATCCTAGACATTATGCAGTATACATGATTCTTTTCACCAAGAGAACTATTTCTTTTTAATCTTTATGTGTATTTGTGTTTGTGCACATGAGAGGCCATAAGAAGGTCTCAGATACCCTGTAATTAGCATCATAGGCAATTGTGAGTCTTCAGACATGGGTATTGGGAAAGGAATTTGGGTCATCTACAAGAGCTGCAAAGGCTCTTAACAACTGAGTTGATAAATAGATACTGGGAAACTGTAAATACATGGAGAAGCTTTTTATTTAATGAAGGCAGAAATGCCATCTAGAGGTGCCATATTCATAGAGAAAAATCAGTGACCATTTTATTAAGTCTGTGCCTTATCACTGAGGACTCAAATACACAGTCCATTTTTATTATTTGTACTTTCATACTCCCTTTAGGATAGGACTCGAGGTTAGAAAGCACAGACAAATCAGCTGTAGAGAGCGACAGGGCTGCTAATCAGTCATCCAGTGAATCTCGGACAATGCACACATCTCAGATAGAAAGTCACATGGCTCATAGAATTCCCCATGGTGTTGTTCCCTCTGTTTCCTGTCATGGTTATGCTCAGGTGCCCAGGGATGAATGTTCAGCTGCTCAGTACATGTCTCAGTTTGAATGTTGGCTCTCTCCATCCAATAACTTCTAGTTCATGTTTACTCCCAGTGATGGGCTCACAGAAAAGCCAGTTTGGGAAGTATGAGGACAAGAGTACTTATGTATCTGAGCCTTGAGGATAACTGTCATTTTCTTTTCATTGTTGGATAAAAGGAAAGGCAGGACTTCATGTCTTGTCTCCTCTTTCCCTCTCTGTGGTGTTTCGTTTCACCCAGTGTGGACCTCGTGGCTCTAGCTTAAGCAAAATAAGATCATATTAACTCCCCCAGACCCACTCCCCATTTAGAATGAGTGTGATGGTGTTCACACTCCCAGACCCACTCCCCATTTAGAATGAGTTTGATGGTGTTCATACCCCCAGACCCACTCCCCATTTAGAATGAGTGTGATGGTGTTCACACCCCAGACCCACTCCCCGTTTAGAATGAGTGTGACAGTGTTCACACCCCAGACCCACTCCCCACTTAGAATGTGATGGTGTTCACACCCCCAGACCCACTCCCCATTTAGAATGAGTGTGATGGTGTTCACACCCCCAGACCCACTCCCCATTTAGAATGAGTGTGATGGTGTTCACACCCCCAGACCCACTCTCCGTTTAGAATGAGTGTGATGGTGTTCACACCCCCAGACCCACTCTCCGTTT
This sequence comes from Mus minutoides, assembly GCA_902729485.2. Lineage (NCBI taxonomy): Eukaryota > Metazoa > Chordata > Mammalia > Rodentia > Muridae > Mus > Mus minutoides. The sequence goes on from LR749759.1 coordinate 63,215, forward strand.
AGAATGAGTGTGATGGTGTTCACACCCCCAGACCCACTCCCCGTTTAGAATGAGTGTGATGGTGTTCACTCCCTAGCTACTATGGTTTCTCCCTGGCTTATTCCCAGTGAGAGTCCAGAGTTGTGAAATACTCATATTCTAATGTCCAGAAGCTTGGTCACCTTTCTGTCTGATACTTTCTCTCCCCTATGTATGTATTGAGTGTTGGTTCCAGAAAGTCTTGATGTGGAAGGTATTCAGTACTTCTTTGTCTAGAATAGGCAGCTCCAAGTCCTAGGATCATGGCTCGAGAGAACTCAGACAAGAGTTAAATTGAATTATTCAAATCTGAACCAAAATATATTACCATGGGATCTCTTGCTATCCTCTCTTCCCAAGCTCAGCTTCTCTTAACTTGGTCCTAGTCATTCAGAGTTATTTGTAAATTTATTCACTCCAGTCCTTTCTTAGGGCTGGTATACCATACATACACTTAGTAACTTAATAGTAGTTTAATACCACCTAAATGGATTCTCTCTCTCTCTCTCTCTCTCTCTCTCTCTCTCTCTCTCTCTCTCTCTCTCTCTCTCTCGGCAGAGGTCTATTTTTTAAAAGGTATCACCAGAATCTGTGTTTCTAAAAGCTCTCAGGGAGTGTTCTATGACACTCCTCAGCTTCTGAAGTCTGCAGACAATGACCTTAGAGACTTAGTAAGTCCAACCTCTGTCTTTATGTTACCCTTTTCCTTCTCTATCCCTTGGCCTCCTTCTCTGCCTTTCTTTGCTGTGCCTTTTGAGATAGGGTCTTATTCTATTCTAGTTTCCGAATTATCATTTTCTTGCTTAGCCTCCACGTGCTGGAATTATAGATGTGACTCCCATATCCAGCACTTTCTTTCTCTTAGAAAGAATGCTTTTAGTTGAATTTGGGAGCCTCTCTAGGATTATCATATCTGGGAATCTTGATATATGTAAAGACCTTTTCCCAAATATGATTCCCTTCACAAGATACAGAAATCAAAAAATGAGCAAAATTTAGGTGGGATTACCACACCAGTCCCAGTATGTTTCCCCTATGCTACCCCATTGTTTGCTCCAGCTCTAGAAACATGTGAACATCCATGCTCTTACTTTGAGCCAACACTTTTTTTTTCTTGGGGTTTTATTGCTGAGAAGATGCCATGACCTCGATATCACTTATAAAGGAAAACATTTAATTGGGTTTGGTGTACAAGTTCAGAGGTTTATTCCATTATCATTGAGGAGGGACGCATGATATCACCCAGGCAGATACAGTGCTGGAAAAGGAGCTGAGAGTTCTACATCAGGATCTCAAAGCAGCAGGAAGATGCAGCGACAATGGGCTCAGCTTGAGCATTTGAAACCTCAAAGCCCACCTCCAGTGACACACTTCCTCCATCAAGGCCATGCCTCCTAATAGTGCCGCTCCCTATGGGCCTGTGTAGGCCATTTTCATTCAAACCACTGCAGTCTCTCAGCTAGTTTCAACAAACTATGGATAGCGGTAACACATGTTGTGATCCCCATGAGCAGTGGATACTTGGTCAACAGATATGTGCGGAGAGAAGACATCAAATTACACTTTAAAAGCACTCGTGTTTTGTCAGCTTTGAGCTCTGTGCAAGAAGTCTCTGAGGACGATATCAGTTGGCCTGCCTATTTCTGTATGTATGTCTTGTATATTTCTGTATGTATGTGTTTGTTGTATATTTCTGTATGTATGTGTTGTATATTTCTGTATGTATGTGTTGTATATTTCTGTATGTATGTGTCTGTGTGTGTGTGTGTGTGTGTGTGTGTGTGTGTGTGTGTGTGTGTATGTATGTATGTATGTATTTTCCTTCAAAGGATCCAGCTTACCATCTCTTGCCAAGTGCTTAGTGAAATCTGTGACCGTGTTTGTCAGGGAACGTGAATACTCTGGGGAATCTAGAACACGGAGGCTTAGCTGGGTCTGTGGATATGGAATATTCACAGAGCTTAGCTTACTTGCATCTATGGCTACTTTAGCACAGAGCTACTTTTGCATAGAATGATGTTCCGGGGCTTCCCAGGCCAAACATCAAGTAGATAAGAGAACATCTACCTCTTCCCTCTTGCCGTGTTCGGCTTGGCATTCCTGAAGCACCATGGGAAAAAAAAATCTGGCTACTCCATTGGTTCTCTTACACGGTCAATAGATTGTCTAAATCTAGAGGCAGCATCCCAATTGGCACTGACCTAACCTTATCTGATATCAGTAACGCAGCAGACTCTAAAAAGGCCAAATGGAAAATCTGTTCTGCTGAGCCCAGTCTACCCATAGAAACATGAGACATATTAACATAGGTGACCTCAGCCACGTGTTTTAAGCTGACTCATAGCACAGCAGTGGGTAACCACACTATGAACTTCACGCCCTCAGTCTATAAGTTGCTAAGGATGAACTGTACTTTGCAGGATTGTTCTGAAAGCAAAGTCAAAAGTGATGCCAGGCTCCGTGCTGGATCCAGATGAATCAGAAAACCACAGAGTATATTGATGTGTATGTGGACGGGTGTCTCAGACTGCTCCTTCCAGAAGGAAAGACTTTCATGGCTAATGACATTAGAGCAGGGTGTAGCATGGCTTATGTGGAAGTTAGGGGGATCTCTATCTGCTTGAGTGGCACATGGAAAGACATTAAGGAATTTGTGTTCTTAGTAGAAAATAGATCGGAAGGAAGGATACAATTCTAGACTAGACACCACAAGCCAGATATTGTGCTGGAGATCAGTATCCTTCAATAGAGGCTGCCTGGTCCTCACTGCATCCAGATGTTCCCTGGGCATTTGGCTTATGGCCCGGGATTCACCCCCACCTCCATTTTTATAGCTTTCTCTTCATCAGTGTTAGGTTCTCCCTATGGAAACAGCATGCATTCCCTTTGCTTCTGTTAGTCCCCAATAGACTCATTCCTTTCTTGGTGAAGCCTTGTGGTTTCAAGGTGGAAATGTGTTCCTTCATCTGAAACTACACACCCCTAGTTAGCAAAACACTGTCTTCCACGTAATGACAACAGAGGCAATTCTACAAATAAAGGAAAACACACATTCACACAAAGGAAAATCAGGTTCACGAGGGTCCTGACTTTGCTAAGGGTCACATGCATTTGATGTGGAATTGGTATTTAAACTCACCATTATTGGCTCTTGTAGTGAGTGGATACTGCATACAGGATGTCATTCTTGGGATGGTCCTGGGAGCCTTCTAGGAAGGAAGGACTGCTAGTCACTTGGAGGTCACAGGTGAACGTCATAGGGCAGGTCAAGTGCAGTTAGCCAGAGCACCAGCAAAATGGAGTTAGGAAGGCTTGTGACTGATTAGGAAACATAATGAGGCATATGTCTCTAGTATTTCCCTAGGAATCATCTTTCCCCATAATAGACCTGTAGGTCAATGGAGGAAATGACAGTCAATATCCCCCCCTCTCCTTCTCCTCATCATCCTCTTCCTGCAGGAATTTATACAACTATACTTATTCATGTTTCCATATGAATAATATGAATATCATATAATATATCATATCATATTATATCTTCTGATGCCATGTTCAAGTCTCATTTAATGGCCCATTGGCCCCATTGGCTCATTCTCAACTCCTGTAAGGAGAATCTTTGCACACATATACATGTGAAACAAACATAATACATACATCTATGTATACATACATATATATGCATGCACAGCAATGCATGATGCACATGTATGTATAGGCAGATATGTATATATACACATGATGTTATATATATAACACAGGTACAACTATCTTACAGATGGTAACTGAAACCTCAAGGTTAAATGACTTTGTCAAGATTGCCAGATGAATTGATGTCACAACTACATTTAGAAGCCTTTTATTCAGAATTTGAATCTTGCCTTCTGTGTAAACTGGACTGGCTATAGTATACAGTATTTGTGCCCTATCCATTCATATGGCCTTTAGAGCTGGTTTTGGATGAGAGAACTTGTAGCTTAGTCAACCTTGCAAGATCCATTGAAGGTGAAGAAATTCCACTCTCCAACAGATCTGAATGACCAAATAAGCTCACTAAAGCTTACATGGGGAAAAGAAAATAAAAGAGAGAGAGAGAGAGAGAGAGAGAGAGAGAGAGAGAGAGACAGAGAGAGAGACAGAGAGAGAGACAGAGAGAAAGGGCACTCTGGTGGCTTTCATTGAGAAAGGTGAGCATAGGTTACTGCACCAGGGATGAGTCAGAGATTTAAGTAAATGCTCCTTTGTATGGCGAGAAAGAAATGTACCATCGAAGAGATGTTATCTCCAGGACCCAACATCTCCCAACCTGCAATGCATGGAAATTGTGGAATGGGGCTGTCGGAAACTACACATTCATAAATATTGATAGGCTGACAAAGAATTTTAATTTCTAGATGTCTGACTCTGATTATTTCTGCAACACAAACACCTTTTAATCCCCCCTCAGGCCCAAGATCAAACTTGGGCTGTTGCCTTTTAGATAAGTCATCTGAACGGCTAGACGCAACCCAGGTAAGTACACACAGGGAAGTTAACCATTCAGCTGTCAGAGGAATGAGAAAGCTGCATTTTGCCAGAGACCTTGTTTGTCTGGCTGACTGTCTGTCAGCCAATAGCTGGGGGAGACTGTAGGTGCTCTGCCCAAGACCTCTCACCTAGGGCAGAGGGAGGCAAGTTTCTCCCTAGTAAAACTTTAATTTCATGTACAAGACTTCCCCAGATCATCTCCATCTTAGAACAAAATGCAGGACTGTATTGTGTCCTACAAGGCCTTAGTCAACCCACATCCTTTACCCAGCATGCTGCTGGCTTACCACTCCAGCTCCTAAGAACATGCAGTTCTCCTGCGTGGTTTCTGTCTCAGGATTTTCCAGCTTCAAGGATTCTGTCTTCTCAAGTGTGCTTGTCTCCTTACCAAGGGCAGTCCTGGCCCATGTCACAGTGCTTGGCTTTACATGTTTTGAGGTGTTTTATTGTAAAGTGTCCATGTACTGCTACTTTTACTCTTGCCAGGAAACCAAGAAGCACGATCCTTCGTAGGACCTTCTCGTTTCGTTGACTCTGCAGTCATGGAAACATTGAAACATGTCTCTATTCTTAGTGAGATGTGCAGTGAGTAAAGACACCTGCTGTGAAGCTGGCCAGCCTGAGTTCAATCCCTGGGTCCCACAGAATGGAAAGAGTGCCTGGATTTGCACATACATGTTTTCCAGTACAGATGCCTGCCTGCTAGTTGACCTCTCACTTCCAGATATACTTTGTCATAGGCATATGGACACACACACAAATAAATAAATAATAAATAAAATGTAGTATTTTTTATTATAATTTCCCTACTCTTTTTTTAGAGTATACATTTTGCACAGAGTTTAGATAGTTGCTTTCAAGGGTTGCATGTATCTATTTAGCTTTTTTACTATATCTGAAAAGAGATAGCAACCATTCCCACAGCAACCATGCTCTTGTGCAATTCTTTCCCTGTAGGCTATAATTGCCTTAGAGCTACATAGTTTAGAAACTCCTTAAGCACTACTTTAGCTTGTTCTTTGCACTTTCAGACAAGTTCTAAGGATCTTAAGAAAAGGGTGGACTATTACATTGTTTTCTTTGTTTTCATTGTCAATGTCCAGTGTTACTCAGATTTTTTTTTGTTGTTGTTGTTACATTTAGTTTGGGGGTGGGGAGAGGGAGAGAGATGGGGTATGTGCATACCACAGCACACATATGGATGTCAGAAGAGAGCTTATGGGAGTCACTTATTATCTACCACGTAGAAATAGGAGATGGAAGTCAGGTTTGTGGCAAGCCCTTGTCCATTGAGCCACATTGCTGCTCCAGGTTCCCTATTTCTACCGGTGTCATTTTCCTTCTTTATGAAGAAGTCCTTTCAGAGATTTGGTTACAGCCTGTCACAAATGATTTTCTCTTCCTTTTTCTGAATGTGTCTTTCTGCCATCTTGTTCCCAAAGGCTAATTTTTTTTTTTTTGGCTTGATATAGAATTTGTATTGACTTTTCTTTTCTTTTCTTTTCTTTTCTTTTCTTTTCTTTCTTTCTTTCTTTCTTTCTTTCTTTCTTTCTTTCTTTCTTTCTTTCTTTCTTTCTTCTTTTTTCCCCATTTCAATAGTTTAAAAATGTTGGGCTATGTCCCTGTAGGCCAGTGGCTTCCAATAAGAAACCTGCAGTCATGTGGAAACCTTGAAATAATAAGTTTACTTGTCTCTTCTGGTTAGTTTTACTGTCATCACAGCATAACCTGGATGTGCCTAGGAAGGGCTTGTAGGGAGAAGGCATTAACATGAGGGCATGGCTAGGACATGTTGGCCTGAGGGGCATGTCTGTAGGAGAGTGTCTTGATTGTTAGTTGATGTAGGAGGGCCAAGCCCATAGTGGGCAGCATCATTCTCCTGAACTGTGTAAGAATGAAGATGGTTAGCTAAGCAGCAGCAAAAAACAAAACAAAACAAAACAACCACAAAACAGGCAAGCACCCATGTGCTTCTCTCTGTTCTTGACTGTGGATGATGTGACTGTCTGCCCGAGTTCTTGTCTTGACTTTCCTGAGCGATGTACTGAACACTGTGATTGTAAAACTGGTAAAGTCTTGTCTCTACTAAACCGCTGCTTTTGGTCAAGGTGTTTTTTATCACATCAAGGGATATAAAACTAGAGCAGTGTCTTAGTGCAAGTTTATTATGGTTTATATGTGGAATTATGTTTTTCACTAAATTGGGGGATCTTTTTCAGCTTTTTCTCTTTAGCTATTTTTTTTAATAATTCATTATTTCTATTCTTTTAGGGTATATCAATCTATGAATGCTAAACTTGAGCATGCATTTTTTAATGTAACTTTAGCATATATATTTTTTTTCATATTGGATAATTCTATTGACTCCACCCTTTCTGTCCCTTTCATTCTTTTGTCTGGTCTGTCCAGTAAGTTTTATGCATATAAAAAAGGTTTATTGGAGTTTTGGGGGGAGTCAGTCTATTATTTCTTTGCTGAGACAGCCTTTTTGCCCATTTGATTTTAAAAATGTTTATAGTTGTTTGCTCAAACCATTTTATATTAGTTTTATTGGTGTCCTTGTGATATAATTTATGTTTATATTATATGTGTGTATATGTCTTTTGATTGTCCCTACTCATATGAATTTAAGTTTTTCTGACTTTTTAATATGCTGAATCATTTCAGATTGTATCTTAGTGTGGTTTAATGTTACATAGAGAGGCAGTGAGTCATGTTAAGGTCCCAGGCAGGACCTTTCTGGTTTTCTCTCAGCAGTGAGCTGCTCATTTAGTCAGTGTCCAAGTTCTAGTCATGGTCTCTGGGCTGTTATCCTAGGATTTGGATTCTAAAGCTGTTTTGAGGGCTCTTTGGATCTCCCTTAGTGGTTCATCTGGACCCTGGAAAGTAGTCTATGTATTCACCAAAGTGATTAATGTTCTGAATAGGGTCATATCTGTCCACACATGGACAAGGGTATACACTTATTTATAGATTTCTATTCTTGAATTCTTTTTGTTTTCTAGAATATCTTCAATGTTTTCTTTAGAAGATGTTAGTAATTGAATCCAGAGCCTCATGTGTTGTCATAGTTAGTTCTTAACAACTCAACACCAACCTAGATATATCTGGGAACTGGGAAATCTCAGTTAAGGAATTGCTTCCACCAGAATGGCCTGTGGGTATGTCAGATCCTTTGGGTATGGATTTTAGAGCTTTGTGAGCTGTCAAATATAGACATAGTTTCTCTGGAAGTACAGCAATTGCTCTTAACTGCTGAGCTGTGTCCGCAGCCCTCAGTTCCTGTCCTAAAACATAATAAACGAACAATGGATACTTCATGGCTGTACACCTAATTTTATCAATATGTGTGTACCACGTGTGTGGCTTTTATATATCCATGAAAATGCAAGAAATGAATAAAAAAAAGATAAAACTGAGATTTTTGTAAGCCTGCTCTTCCTTCTGCCGTGTTTTCCTGCCTGCCTGTCCTGTTGCCCACCACCGGGGCTGATGTGTGAAGTTCAGCCAAGACACACCGAGGGACTGAGTGGGAAGGAGACTGTAGTTCGATGGCACTTACAATTCTTGTTCCCTCTCTAATCTTTGGGCCATGAAGTGCAACTTCTCAGTCTTCGAGTGGCCGGCCACTCCACTTGCTATGGCTTGTTGTGTTGCTGTGTTCAGTGAGAGAGGCAGATGGATGCTTTGTCCCAAGCTGCCTGGGTAAGGAATCCCTAGTTACTAATGCAGACAGTGCACCTGACCCTTTGGAATCACTGCTTACGCAGTAGCCCAGGTAGTTACTTGTATTTTTCAAGGGGAGCAAGAAAAACAAACTTATGCAAAAGAACTCTGGACTTTTCATGCAGTGAGACCTACACTCTAATCTTAGTCAATTTATCTTAGGCAAGTTTAATATGTCTAAATGACTATCAGAAGCATAACTATAATAGCATTACCTGCTCAACTTGATATATACACACATATATATGCACAGATATGTATATGTATGTATATATGTATGTATATATATATATATATATATGTGTGTGTGTGTGTGAATGATATATATTTGTGTTGTTATATAAATTTATTATATATTGTTATATATATTTACATATCTGTTATATATAACAATATTCTGTGAACAATCAAGTTATTTGATTAAGACAAGATCTCAGTTATTTAAAAGAGATCCGAAGGACAATAATTATTTGGGGCTGGGGGTGTAGCCCAGGTGGTAGGGTGCTTAAAACACATAAAGCTCTGGGTCTGATTCCTGGGTCTGCGTGAACTTGGTATAGTGTCTTATACCTATCATCCCAGCACTTGGGAGATAGAAGGAAGTGAGAGATTCAGGAATTTGGGGTCATCCTCTGATACACTTGGAATTAGAAGCCATCCTGGGATACATGAGACCCTATCGCAACCATCTCTAAAAGATAATGTTTTCTTTTTCCCCAAATGCATGTACATTATTCTTCCTCACCCATCAGCCGCTTTGGTGGACTTAGTAGGAAATGGTATCAGTCCATGTCAGGTGTCATAGTAGGAAATGGTATCAGTCCATGTCAGGTGTCATAGTAGGAAATGGTATCAGTCCATGTCAGATGTCATAGTAGGAAATGGCATCAGTCCATGTCAGGTGTCATGAAACTTCAATTACGCAGTGGCATTTGCTGCTTCTTTAATTGTTCGCTTAATTCTTTGACAGTTGTCCCTGGTATGGAGTGTCATTTAATTCAGAATTAATCTCTGTCTTTGCCATACATTTCTCCCTCAAGGATATAGTAAACACATAACCATATAAAATCAAGAATAAAACTATTCACGGCTTTTATTTTAGGTTTGGATTTTCAAGGCAGTCTCTTGTAGCTTAGACTAGCCTGGAATTTGCTGTGCAGCTGAGAATAATCTTGACTTTCCCTGGAGCTGGTATCACGTTGCTCACCCCTGCTGTCTGTGTATGTGTGTGTGTGCTCATGTGCATACATGTTTTGATGCATGTGGAGGTCAGAGGTCAGTGTGTGATGTCTTCCTTAAACACATTCTATATTATTTTCTGAGACAGGGTCTCTCTCTGAGCCCACTCACCGATTTAGCCAGACTATATGACCAGCAGCCCACGAATCTTCCTATATCTACCAATGCAGCACTTGGATTACAGGCGCACGCTACTGTGATGCCTGACCTTTACATATGTTCTGGGACTCAAACTGAGTTCCCCATGCTTACGTAGCAGCAGGCATGTTGCTATGTCTCTAGAACCCACTGCTTTTTATTAGATGCTGATGGTGTGTTGACTATATGTGGCTGCCGCAAAGTCTTCGTACAGCCTCCCATAATGAATTTCAGTTTTTGCGTAGGATGAATAATGGCCATTCTCCAACACACAGGATACCTAGCTCCTTTCAGAGGTATATGCAGTTCATCGAGATTTTTTGAGGCAGAAAGGCAGTGTTTCATTTTCCTTGGCGACTGAAGTTTCCAGTGAAAATTAAAGATTAATGATGTAACCGAAAAGTCAACCAAAAGAAAGGGCCAGGATTCTGTAACATTTGTAAATAGTGTAACGCTTTCTCCTGGTCACATGGCCACAGAGAAAGCATAAAACCACTGCAATAAAAACCCTGGGCTAACCTTTCCCTGTGTGTCTGGGGCCGAGCTTCCAGCACTTGATGAATGACTACCTTGTACCAGGAGGTCACTGGGGAGGGTCTGGGCCTTTCATGTGGTTGGGCCAGCTGTGGGCAATCTGTGGATATGGATTGCCCTGCTGAGAGAAGCAAGGACGTGTGAAGGCGACCCAGAACCCGTAGGAGGAGCCAAAAAGTAGATGAATATCAAGAAATAATTTACAACCCAGATGAGGTCTTCAACTGGGATTTGCAACTCAACAGAAATCAGCTCCCTGGCTTTTGATGTCCCCTTGTGTTATGTCTGATTTGGTATTTACAGGAGGGCAATTAGGTTTCTCTGTATACACAACATCATCCTCACAGACGTTTGCCACACATTCTGCTTTTGATGCCCTTACAGTGCCTCACAGAGGATCAGGTTTCTTCCCAGGGTGGAAGAGCTGGCCAGTAACTGAGCTAGGATTCGAATTCACCTCCATCTGACTTTAAAGTGCCCATGGTCACACAATTAAAAATTAATGTCAGTTTTTCTTTCCTCTTCTTCCTTCCTTGTCTCTCTTTTTTCTTTCTTCCCTTCTATCCTCGCTCCCTTTACTCCTCCCTCTGTAGCTCCCTGCCCTCCTCTCCTCCCCACTCAAGACAAGACCTTGCTATATACCAAGGGTAGTCTTGAACTCATGATCCTCTCGCCTCAGCTTCTTGAGTGCTGGAATTAAAGACCTGCACCGCCACATTTTGCAAATGATGATATCTTTCTGACTCATGGACAAAACTTGACTTTCTTATTCTGAACTATTGTTATTTCGTTCATTAGGGAAGATTGTGGGAGGAGGGTATGGCATGTGTCTTGATCATAACATTCCAAGGGTCTGTTCCTGCATCAGAGATTAGCGGATGGGTTCTTTTGGTGTTTGGTAAGGAAATCCTGCTGACCTTACCCTACAGAGCTCAGGATTACTGAGAACTCTGCATGTGACTGGGCCCTTGGGAGTCTTGTGTTGGCTTGCCGTGAGAACTGTGTCCTCATCAGAATTAATCATCCATTGATGCTGTGCACACTCTGCTGGTCAAGATGCCTTCCTGTACGTGACCTCATTTCCTTCTCAGATCTAACTGGAAGCTCTTTACCCATTGCGTGCTATGTTAGATATATGGGTTATTAAAAGGCCCATAACACGATTCCTCTCTAAGGAGACAGGCTTCATATTCGCCCTCAAGTTGTGATAACTTTGATCTGGCCCACATCCTGGCTTTTGTCTCAGTGTGATGCTCTGTTCTCACATTTCATGATTTCATGTCCCTCTCCCAGTGCTCCCTTTTGCTTCTGCTCACACTTGTTCCTTCTCATCTCCAAGCACAGCATCTGTGTCAGTGTGTGTAGAGCAGTGTCCTCCTAATAGATTTAATCCCTCCATGAGAGACCAAGAGGGCTCCTGAGATTCAGGACATTTGGGGGCTAAACAAACCTTACATGTCCCTGAAAGCTGGGAGCCTCAAAGTAATGAAAATAGTAAACAACCTCAGGGGTGGGTGGATTCTAACCAGAGAGCCAGAAGCCAAGCTACCTAGAGGGGACTCCAGGGTATGTGGAGCTGCTTGGCAGTTGTGCAGAAAGCTCTGCGCTTACAGTTTTTGTGAGTTGATGCACATGTTGGGGTGGGCTTCTCAGCTGCTGCCTTTGAGTTATCTGTGCTTTTAGATAACCCCTCACCCATACTCCTGTTAGTAAACCCATTAATTCATTGGTTTCTTGAGTTGGATCTTCATAGAATTATCACTATGGTCTGTCTTGGCTTCCCTGTCTGGAATGACTGTGTGTGTGTGTGTGTGTGTGTGTGTGTGTACACATGCATCCAGGAAAAAAAAAAACTCATATAACAATAGCTCTTCATCTCTTCTCGGTCTGTTTTCATGATGTCTGAATTATAGGCATTCATTAAAATATAAGATATAGTCTTCTTTCCAAGAGTTACTCAAGAATAAAGAGCACTCATTCAAGTACTGGGCTCATGTCTATGACCCTAGTCTGAGCTTTGTAGGAAGCTCCAAGCCAGCTGACCTTATCATAGCAAGACTCTGCCTCAAAACAACAGCAGCGATATAAATATAGAAGGATCTCTTCCATCAGCTCTTTGGAGTGATGGCTATTTAGCCCAAGGTCTTGGGCATTTTCAACACACACTCTTCCATTGATCCTTGCCTTCAGCTCTTACCCTCATGGATTCTACAACTGAACCTTGTTCTCTATCTCAGGGAAATTGTTATTACTTATCACCAACATACTACTTTTGTTAATTAAAATCAATGCAATTTGATATAAACATTTTTCTCTGTATAGTTAATTTCTTGTCATAGCTATAAATATGGGATTGAAAACCCCATTGACCATTGATAGGTGTTCCAATTATGAATTTTAAAATACTGTTCAATATGCACGATATTGACTGAAAGGAACACTGGGAATCACAAATAATCAAAATATATATCATGGAGCCAGGAAATATTGGCATGCATAGGTATAACAAGTTTTAATTGATTGCTGATACCTAAGTATTAGGGTTGGGCACACAACCCAGGTTTCTGACTTCACAAGACAAATTAGAAGTTTTGGCAGTATGTGTGTGATGGTTTATATTGATAGGATTTAGAATCACCAAGGAAACAACATGTAGGCATGTTTTAAAGGATTATATGGATTCAGTTAACTGAGGTGGGAAGGCTCATCCTAAATGGAGGTGGCATCATATTCCATGGGCTAAGAATACAAAGGACAAAACAGGAGGGGGAAAAAAGAACCTTGAAGTTGGGAGAGACATGTGTTGGTGTGTTCCAGGGTAGCAGAAGAAAGGGGGTGGGAGATGGGCATGATCAAAATACATTGTAAACATGTCTGATGTTTTGATATAATAGAAATTTCGTACAAGGAGACCATGAGCTGAGCATAAACGTTCATTGTTCTCAGTGTTGCTTGGCTGCAGAGGGAATGTGTCCAGCTTCCTAAACCCCTTGTGGCTGCTGCGCCTTCCCGACCATGATTGACAACACCTTTGAGCTGCGAGGCAAAATTAACCCTTCCTACCTTAAGTTGCTTTGACCAGATATATTGGTGCAGTAAAGGAAGTGAGTAATGTAACATGGCTAACTTTTGGCACGGTCACCATTCTCTAAGGCCAAATTTCTTTATTTTGGTCAAATAGGATGGATGGTATTGGCTGAGTGGCATTAGATTGTACTTGACACAAAATGCTTGAAAACTAGGCTCTTGTCTACCCCACATGACGCTTGTGTCCACAGTACTGTTCACCATATACTCAGGGCCTCTCTGACACTTCTTGAAAAGAAATGACATTCACCAGACACTCTGAACTTGGCCATCAGGCAATTTTATGGATTCCCAAGGAACTCTCATGATTTGAGTATGAACTGTCCACATGGATTAATTAGCTGAAAGCTTCATCTCTGGCTGCTGGTGGTATTTGATGAGGTAGTGGAAACTTTAGGAGGTGTGATCTAGCTGGGGGGAGTGGGCTACTGAGAGTGTGTCTTTGAAGACTATGTCTTGCATTGACCAGTTACTGTCTTTCCTGCTGTGATTCCTGGTGAGCACCCTCCTGTCACCATGGTGTTCTCTCATAGAAATGGGGCCAGCTGATGGTAGTGTCAGACTTCTGAGACCAGGAGCTCAAATGAACCCATCTTCACTTAAGTTATTCCATAATAGGCACGAAAACCAACACAGAAGCCTGGCATGGTGGCTCAAATCTTTAATTCCAGCCGTGGGAAGCATAAGCAGATCGATCTCTGTGAGTTTATGGCCAGTCTGGTCTACAGAGTAAGGAGTGAGTTCCAGAATGGCCAAGGTTATGCAGAGAAACCCTGTCTTTAAAAAAAAACACCAAAAAACAAGTAAACAAACAAACAAACAAACAAAAAATCCCAGCAACATGACACTTGTCATTAAATGTAGAAACTAATATGCCTTTTGCTTCCTAGAGATTATGTCTGCTAAAACACAGATAGTTAATATTTATTTGTAGAAGGAATGGATAAAATGCCCAATAATCCATCATTCATCAGACTTTTTCAAAGAGCACAGTGATAGTAACCATTAGCTGCCATTTTTGTTTGGCTGTATTTCCTAACCTGGGGTAGAAGGTTCTTCTGTTGTTTAGTGTGATGTGGGTCTAATATTTTTATATTTCATTTCATTTCATTTCATTTACTTTTTATAGGTTTGGAAATACAGAGAGGGAAATTTTGACTAGAGATGGAGAGGGTGGGTAATACAGAGGAAAAGGAAGGAAGGAGAGATAACACTGAGGGTGTTTGAAAATGTTGTAAGAGAATATAGTAGTTGATAAACTTACCTAAAATACATATATAATGAGTGTATATTTACATACATACATACATACATACATACATACACATATAAAATGTACTTACTGTGACTTAGGGTGATAATACTTCTTCCAAGAGCCATAGACTATCTAATAAGAACTATCTAATAAGAACTCCAGGACTAGGCGTGGGAAACCTCCATTTGCATTGTTGGTCTAAGAGACTCCCAGAACAATATAGGCTATCGCCATTGCCCTGGATTGCCTCCCAGAACTTGAAGGTAAGACTCTATGGCTGAGGACATCTCACGTCAGTCATAGACATGGAGGAACCGAGATAGAACTGACAAGGAGGCCTCCTCCTGAGGGCTAGCATTCATACTATCCAAACCATGCAAACTTTCAAGGAAAATTAGCAGTCCTTGGTCCCACCCAGCTGTAATGCCTGCAGATCACAAAGGCAATCCATCCCAGAAATACACTACCAACAATACAAGAATGACTTTTTTTTCCTCATGGGAGTGACCAACAGCTGTCTCTAATTGGACTCAAGATCCACTTAATAGGAGAGAATTCTTGCCTGGTATTGTAAATCTACCTAACTATTGATGGCTGCTCATAGACCCTAGAGGAGAACTCTTATTTCATAGTATGGAGGACAGGTAATGGGTACTATCTTTGTATGGGTGTTTATCTCACTTCTAGAGGTGGTTTAACTTTTCCAAATCTTTGCCAGTTTCAAGTTCCCACCCCACCACCCCACCACCCCCTGCCCCTGGAACAACCCAGTAGCTGTGGCTGTGAGGTGAATGGCATCAGAACTGTTTTGAGCATCTCTGACTACGAAAGGTCAGAGGGAGTGAGTTAGTGCACACATCTGGGAGCTGCTATCACAGCCAAGCTCCAGTTTCAGTTTTCCAGAAAGCCAGGGCTTAGGCCAGCCATTATTTAGCAATCTCAGCTATTCCATGGTATCCTCCCACTCAACACTGAGGAGTAGTCTTTCATATTTATGAAGAGGGAACAACACGAGTCAACGTTTGCTTCAGCATCTGGTGCTTCATACTAAGCTTGTATTAACATTTATAACACTCAGACACTTTGTACCTACGTTTCCTTCTCTCAAGTTCATTCCATGCCTTGACTTTGATCTTCAGATTTGGGGGTTCATTGGTGGCTAGTGGCATGAGTCCTATGAATGCCAAGATTGGGATTGGAAATGTCTACTGATGTTTGTAGCCTCACCGTGGGCCATGATAACTTACCCAAAATAACGTTGAGTTCTCTTCTGCTATGTGCTTGCAACTCAATTTTATTATCTCCTAGGAAAATGCATTCTAGACCCTTGGGCATTGTGGCAATAGGCTCCTTGGAACAGTTAATCTGTTACAGATGAGTGGTTATCCTCTTGCCTTTAACGGGTCACTCTCGAGGTAGATGGTAGAGGCAGTAGGGGTAGTTTGTGCAATTTGTGTTTTCATAGATATTTGGGGGTATTAACTGAAAGTATTTGCAAGACATTCTAGGGGCCAAGGAGAAAGGCAAATGTGAACACATAGTAAGTTGTTAATACTTATCTTAAAAAGTATTCATTATTCTCTCTGAGTGTGCACATACATGTGTGTGTGTGCATGTGTGTATGTTGTTGATATTGCACGTGTGTGACAGGATGCATGGGGAGGTCAGAAGGCTTGCAGGGTTTCTCCTCTCCTTCTACCACATGGTTCCTGGGGATCAAATGAGGTCCTTCCTCAGTCTTGGTGACACCACCTTGACCTGCTGATCCATCTGCCTAGCCCAGTAATTGTCTGTTATACAAGGCACTAGTTTCTGTTTTTGACTCAAATAAAACATGCAAACCTATACACATATGTGCATATGTTTATGTATGCATGTGTACATGTCTGTGTGAGTTTACATGTGCTTTTCAGTGTGTGTGGATCCAGAGGTCAACCTCAGAGCTTGTTTCTCAGATGCTATCTACTTTGTTTTTAAAACAAGTCATTTGCTGAACATCCCTCAGAGGCTGGGCTACTTAGATAGTAGGCCCCAGAGATCTGTCTATTTCTGTCTCCCCAGGGCTATGGCAACACACTTATCTGATCCATTGTATCCCCCTGTTTCACATGGGTTCTGGGGATTTGAACTCAGATCCTCTTGCTTGCATGGCAAATGTGTTACCGACTGAGCCATCACTCCAGCCCCATGAACATAAGTTTAAGTTATAATGCATCTGCCTATGACTTGTTTTACTTTGCTTAAGTGCCACAGAAGAAAAAACAACAAAACACAAAGAATCTGAAATAGAGACAGGTAAATCCATGCCCCTCAAATAGCTACAGGGAATATTCTAGCGTATTTCCATTTGGCGATGTGTCTAGGAATTGTGTGTGGGAGAGTATATGCTAACATCTGGTTTGCATTTGGTTTCATTTTATTTCAATTAATGACCCATGTTAGGTTGTCGAACAAGGTGGATGTGTGAACGCCAGCTTGTGTTTTTTTGCTTTTCCAGATGAGAGCAGGCCGGGTTCCAGCAAGGCACCTTCCCCTGCACCCCCGACATACCCTCATTCCTCAGGCCCAGTATCCCAGAAGAAAGCCTGGCCTGTGCCCAATGCACCTGGGACAGGCAACCTGGGGCATGGCAGGCTGAGCCCCCCCTGCACAAACACAGCCCCTCCCCACCTCTAGCTTGGGGTGCCGCCATGCCTGTTCTCAGCTGAAATACCATGAAAAATGAGTTCTTGCGGTATTTTCAATATAAACAGCAGAGATGCCACAGGAATTCAAGCTCTCGAGGGACTTGCTCTCTTCTAGGGCTTAAGTCCTGGGAAGATCCTTGAGTTCTGCCACACCTGCCCATGAGAGGATGGAGGGCTGGCAGTGTCCAGAGGCTGGGGACATCCCCTAAGCTGATGGCTTCCTTCTGTATGAGGCTGCCAGCCCAGAGTTTACTGGACTGCACGTGCCAAGAAAGCCAGGGCAAGGGCAACAGTCAGCAGATACTCTTCAGTGAAGGTCTAGATGTTAAGTGCTTCAGGCTCTGCACACCATAAGGTCTCCACTGACAAGAGCTCTGTGGCTGTAGCAATGGAACTGGCTGGAGACAAAATGTGAAGGATGAACATGGTTATGTCTCAATAAAACTTTATTTATAGAAGTAGTGACAAGTCAGATTTAGTGCTATAGTTTTACCAACTCCAACCAGCTCGAAGCTCCCTGGATACCATCTGGGCTCCACTGCTTCCTGCAGAGATGTAGGCAGGACCATCCAGCTTCCTTGGGGCTGGGGTGAAAACTAGAACTCCCTCAGAGCTCTCTTTAGTCTCAATAAGATACTCCAAGGGCTTCAGAGGCAGTCTCCCTTGGGATTGGCCCCTGAAGTCCTTGCTTACAGGTTTCATCTCTGACTTCCCAGATGGCTCTGCCTGCTGGGCAAATTAACCCCTCCATTCCGAGATGACACTTCCCCCAGGCCTTTAAGTAACTCTCCTGCATTGTGTAGATTTTTCTCATGCCCACATTGGTCAGCCTTGGTAAACAAGTAACTAGGTAACCAGGTAACATGGTAACTGTTCTTCTACCTCAGTCAGTGAGGCAGGGTCTCTTAATCAAACTCAGAGCTCACTGATGATGACTAGTCTTGCCAGCCAGCTTACTCTAGAGCTCTCCTTCCCCTACGCTCAGAGGCTGGAAATACAGGCCACCATGTCCCCTGGGCACTTAGACAGATTCTTGGGACCTGAGTTCTGTTTCTCATGCTTGCCGTGGATAATCCCTGAGCCCATAGGGATAGTACTCACGGTCTCTCCCAAAATAGTTATACGTATGGATGTTTAGAGTTTACGTATGTCTGTGTGCATGTGTGTGCAAGTGACCAGCAGAGACCAGAAAAGGGCACCAGACTCTCTAGAAATGGAGTTACAGTTATTAGCCAGCATATGGGTCCCGGTAACCGAACCTGGGTCCTCTGCAAGTACAACACATTTTCCTAACCACTGAGCAATCTTGCCAGCCCCTTCATTCTCTTCTATAGCAATTCATCTATTCCTTCATCCAACAAACCAGCTATTGACTATACCCCCCCCCCCAGCTCTGTGTTACTGTGAGCATGTGTCTTAGAAATATAATTAGGTCATGCATCTTGAGGCCATGGGTGTGCTTTATTTCTGCTTTTATCTAGAGCATAGCACTGGGACTTGGGATGAAATACGTACTTGATACAAGGAGACCAAATACCTTTTCTTTCTCAACCTCCCTGTTTTTGTTTTCAATATTCTCAGCTGCCTGGCAGGCACCAAATTAATACTTTCTGACTGACGTCACCACGGTGCCCTTTTAATGGACGTGTCATGATGTTTATTTGTTAGAGGAACTGTTTGCCAAATATCTTGACCTTTAACGTTTCACCTAGTGGAAAGGCTAGATGACTAGAGGGAAAGGCTCTGGACTAGAGGGAGAGGAATCAGTCTAGGGTGGGTCTGGAGAGAGGGAATATTAGGGGCTCTAGGTCTTTGTTCTTAATATCCAACTAGATGGACCCAGGACCAGCCAGGGTGATTCTCTCCCAGCTGCTAGACTCTGAATTATTAACATTTTCCACACAAGATATGAGAAGGGGCAGAGAATCGTGTCCCTCCTGCATCAGACTTTAATGCCTAATCTCTCTACTGTGTCCCCACCTTCTGACTGGTTTTATGGACTCCAAAAAAGGGGGAGCTTTTGGCTCAGAGACCGAAAGCCAGTGCTTCGAACCTCTGTGACATGAAAGTTGCTTTACTGAAAGGGGCATTAGTTTCTACTCTGTCAGTGTGAGCTATAAAGGTCTGTACAGGGCCATCGTTCAAGAAGTAAAGTCTGGTGAAGTGGTCCACACCTATAATCCTGACACTCCGCAAGGTGAGGCAGGAGGATTGCACATTCAAGGTCAGTCTGGGCTGTACAGCAAGGCCTTCTTTCAAAAAGCTAAGGTTTGTGGATACATCTCAGTGACAGAGAGTTACCTAGAGTGGGCAAGGCCCTGGAATCCATCTCCAGCATCCTTAGTGTATGTGTACAGCTTACTATGTACTGGTGGTACCCAACCCCACTTGGGGACATCAAAGACATATGCAGATGATACCTGTTGAAGTTTGTTTCCTGTGTGCCAGTATGATAAAATACGGTGATGAAGCAACTTGAAGAAGAAAGGATTTCTTTGGCTTACAATGCCAGAGTTTGAGGGAAGCCAAGGCGGGGATTTCAGGCAGGAAGCATCGGGGAACAGAGCTGGGTGGCTCACTTTGCAGTTCGTGTTCAGCTGGCTTCCTTGTATAGCCCACACTCATCTGTCTCCAGATGGCACTGCCACAGTGGGCTGGGCCCTCCAGAGCTAATTGTCAAGGATCACAGTGTCTCACATGCATTGTCTAAGGCCGATCTGATCTAGGCAATTCTTCAGCTTATTTTGTCTATTCCCAGGTAACTCTGGAGTGTGTCAAGCAGACAATAAAGACTAGCTGATACAATGTCTAAGGTCCCTTAAAGCTGGAATTATTTGATTTATTTAAAGTTGATTGTTTCCCCCTCACCACCAAAGAGAAACTGATCTTTGGCTTTAATAGAACTTCTCGTTTTCCTGACTTCTGAATTCTTCATTTTATCTCCATGCCTGATAGTAAATTAAACGTCATTCATTGAGTGAGTGAATGAACTTCACTGCCCTCAATTTCCAGGTTATCAAGTCTAGACATTTCCAAAAAGACTTAATAGTGTTTATGACACATACTTAAATATGTCTAATAAAATATGCATTTACTTGGCTCATTGAATTTTAATAAGTTTATGATCTGTCATCATTTAAATAGACTAGGCTCAGATGTGTCCTTTTTACAAATATCTATGCATGAGCGATATTATATATGTTATGTCATATATATTGTATATGAGTCAGAACATTGTAACTGGTTTGGTGGCAGACACCTGTAACCCTAGTCCAGGGTCAGCCTGGGTCACTTAGCAAACCATTGTCTGTAAATTTTTATGTATGTATGTATGAATGTATGTATGTATGTATGTATGTATGAATGTATGTATGAATGTATGTATGTATGTATGTATGTATGTATGTATGTATGTATTTAATGTATGTGAGTACACTGTCACTATTTTCAGACACACCAGAAGAGGACATCAGATCCCATTACAGATGGTTGTGAGTCACCATACGGTTGCTAGGAATTAAACTCGTGATGTCTAGAAGAGGAGTCAGTATCCTTAACCATGGAGCCATCTCTCCAGCCCCTTGTCTCTAAACTTTCACAGGACCAGAATTTGGTTCCCCGTGCCCATATAACAAGCCAGGTATGCTACAAACATTGTTAACCAGCTCCAAGTGATCCAATGTTTTACTCTGGCTTCTGTGCACACACATGCACATACACACATAGAGACAACATACACACACACACATGCACACACACATGCACACACATATGCACACACACACACACACACACACACACACACACGCACACTCTAAAGCTATTGGCTTAAGCATTTATGCATACATAAGTTTCAGAGTCATTGTTTCTGTAAACAAAATGGATAGGCTGGAAAACATGAGGTTACAGATGGCTTCTACTGCAGTAAAAGGAAGCTCCTTTGTCCGAAGGCTGAGAGCAGCCCACCACTTTTCTGTGTATACATATAAATATTTAGAAGGCAAATGGACAGCATGGCATACTCCTTTGTGAGCACAAGATACCGATGCCCAATGCTACCTTAGGATATATATCTGTCCCTTGAGGAGGCCTTGAGGGTACAGTTTCAACCTGAGCGTCAGGCTCCACAGAACCCAAACACACACTGGGGATGTGCCTCTGAAAGTATAGTCCAAGCTGCCCATACTAAATACATTTAATGTTTGCATTTTGGAACCTAACATTGTTTTATTGAGTGCCCCCTAAGTGTTAGGCATGACACTTAGGCACTTCCCATAGGTCGTGTCCAAGTTCATTTTTTTAAAAAAATGAACTTTCAAAAGGGCCTTAGGGGGATGGTTAACATGTTCTTGTGGAGCTCAGTCATAATGGAATACCACACCTATTATACCATTTAGGAAAATGGGTTCATGAAAGCATGTGACCGAGCTGAGGGTGACATAGGCCTGAAGTTGTTATTCTGCCTCTGCCTGGAGAATCCATACCAAAGGGCTTTCTTCCCCTAGGAAGCTGTGATATTCAGCTCCCATAATCCACCTGGTCCTTATTCAGGATCAACATCTCAGATTCTGTGTGTGGGCAACCCGAGGAGAGGCCAGGCAGGTTTCAACGGAAACCTCTCAGTTGTAAAACCGATGCCAACTTTCCAGTGGAAATGAGTAGAGCCCAGGGGGGTGGGGGACAGGGGTGCGGGTGTCTTTAGGAAGAAGGAAAGATATAGGACGTTTATAAGTGGGGAGACCCTGGTGTGGCTTCTATTTGAGGAAGAGGGTCAGAAATGATTCTGATTTGATATTCTTCACCCCTCCTTGATTGACTTTTGTCCAGCACTAATGGGGAGACGTCTGATACCAACAGAAATATTATTTTCACATCCCCCATGTGATGCAGGAAATTACTGCCAGAAAAGGCAAAGGCAGAGGTCAGCCTGTGTCAAGTCCCACGGAGTCCTTCAGGCTCCTCTTTCTTCCTGGGCAAATTAGCTGAAAGGTTTGCGAGTTTCTCTGAGTGGGCATGATGGCAATCACCAATTGAACGCTCTCAGGAGGCAGAGGCAGACATGAATTGATGGAAATGGGTAGGACTTCCCTCACGTGATTGCTTTTGCTCAAAAACTCTGCTCAGGAAATTGCGGTCGTTACTCAATAAGTGCTTCATTGACCTGGGACTTCCACAGAGTCCTTGAGAAAACAGCCTATTGGCAGAAGGGGGTTGCTGAGCCGAGCAAGGGAGCATGGTGCAGCATGCAGGCACAAACAAAGCTTTTGCTGTTTTGTGATGATGTTGCTCCGAGTGACAAGGCCGATGTCACCCACTTCCCAACTTACACTGGGGCACTGGCTTAATTTCTTTTCCTATTGCGAAGACACAAAAGCTACTCAGCGGAGGAGCTTAAATCAGTTCACAGTTCAAGGTGAAGTCCCTCAAATGAAGTCAAGGCAACCGGAAGCTGAAGCAGCTGGTTACATTGTAGCCACAATGTAAAAAAAAATGCAAAGAAATGCACCCAAGTTCTGCTCACTTCTCCATTCTACACAGTCCAGGATGATGGCCCCAGGAAATAGTTCGAAGAATTCCATTGTGTTTCTTCCGGTGTTTTTCTTTCTGCTGCTTTGAAAACTCCCATGACTAGCGCAGACTGCTGGGAACAGTCGCCAGGTAAAAGTCCTGCCATTTATTCCAACCCTCTGGGGAGAATCCAGGTTCCAGAGGTGTGCTGTTTTGTTCCGTGTCCACCAGGTGGCAGCCTCTCCACGGTAACTGAAGCAACAGTCTGCTTATTCAGCATCTTTTTGGGGGAAATGTTTATTGTGTTTATTGGGCAACTCCAGCAGGCTTGACACGGTACCGAGGAGGCAAATGATTCAGCCTCTGCCCTCAGGAAACTTACTTGGCTTCAAAAGTTCTGTCAATCAGGCTGGGCTGTTTTGAATCTCTTGGCTCTGACTCTTTAAAAAAAAAGGCTAGAGAGAAAAATGAGTTTCATGGAGTCCTTGTTTGTAATAGGTATTGAGTTAGGCACTTGAGTATAGGCTTCTTCCTACTGACTCAAGAGGAGTCCTTCAAGCTGTCATTTTACAGAACAGGAAACTAGCCATATCTGGTTTTAATATCTGGAACAGCAGGGCTGGTAAAACAAAGAAACAGGTCCACATCCCTGCTTTGTTGGTCTTCCCATCTTTAGAGACTTTATTGTGTCTTGCTGTGTCTTCGTTTCACAAAGTGCTCAGAAGGTAGAGCCAGCGACAAAGGCTGCTGGGTACACTATGTCCCTGAAAAGGTTGGTTATAAGCAAAGACTCTGCTTTGGGGGAAAAGGCATCTCTTGGCCCTATCAGGGAGATACCAATAGGATTAGCCTGTGTTCCTACCAACCTTGCGGTAAGACATGTCATCCAAAGATATGTCCTCTATGTTTGTCTACTGCATCAGCATGCAAGCATTAATACCTGCTGGTGAATTCATCTAGCAGTCTATCTACATATGTTTATAGAATGTGCACATGCATATTATAAAGCAATATAATAAGCATTTGCCTGACAGCTCATGGAGTCCTGAATATGTCTAGCATATTCCAGTCACTTTTGTTCCTTTATGTTTTGGTAGCCATTCTTTGAATTATTTATCCCACACCCAGATCTACTGTGTCAGAAGTCCACCAAACAGAACTGGTACAAAGAATATAGCCTGGGGTTGGGGGGGAGGGGTGAGCTCATGTGATATGGAGGCTGGTTTGTTCTACAATCTGTTGTCTGCAAGATAGAGACCCAGGAAAGTGAGAGGTATGGTTCAAACCCAAATCTAGGCCAGGAAATCCAATGATGTTAGTTCTAGTCAAATTCAAAGTCCTTTGGCAAGAACACCGTGGCTGTCCAACATTAGAAGGTAAATGGAGGCCCGAAACCAGGCTGAGTGATTTCTTCTTTCTTCTACTCTTCTGTCTGTTTTGGAGCCTGCAATGATTGGATGATGACTACACTTATGAGGCAGGGTTTTGTTTGTTTGTTTGTTTGTTTGTTTTATTTCAAGGCAGAGTTTCTCTGTATAGCCCTGGCTGTTCTGGAACTCACTCTGTAGACCAGGCTGGCCTCAAACTCAGAAATCCGCCTGCCTCTTGCCTCCCAAGTGCTGGGATTAAAGGTGTGCACAACCACTGCCCTGATCTTTATCCAGTGTGCCAACCCCAACCTCCCCAGGAAGCATCCCTATAGACATTGGGTAATGCGTCACAGGCTGTCTGGGCACTGCTCCATTCAGTTCTATCGGCATATATAACCTGCCACCACAGCTATAGGAGAGACTGGCATCTGAGTTGAGAAACCTTGAGGGGGTGACCTTCAAGAAGAGGCCTCTGGTGGGAAGCAGGAAGAGAGTGGGTTGGCAGGGCAGGGCAGGTCAGGTCAGGGGACTGTGCCAAAGAAGAAAGCAAGCTCAGACAAAGTCACAGACAGGGGAGCTTCCACCGGATCCCATCAGGACAACTTGGGAAAGTAAGCTGTGTCCTAAAATCTGGGGCAAGGGAGATGGGGATTTCCCAGGATTGCACCTGTCAGCCCTTGGTGAAGAGTAGGGACGGGAGACTCGCTTACACCAGAACGTGTGACTTCCTATCTGTGCCTGTGAGCACAACCAACTTCATTAACCCAAGATCAGGTTCTGAGAGTACCCCTATCGAATGGGAAAACCCACTGTCTCGAGGTACAAAGATATCCCAGGGCACGTGGGTGGGGCATTGACACTTCCCCTGCACTCTGTGGACTCTTGGCAGTCTTCAATTTGATGCTTTCAAACCCTTACAAAGGCCTGTAATTTGTAGGACTTTGCAGCAAGTCCGTAGTTCACACCTCCGTTTGGTCTGGCTGCCAGTGTTTTGTTTGGTCCGCTGAGGTTCCTACTCTTTCTCTTTGGCTGTCTGGCTTCCGGTCTGGTCTCTACTGTGATCCGGAGTTAGTAGCTCAGTTTGCCATCACACCCCTCTGGGCAAAAGCCATCACATCACGCCCAGAAGGAGATGGGAGGTCAGCGGCCTGCAGTGGTAAAACTCGCTGAGATTTAGGGCAGCAACCATCCTGAGCCAATGCCGCTCAGATCCTGCTATAGGATGGCGCCTGAGTTTGATGTGAGCGACCGGATTCCTGCTTCCTCGGGGGAGGGGCTGCGCATGCGCATCCTACGGGTGTAATGTAGTATACCTGTGGCGAGCAGAGGACAACGTCTTGTGTCCATCCTTAAGAGCACTCCACCTTTTGTGAGAGAAGGTTTCTCATCATCCTGGAGTTTTGCAGCTTAGGTCAGCATGGCT
>LR749759.1:88823-210372 GCA_902729485.2 Mus minutoides
AGTCCTGAAACTCTCTCTGTAGACCAGGCTGTCCTGGAACTCACAGAGAACTGCTTGCCTCTGTCTCCCACATGCTGGGATCAAAGCCATGTGCCAATAACATCCCCCAGCTTAGATGTCTACTTTCTAAGTCACTGGTGGCTTCTAGGATTGGAGCCTTCAGTTTCTTCCTCTTACAAACCCCTTGGGCCTTGGGCATGTTCAGTTTGGACAAAGGCTGGAATGAAGGGCTGGCACAGTTTGGGGGAAGATATAAAAGAACAACCCTATTCCCTGCACCCTTCAGAAAATGACAGGATACTGTCAGGAAAATTCCAGAGCAAGTACTTCCTTAGAGAGCTGCTTAAATAACACAGGAACCCCAGGGCATTTAGGAAGAGCCCACCTGTGCTACACTCTCCAAATCCACTCTCTGTCCTAAAAGTTACTACTATGAGGAGGCTCTCCATGTCCTGCTGCCCCACAGGGTACTGAGGTCCTTGTCGGCATCACTTCATGGAAATTAATTACACCTCTGTGAGCATTTCAACAATTCCCTCAGCCGGTCTGTTCTCAGCTTAAATTACTTAAAGCTGCACAGAGCCTCCCACTTGGTGATGACAGCCCAGCACAGGTGTGGACAGGCTGGGACGAACAGTGTACTGGGACATCATCGGTGAGCCCGTCTTACTCATCTGGCCATGCAACAGCTCACGTCCAGCTGCCTCAACATGTGCTGATTGCCCCCAGTTTAGACTCTGATGCTACTGTATCACAGCAGGAAGATGTGATCTGGATGGTTGGAGCCCCCCCCCCTGGGGGGGGGCAGAGTGAAAACTGAGGTCCCTGATCACCACCTCCCATGGGGTAAGAGAGAGTCAAGATTCTATCAAAATGTGAGATTTTTGAAGTGGTTTTAAAAGAGGAAGAAACAACAGGGGGTCAAGGATTCCTGATGGAAGGTGGGAAACTGAGGGTGGAGTTCATGCAGAGAACTTGCTCAGAATGTGCAAATCCTTAAGTTTGATCTTCACAAGAAGGAGGGGGAAGAGGACAGGGAAGAGGAGGAGGAGGAAGAGAAAGAGGAGGAGGAAGAGGAGGAGGGAGAGGAGAAGGAGGAGGAGGAGGAGGAGGAGGAGGAAGAAGAAGAAGAAGAAAGAAGAAGAAGAAGAAGAAGAAGAAGAAGAAGAAGAAGAAGAAGAAGAAGAAGAAGAAGAAGAAGAAGAAGCAGCTGCTAGTAGAAGCATTAGCAGAAGGAATGTGCTTCTAACACTCCAGGACCAGCCACAGCAGAAAGCCTTTGGCTGCTAAGCCCGTGTAGTAGTTGAGAATGCAGGCTATGTGAATAAGGATGCTTACTCTAAGGATGTTCAAAAGACATCTCCGAAGAAGTGATTTTGTAGCTAAGATGTGCCAAGTCCTGGGGGTACACATAAGAGAACGATGGTACAGAGTCTGAGCTTGGGAAGAAGCTGAGTTGTTTGGAGAACATGGAAAGCGTGTGTGGTGGGGGAGAGGCAGAGGGAGTCCCGAAGGGGGTTGATGCTGGAGAGGCAGGGAAACACATCTTCCTTGTGGTTAGGAGAGGGTTTTAGTTTCCTATGTATTTATTTTAGTCTACGGTATTCAAGATAAAAGCTCCGGCCATGTGCACACCGGGCAAGCATCCACCAGTGAACACTGTTCCTCACAGTCGTTTTTCCCTATAGCAGCAGGAAGCTAGTGAAATGCGCTAAGTGAGAGAAAGAATGATTCTGTTTCTTGGAGCTTGGACAGCCTGGCCTGTATTGTCAGCAGCCACTGCTCTGACCACCCTGTCATTCCATCCTGAAAGCTTGCTCCTTCTCGGTGACAGCAGCTCCCTGGCTTCCCTGTGGAAGGTGCTCCTTCCACCCTTAGAATACGGACATGGAGGGTGTGTGTGTCTTCAGCTCTCTTCTTTGGACCTCCATTGTCCCTGAGGACTGTAGATTTACCACCTCAGCCCACACATTCCAACATGGTAACTTTGGATTACCCTTCTCTCCCCTCTATGATTTCCTCCTTCTCCAGATACTACACATCCTGGACCAACTTCTTTTTAAAAATATATTTATTTTATGTGTGCCTGTATGTATGTATGTGTACATGCATGCATGCATGTTACATAGTATGCATGCAATACTTAAGGAGGCCAGAAGAGGGTGGCAGATCTCCTTGAACTGGAGTTACAGATGGTTTTGATCTCCCATGTGAGTGCTAGGAATTGAACTCTAAATTTTCTGGAAGAAAAATCAGTTCTCTGATCTACTGAACTCTCTCTCTCTATCCCCTGGTCCAACTCCTTGAAGTGTTACAGGGAATCTGTATTCATTCCCCAGCTGTGTATGTAAAGTTTCTGGTCACCTTATGGTTGATGGAGTTTACATGGAGGCTATGCTCAGTGCTTACAGGCATTGTTGTAATCGATTTGCACAATGACACTCCCTATGCATACCCTTCCTCCTTGCTGATTGCTCTGTGAGACAATCTGAGGACTGCTGAATAAACCGCTCAAGGATGTGGCAGAACAGTGTTTAAAACCATGTCTGTATTCTAAGTCCTAGACCACCACTGTATAATCTCATCTGCAGGTAGCTGCTGAACCTCAAGCTCCTCTCACTATACACAAACATTCAGCATCCCCCAGTCCTCGCTCCCCACCAGTCAAGGCTTTCAGCCTCCTCGGTCCAGACCCCCAGGTTCCCAGTGTCATGGGAATCGCCACTGCTAATCACCCACAGCCTTCTGAGGACAGTTAGAAGTTCCAGTCCTAGGAATAGAACACTAGAAGCCCTCTGGCTGGGAATCCCCTGCCTCACTTTCAGAGTGTTAATCTGTCAAGGTCAAGAGCAAGAAGAAAAGAGAGAAATCAGAGGAATTAGCAAATTGACGTCTCCAATCCAACTGGAGGTGAGCCACGGCTCACGAGTTAACGGAGTTGACATCATTTAGATCACTTTACTACAGGCAGGCAGCTTGGAATTAGCAATTGTCAGTGTTTATTTGCACAGATGCCGTGGAGAAAAACACTTTTCCGTGGGGTCATTCTAGCGCGGCTGATGGACTGATACTGGATGCTACACCATCTGCCAACAGGCAAGCCCTGAGTACTTCAGGGATCATCGTTTAACCACAGTGGTGAGACTGAGACAGGAAGTATATGGTTTTGGTCTCTCCTGTCCAAGCGCTGTATTTATATTTTAAACCAAACACAGGCCCTCTCTTTCTGGCCTGGACCCTTCCTGGTGTTCTTGTACCCTCCAGTCTTTATTTACTTCCCAGAACACTTGCTGATTAGAGTTGTTTATATCTCTGGAGACCCTGGGCTTGCATCATGGTTCACACAATCCCATCTGATGAAGCAGGCTCACGAGCCCCCCATCCTACCCCCACCCCTTTGCAATGGAACACAGAGAAAGTATTAGCAAACCTGTGGCAGAGATGCTGAGAACCTGTGGGCCCTGATGTAAATTTCATTGGAAATACATGTCAGACCCACATCTCATTCCACATCCTTGGGAGATGGGGAAGGGAAGCTGCCCAGTCTCCCATGTGTTTATGCTTCAGTGTCTATGAGGAGATGACCAGGTCCTGAGTAATAGTATGGGATAGTTACCTCTGATCTGACGAAGAGGGTTTACATTCTTCTCTCCTGGAACTGGATCATCAGCCTGTTATTTCTGTGCCTCTTTATAATAAAAAAGAGAATTCTTCCTTAAGAAGTATATTCTAACTGCCACTAACGTGCCAGGTACTGACTCTCTCCTGTGCCTGGACATACAAGAATACAAGGATGTGCTCTACCTATTGGAGGGATGTACTGTTAGTAGAAAGTACCAGAAACTTACCAGCCAATGAACAGACCATGATAGAAAACAATTTTTTTTCTTTTTACATCTACTTTTATAAAGAGGTTAAACGGGAGGGGAAGGCAACCTATAAGTCTGTGATGAAAAAAGAAATCAAACAGTAAGACTGGAAATTACTGATTAAGAAAGTGCTATATAAAAATATATCATACGTAGGACTGGGGCGGTGGTATAGTTGGTAAAATGCTTGCCATGCAAGCATGGGGATCTGCGTTTATTTTCTAGTGCATGTACACACACACACACACACACACCAAACACTGGAAAGGTAGTACACTCTTGTCATCCCAGGATTGAGCAAGCAGAGATGGGTGGATTCCTAAGGCTCATTGTTTAGCCAGTCTGACCTAATTGGCAAGCTCCAGGTCTCAGTGACAGCATGTGTCACAAAGCAAAGTGGGCAGGGCCTGAGGAAGTGCCACCCAAGGTTTCGAACTCAGGTCTCTCTGCTGTGCTGCAAGCACCCTCACCCAAAGAGCTATTCCCTACCAGCCCCAACTTCTGTTTTCTTACACAATTATTACTCTGGTATTCAGCGAAGCTCCTGAAAAACAGTATGCGTTCTGGAAACAACCGCAAGCTGATTAATGAGGGATAGGATGATTGACAGGGAGATGGAGCTATGGAGGGAATTACTGGCTTGGGCTTCAGTCAAGGCTTGAAGCAAAGCACTATTGCCACACCATCTTTAGCCAACTTCCAGCTCACACCGAGCCCTTGTTAAACATCTGCTCCATGTCTGACACGGAAAATGTTTCTGGGGGCTATTTAAAAAACAAAAAGTAGGAAAGAAAAAAAATGTAGTAGATTCTGTTACGTGTCTTCCCTGACTGTTTAAGATGTAGACGGATGACATTTGTCACACAGGAAACAACGCAGACTAAGTCTCAAGAACAAAGGGGCCAGTGATGGAGGGGGAATGACAAAGAACATGCTAGAAGTTGAGTGCCTTGCTTCCTAATACCAGGTGTCTAAAGTGCTCACCTGAAGTGTTTGAGTTAATGTTCAGCTCTAGGAAACCCTCTCAAGTCTGCCCTCCCACCTTAACCCTGGGACTTTGAAGGTTGGAGCAAAGAGGAATCTATTAACCACAGGGCGGGGGTGGGGGTGGGGGTGGGGCTGTAGAGCATGAAGAGAGGAAAGAGAGGGTGCAGGCTGCCTTGGTTGAAAGCAAGCTGGCTCTGCCTGTCTCTCCTAGCCCTGCCGAGAGGCTATGGCCGGCTGGCTGGCCCGCTACTCTGTGGCCTCATCACAGGGCTTCTCTGATGAATGTCTGCTTGCTGAGTGCTCCTCGAGGGACACTCGGGGGAAGCTGGGGTGAGGGGTGGGGCAATCTTAGATAAGGAGACAGACCTGTTGCCTCTGTTGCAGTTCTTGGCAGGTCCCTGCCCAGGATTTCCCTGGGACGCCTAGATGAACATCATGAGGAGATGAGAGGTCACACGTGGGTGGCAGAAAACTCGGGAGTCTCCAAGGCAACAGTGATGATTGAAGGATGAAAAGAGCCATCTGGGAATACAGTCAAGATATCTACTCCTGGTTGACAATTGAGACTCAGACACACTCTTTCCACCAGGGGTAGGGGAGGGCGGCATTTGACTGGGAAGTCTCCCAGACTCATCTGCACAGCCTCTATCTACAAAGCACCTTGGGACAGAAGGCTTTGTGATGGGAAGGGAACAGGTTGGCAAACAGGAACACAAAACCCCAGGGAGAGGCCCTTTCCTCTTCCTTCAGTTGAAATGAACATTCAAGGGCTAGCCGCTGCTTCTTGTGTGCCTCTATTCCTCTCACGCAGTAGTCCTTAGCTGTGGTGGTCCTTCCCTTTCCAGGCCATAGGTGATAATGTGCACACATGCATACATGTATGTGCACGCATGCGTGTGTGCATTTATGCATGAGTGGGCGGTGGGGTGGGGGTGGTGTCTTTACAGCTGGGAAATAGTATTAATGTATAGTGGGAAAAGCCCACGTGTGTGTGTGTGTGTGTGTGTGTGTGTGTGTGTGTGTTTCTTCACAACTGGGAAATTCTATTGGTGTCTAGTGGGAAAAGGCCAGGGGTTTTTTCTGAACTTCTACTCTGCCCAGGATATCTCTCCCTAACCAAGAATCAGTAGTGGTTAGGATATCTAATCCCTATTATCAGCAGCACTGAGGCAGGGAAGCCTCCTCAGCTTGGATAGCTTCAGTCCATCTGGTCCCAACTTCCTCCACCTTGTCTGAGTCCATCCTGGCTTCTCTTCATGAACCCGCTTCTATGCTAACCCTGATTGATCAGAACAAATTGTTCAGTTTAAACAGCAGTGAGTCATCCGAGGAGATATGTAGAAAAGAATACAAATGATAGGCTAGAGCAGTAACTCAAGTGGTAGGGTGGTTGCCTAGCATTCAAGAAACCCTGGGTTCCACTCCCAGCACTTCCTAAAACTGGGTGCAGTTATACACACATAATTTTAGATCGGAAAATAGAGGCCTCTGACACAAAGAGTTCAAGATCAACATGGGCAACAAGAATTATATCTCAAACCAACCTAACAAAACATACTCATTGTAATCTTTAACAACAACTCAGTTTGCCCTACCTCCGGCTCTTATTTTGAAAGAATGCTCTCTTATCCCAATCTTAACTACCTTTCAAATTAAAAGATTCCTCTTCTGCATCATGCTCTGTCTCCTGCAGCTTTCACTAGCTACTCTTGGCTACACTCTTTCCTGCCATTTTTTTTTTTTTTTTGAGAGAGAGAGAGAGAGGCTTAAAGCCACAGGGAACCCCTTAAAGCAGTAAGTCAGGAGATAATGCTGGAGTCCATGTTAAAAACTGGAGCTCTGAGGTATACATGTGCTGGGGCCTCCAGGGAGTAAACCGGTTCTGATTCTGACAGTAGGGCCTGGGTAAATATAGATTGACTGCTGCATGAATGACCTTCTAGTTATTCTCTAGTCTAGTTATTCATTAGCAGACAGGGCAAAGAGAGACCCAGAGGAGGAAAATGATCAGGACTCGGCCTCTGGGATCCTTGATGCTGCTGCCCATCCAAGGCTCCGTTTCCAATTCAAGTCCACGGAATTCCTGCATCTCTCACTTCACCCCAGATTGAAGGGAAAGCTTAAATAAATACTTCCTGGCTGAGTGATACCAAAAAAGAAATTCCTTAAACAAAAACATTTTTGTCATATTTTTCTCCTTTGTGTCCACTCCTCCATCTGTCAAGTTCGGGCATTCTTTCAGGTAATGATGAGATTTGGTTTGTAGCTCATTATTTTAAATGTCACTTTCCCTGTTTTCTCCCACAATTAAAGCAGCGTGTTCCTCTCCACGTTGCTGAGGAAATGCTTGTGTTCGGTCTTTCTGAAATCTCTCGGATTCCTGAGGCTAATTACGACTCAGCAAAAATGACTAACACTAACTGGCCGCCATCTGAGCGTCGGAAATTATGTTCCTGTTTTGTGTGTTGGCTTTCTGGTTTGTAAAAGGATGCTATAATATTGATAGGAGGCAAGAGAGAAAAAGGTCCTGAAATGAATGGACTCATGTCACATGGCTAGGACATGCTGCTGTCCCAGACCTCCCATTTTGAAGACAAAATGATTGCAAATAGGTTCTCAGTACAAGACTCAAGAGACTGGAGGCCCCAGGGAGTGAGTGGGGAGGTCTGGGGGTCTGGGGGTGGGGGGAACATCGTAGTGGAGGGTGGCAGGTATGAGATGTGGAACAGTCAGAGGGTGAACCAGGAGGAGTATAACATCTGGAGTGTAAAAAAAAAATTAAATAAAATTAACAAAACAAAACCAAACAAACAAAACCAAAACCAAACCAAAAACAATACCATACTCAGGAAAGTAGTTAAGACTCTCCAATAATTAGTGATGCAGTTTGGGTCTGGAATGGTCTGTAAGGAACGCCTGTGTGGAACTGCCGGAGTGAAGCAGGGTTATTCGGTCTTTAGGTGGAGCCCTTGAAGGGTACTAGTCTTTTCTTGTCTCTTTCATGTGTTGGCCATGCGATTGGCACTTCCTGTGTAAGCATGCACTCCTACTGTCCCATAAACACTGCCTCAGGCTAGCAATGGTGAAAACAGCCACCAACTGCAATCTCCAAAATCAGGAGGCAGGATAAATATGTCCTCTCTTTAACTTGGTCATCTCCGGTATTTTGTTACCTTAACAGTTCAACTGGCAAAGTCTCCTCTTTCTGTCTTGATTCCAGTTGTTTATTTAACTGCTTGTAAAGGATTTTTTTTTTTTTCCTTAAAGGATTCATGTATCAGCCCAGATTTTTCAGACGGAGGCATGATGATATGGGATTGGGGGTGGGTGGGTGGTCATAGCAAACAAGAAAGAACTGAGCAGCTGTGCAAAAGATGAGCTAGGCCAGAGTGTACAGAAGGTGAGATAGCCCAAGGCGTTCCGAAGATGAGCTAGCCCAGGGATGTACAGAAAGTGAGCTAGCCCAAGGTGTACAGAAGGTAAGGTAGCCCAGGGTGTACAGAAGGGAAGATAGCCAGTTCTACCCCACAGGGAAAGGAATGATAGGCATAGGGGTGGTTTTCCGAGGTCAGAGGTCAGAGGCAACAAGCAGAGTTCTTTTGGTACTAGTCTGGGAGAGAAGGAAGGGGCAGAGGAAAGGGTGGGGGATGAGGAGAGAGGAGAAGAGGGTAACTTGACCTCTTTCTTTATTCATCTTTCATCTTTCTCCTGTTGCTTAAAGCCATTAAGAAACCGGAAGGCTCCACATATGAGAAACATAGTTTCCTGTAATACAGAAGGAAACAGAGAATGCTGGGAAATGGGTGTCAGGGCAAAGAGGCAAATGTCCAAGGAGCCACCACAGCTGTGCTTTCCTGCACTCCTCCGACTGAGTGGAAGCAAATCCCACAGACAATGGGCAGAGCAGCTCCCGTTCCCACCGCCACAACCATGTCTGGTGCCACAGCCTTGCTGTTGGGATGAGAAAGGTAAATGGAGGGTGGAGAGCTTTTTAAAGTATGGAAAAGGGACCCTGAGCAAATGGAAAATTTTAGTTTCTTTAACTTTTAAAATCAGAATTCTGTAAAATCCCGTAAATGAGAATCCAACCGAAATGTTTTCAGGACTGAAATGGTGTGGCCCGAGGCACCGGGAAGGTCAACTCTTCTCTGTGGACAAGGAGCTTTCAAATGAGAGAGTCTGTCTCGTTTCAAGGTGTTTGTTTTCTTTCCTGGTGTTTCCTGGTGTGACCTCCTCTCCTGACACTCAAAATCAATCTCGTTCTCTCTGCCTTATCTCACACACATCCTCTTACACTCTCTCACTCACCTAATACCTCACTTACACAACACATCCTCCTCACTCACAGGCATACACATTCTCTCTCACACACTCATATACACACACATACACACACATACAGTCTCTCACTTTCATTCTCTCTAAATTCATGTACACATTCAACTATTTACACACACGCCCCCACACATATATACACACATACACACACAAACTGTGTGCGTGTGTGTGTGTGTGTATGTGTGT
This sequence comes from Mus minutoides, assembly GCA_902729485.2. Classification (NCBI taxonomy): domain Eukaryota; kingdom Metazoa; phylum Chordata; class Mammalia; order Rodentia; family Muridae; genus Mus; species Mus minutoides. The sequence continues at coordinate 98,204 of LR749759.1, forward strand.
GAGAGCGAGAGAGAGAGAGAGAAAGAACGAGACAGAGGCAGAGAGAGAGAGAGAGAGAGAGAGAGAGAGTACTGTTCCACTTTAATCCCAATAGGTGTTAGATTCTGTGACATTTTCTGTCTATGAAATCTTTCACTGACACCTTGAGCTGCCCTCCTTCCCTCTCAGGACTCAGGGGAAATCTAAAGCTCACAGAGGAAGGATCTTGCACCCCCCACCCCCTGACTTTAACTCAAGCTCTCATTTTGTCTGTCCCGGGGAGACACAGACAGTCTGACCTGCCAGTGAGGTTACCCGAAGTGCCAGCTTGCTGAGGATGCGTGTGCTCTTGTCCAAGAACAACAATCTCCCTCCTGACCTAGCTCATGATAAAGATGGAAACAACCCATTAACACGTGAGCAGACGCTCTGAGGCCACCAGGAGCATTTCACACTCAACTTTGCTCCTACAGAAGGAATCTGCAGGGCTGTTTCCTTTAGGCTCCTCAGTTAAAAATCACCAGAGACAGATGTTCTGTCTTTTCTAGTAAGACAGGAGATACTACTGGTGAAAAAAAAAATGGAAGGAATGAAGACCAAGGCAGCGTCTGAGCTTTCCAATGGGGGCCGAGATGGTCAAATGACATACCAACTTATTTGGTGGTTTACCAGACTATCTCTCAGTGCAAATTGAAATCACTGCACATTTAAGAAGGGTGTACTTAAGTAAAATCAATGGCTAATTGGTCTTAAGTGCTAAGGATATAATAGTGAATGAAAAAGAGGGAAAAAAACCCTCCCATTTTTAGTAGTTTTAACTGTCAAATTGACACAACCTAGAATCACATGAGAAGAGAATCTTGAGGAATTAATTATCTAGATCAGGTTGGTCTGTGGACATATCTATGGGAAATGTTTTGATTGCTAAATGGTGTAGGAAGATGCAGGCCACTGTGGGCATCACTATTCCCTAGGCTGAGGATGATAAGCTACATGAGAGCAAAGAGACTCAGCAAGCAGGCATCACGGGTACAATTGTTGATCTCTGTTTTTTACTGTGACTTTTGTGTGATTAGCTATTCGAGTTCTTGCCTTGACATCCCAGAAATGGGGTACTATGACCCAGAATTGAAAGCCAAATAAACTCTTCCCCCTTTATGTTGCTTTCAGTTGTGGTAGCTAAAGGAAAGACAACTGAAAAGGTGAAGCCTGGCATCTAGTTGATGTTTTATGAAGTCCAAAGGGATTGTACTGGAGCTGAAAGTTCGGCTGGGTAGGGAAGCATGAAGGTAATTGCAGATTTCGTTTAAAGTAACTTCTGGCTTCATTAAAGAGGTGACATGAATCCATAAGCAGAATGTGACTCTCTAGGGAAGTGGCCTATGCATCAGAGAGAAACGATGGTGTTCATAGATAAACTGTGCAGTACGATTATATGGTCTCATACGCTCTAAGCAAGACTCTGTGCTATATCAGCCAGTTGGCTGAGTTCAAGGACTTACCACTGCTACCACTGTTTTCTCTGAAGACTGTCTCTGTTCTGGATGGCAGTCAATCCCTTTGGGCTTGAGTGGTGTAGAATTCTCTGGACTCATCAGACAGAGTGGTTTGTTTCCCTTGCTTCTCTGCCATCTCCTTACAGTCTGAAGGGTAGACACAGAAACAGACTTACAACATGTGCATCAGTACAAACAGAACATTTGATTAACTAAAGGCTAAAGTTTAAAAAGTGTTTGTGTGTGTGTGTGTTTGTTCATGGAAAGTACTCCAAAAGATTAAACTGTCTATGTGCTAGGCTCCAGTGGTAATTTGCACTTGCAGGTATTAACCAGAATAGCACAGGTAACATGGAGAGTGTTACTCTTTTACTATCCTCATGGGTTATGAACATTTACAAACAGTCCAATGTTCTTGTATCAGTGGGAATAGCAGTTTCCATTTCTAGGTCAACTAGAGAGAACATTCTAGAGCAAAAATGACGGCCCATCCTAGTTACTTTTCTGTGGCTGTGGAAGAGACACTATGACCGTGGCAACTCATAAAAGAAAACACTTATTGGAGCTCATGTTTCCAGAGTGTCAGAGTCCATGTTCATTATGGCACAGAGTCGGGCAGTAGGATGATAAACATGGCTCTGGAGAAAAAGCCGAGAGCTACCTGATTGACAAGCATGAAGCAAAGAAAGAGAGCTAACTTGAAAGGTCTAGACTTTTAAAACCTCAGAGCCCACTGCCAGTAGCACACCTCTACAAGGCCACACCTCCCAATCCTTCCTAAATAGTTCCCCTCGCAGGGGGCAAACATTTAAATACTTGAGCATATGGGGCATGGCAAATCATTCAAACCACCACACTACTCATCGTTCCTGTTTGACCTTCTATCGGGAGAGTTTTCTTCATCTTGTAAGAGATGGTTTGCCCAGGAGATTATGCATGCAGGTATGCCCAGGTGGGACTAGCTGACAGCTAGTAGCTGACTGATTCGGGTAAGGTAAAGCCTGAGGGAGGCAAATAGTATTCATATGAGTGTGAGTATGACTCATACTGCAGTGGACCCATGGACCAGGTCAGAATTCAAACCTATCCAGACTAAATCCTTCTTCAGCCTTTGTCCCCCACCCCTTTACTCTTTTATAGACCATTCCTCTACGAATTCTCTCATTGTTAGATTTGCTCAGATTTTTGCCTCAGAATCTCTTTACTAAAGGTTAATCTAAGTCACTGTATGTATTAGTTATTGTGCAATGTAAGACACGACTTCAGGGCTAAAGATGTAGCATACTTGCCCAACACACGTGGCTACTAGGATTCAATCCCCTAATAGCACATAGAACTGAGTATGGTGTCCCAAGCATGGAATCACAGAACTTAAGAGGAGGAGGCAGGAGGATCAGAAGTTTGAGGTCTTCCCAGGGTAAATGAGATCCTATTTAAAGAAAACATGATTTTGAGACTTAATGAATGAAAACAATACTACACATCTACTATCTCTTGGATCTTCTGTGACTCATGAATGTGGGAGTTTCTTGAGTCTTTCATGAGATTGTATTTAAGACTTTGGCCCTGGGGGGGGCTTATCTTGGGAGGTCACTGAGGTCCCAATAGTTCCTCCATATGGCTGGCAAGCCATGGCTGTCCAGCAGCAGTGCCAAGTGATTACTCTTTGGAAAGCCATCCTTTGGGTTGTTCAGCTATGCTCGTGATGTGAAGCTGCCTTCCCCTAGCATAAGGGATTTAAAAGGATGGAAGGGACAGGCAGCTTGTTTTATATGGCTGTACTTTGGAGGGTATCATTTCTGCAGTACCCTATTAGTTAGATCCGTCAAGTCTATTTCTGGTCAGAGGGAATTCATAAAGGCACGAATACCAGGGAGTAAGAGACTTTTGGAAACACCTTGGCTCCCACTCCATCAAAAGCAAACTCATTATAAACTATGAACGACCCCTATAACCTCCATCAGTTGGTTCCTCTCTTTTGCAAGCTGTGTGTTTTCCAACGGTACAATGTTACCCCCACCCTCCTTTTTCCCTCCAAAACGTACATCTCACACCCTAGCTTTGGTGACTGTATGCATTACTCACAACCAGCAAATGTGTAATAGTATCCACGTCACGGGCATAAGAAAAGCAGCAGGGGCAGGGGACACCGTGTTCTGACGGCCCTGGCAGCGCCTCTTCACCTGTGATGTCACTGTGATGTCACGTTGTTGCATCAGGGTCTGTGTACTGATGGAGAATGAAGGTGGTGCCTGCATTAATGTTGAAACCCTGTGGTGCCCTCAGGCTGTAATGCTCAGGAACACAAAGTACAAGCGGTATAATGTGACAGGAGGAGGAATCGTGTAGGACAGGGATGTCAGAAACAGGGGCCAGGAGACGTGAAAGAATGCTGCTAATTTATTGCTAAGTAGATAATAACTCATGTTCACAGGGCCATATAAATTTCCCCTCCTTCAAGAATTCAGAGAAAATGTTGCAAGAGAATCCTATGAGACATCTTCCATCATAAATCTGGTGGAGAGTGGAGATAGGGTTGCTTGTGTTGCTGCCTGGCAGGAGTTATGAATTTTCACCAAAACGTAGCAAGTGTGGGTTTGTTTGGTTGCTTCATTGTGGGCAAGCGTTAGCTTCCTCCCGCCTCTTCCCTCATTAGGGTCACTCTTCCATAGCCCCTTTCTCCTCCTCTGAGAAAAGAGCTATTGAGAAGTAGGACAGAGGATTGTGGTATCCAGCACAACTCTGCTTGTATCTTTTCGCCTTTCCCCTACTCACCATGGGATCTTGAAGAAGCCGGCTCACCACGCTGCTTTCTTATCTTCATATATCACCTAGGACTGGAGGGACTGGAGAAGTTGCTCAGGTTTTTGCAGGAGCATTTGCTGCTCTTCCAAGGGACTTGAGTTCAGTTTCTAGCACCCACATGGGGCAGCTTATAGCCACAGGAAACTATAACCCTAGGGGATCTGATTCTTTATTCTGGTCTCCATGGCTACTTCCCTACCACACACACTTAAAAGTATAAATAAATAAATAAATAAATAAATAAATCATTTTAAAGATTAAACAAAGTTTAAACATTCCTATACAATTCTCCAAGGCCCCCAAGAATTTCATGAAAGCATACCTGGGTTAGCTCAGTTGCCACTTGTTAATATCATGCAGTATGTTAGAGCTGCCATCTTTCTGGTCCCTCCTCCATGCTTGCTTCCTTGGCCATTTTCTTCTCATTTAGCTCCAATCAGGAGGCAGGGACCTGGGGCTGGAAGCAGATCTGGGCTACACTCTCAATGGTCCATGTCCACTGACACACCTATACCAAACATGCTTCCAATCCCAAAGTTTCATAGCCACCCCACAAAACAAACAAACAAACAAACAAACAAACAAACAAACAAAGAAACAAACAGTTGGGGACCAAGTGTTCAAGCACTTGAGTCTGTGAGGGACATTCTACATTCAAATCCTATCCCCCCCNTGATGAGTTCCTAGTTTTGCTGAGAACGCAGTGGGAGACAATGTGTGGGAAAGCTTTTAGTAAATGCTCAGCTGTGTAGAACCAGATGGATAATTATTAATTGTGGATGTGGGGTGTGGCCCCATGTATCATGTGCAACGGAAAACTCGAGTTCACATAACCTAGCCTTCCCTTTATTTGGAAAGGGTGTGTGTGTGGGGGGTGATGCTAATGGTTTCCATTGTGCAGACAGAGATAATAAGTAATGAATAAAGCTCTGATGGAACAATCCTTGAAGACTGATTATCTGACACAGAAACAGCATTTCAAAATCCAAGTTCTAAACACACACACACACACACACACACACACACACACACACACACACACACAGTTGAAGCCTGGTCCTTGGAGTGATGGTTTCTAAGCACATAGACTGAATGCATTCAACTTGCCTGAGAGTGAGCAGAACCCCAGCATCTCTGGTCCTTCGGGAAATTTTCAGGTAAAGAGGTCTGCGCCCAGCTCTGAGAGCCAAGTCAGTTTACAGAAGGAATTTCCTTTGTAAAATGTCTCCATGGCTTCCCCTCGGCTCAGGGAAGCCCTAGCAATGTTTAAGCTCCTGGCCTCACTGCTAGGGGCTTTCCACTGCATTACACATGTGATCTGGCCCACACACTTTAGAATTCATGGCTTTCATTTTTCCAGGACCAGATAAGCCCAGAACGCAAGAGATTAATTAAAAACAACTGATCTCCGCGATTGCCCTCCCCACATGGGGTTCCCGTTCCCGGGAACAGTGTAGCTCTCAGTCTCTGGTCTGGGATCAGTGATATAGTTTGGAAACTCAATCACCCTTGCCTTTCAAGACAGATAAGTAAAGAAGACCGGGATAGGGATGTCAGAGCCACAATTCTTAAGACCCTGAGATCTACATGGGTTCTTGGAAATAATTACCAACCAGAAGAATCTACTTACCAGCCTCCGGACTATGTTCAAGCATGTGTTTTTGAAACTGTGGTTCACTGTAGGGTTGAACTTTATGTTGGAAATCTGGTATTGTTTTAAAATTGACTCATACACGAGGTACCTTGTGGCTGCTTGTCTGTGACTTAGGCTTGCCGTTCCCCAGCCGTTGGTTTCTTGTGCAGAGAGGGCTCTGTCTTCTCTGTAGATTGGAGAAAAACTCTTGATGCCACATAGTGACTTGGAAGTTGGATTGAAAATAAGGACAGGTGTACATTGGACAAAATCATGGAGTATAGATAGTTATTCAGATTAATAACCAGGGTCTCCCACCTCTTTCTGCTGTTATATTCACTCAGCCTATCCCTATTCACGCAAAGGATTTGGGAGAGCTTGACTCTTGTCATCCACCTGTCCTTCCGTTTCTCTTTAGCCATAATGGCTCTTCCCATTGGCTGAGGAGGAAGACTGGGTCAGCACTCTCTAGATGGAGAGATGACAGTCATACTCACACATTCTTGTCACTACAGCAAGGTTGGAGCTAGAGAAGAAGGAGGGATTCTTTTGTGCTAAAGAAGAAAATGTCATTGCCCAGTGTGTGAAGTAAGATTATAGGAGAGCACTAGAAAACACAGGGCTGTAAAGAATATAATGATATTTCTCAGAAAAAAAAAAGAGAAATGCAACCAGAAGGAGACTATGGGTCCAAGTTCAAACACAGAAATAGATATTAAAGATTATAAAGTGACCTGTTAGGTTTCATAGAGTAATTGACAGATGTTTTTCCTTTTCAGAGACATTTCCCAAGGGTGACAAAAATGAAATAAAATAGCCACTTTTAGACACTATAAAAATCCACTATGTCACCCTTCCATTTTCTCTATGAAGGATTTAGAAAGAAAAAGAGATGCTTACATTAGTAAAATATTATCAATTAGCCTAGCAGGTAATCGAAATGATCTATGATAAAGGGCAAGTAGATAACTTACTGGACAAGCATCATACAGTTTGCTTAAATGGCGATGTGGATAAGTTTTAAGTGGAAAGCCTAGGAGAGAATTGATGTCTGATATAAAATTATTTTAAACATGTGGGATAAAACACTTAAAAGCATACCAGTATGCTAGTTGTGGCGGTGGTTATGGTCAATATTTAAGAGCTAAGATGATGGCTAAACTTTTTAATGAATGGTGGCTACTGTTTAGAAGAGGCCACAAGAATGTCATCTTTGTAAAAAAAAGAAAAAAATCTACGGCTTCATTTAGGATCACCCAACCAACGCAGACATGATTTAGAATTATTTTCAGTGTTTTGGATTTCTATCACTGTCTTAATTACTTCAGGACATGTTAGAAACAACTTGAAGGAGAAAGAATTATTCTTGGCTCCTAGTCTCAAACCACTACGGCACGGAAGGTCCAGTAGGAAAGGAGTATGTGGAGACTTGAGTGGATGGAGTCTGTGGAGGAGGCCTCTCTCATTATGGTGCACCAAAACACAGAGAGGGAGTCAGAACCAGAGGCTAGGATACAACCTCCAAACACCAGCCAGCTAGCATGCCCCTCAGAAAGTCTTCATAGGCTCCAGAAGTATGAGCACCAGTCGGCAAATAACGAGAATTCAGAACCTGATCCTGTGGAGAAGAATTTCAGTCCAAAGCATGATAACCACTAAAGCCCACTTTGAGATGCTGAGAGCACTAGCCACTGAATCCCTCCCCATGCGAGGTTAGTCATCGGAGTTTTCGTGATTGATGCCAAGTTTAGTTGCCACCGAGCTAGACTTGCCCCTATGTTCTTCCTCAGTCCCGAGGGACTTTGAATGGGGACACACCCACTCAGAGAAGAACAACACTCAGAGATTGTTCCTCAGAGCAACTCAGAAACAAGAGACTACATTCAGGGTGAGAAGAGAAGTCACAGTTGATTACAAACAAAAGCCACCTCTGTTTCCTTCCCTCCTTGCTCAATTCTTACTTCCTTCATATGGTTTTAAAAAATGAGAGACTTGGTTCCAGGATGGATCTGCTTTCTATAGATGACATGAGCCTCCATAAGGTAGGGTCTCCTCTGTCTAGACCTTGGGCCTTGTAGACATTTTATAATCACATGTTAGTCTGAGTTACTGAAGATATGAGACTCCTGCTTCAGAAACACAGCACAGTCATTGATCCCCAGGGCTTTTGCAGGTGTGGCATCCTCGATTTTGAGCTTTAAAATACCAGTGACACACCCTGACCGAGGCTTTTAGAGGTGGGTATCCAAGCATAGTATTTCCCACAGCATCCATTGCGGCGGCGGCACACAGGGAAACAGTTGCATCTGGGTCTTCTCTAGGCCGGGATCTCAGTCACGTGTTTCTTTGTGTGCCTTTCCCATGAAGCATACGGCATGGCACAGGAGCAAGGGTAATCCGGCATCTCTTAATACATATAAAGTCCCACCCTGTCCTTTCAGGGCTCTGGCACTAGCATTCCTCTGAAGTATAATATAACAAGATGTAATAATTATAATCAGTATTGGGGACACACAGACATATTAATCATGGTAACATGAGGTGAATCGGAATCAGTTGGTATGTTTTAACTGTAAGCCACTGGCATTTCTCTGGGTCGTAAGGAATTTACCAGAAGTGTGTGGGTTAACTCAGAGGCTAATTCCAAGGCCGATGGAAGACTCAGAAACCAAAGCTTTTCATGGGACCAGATGGCAGGGAGTAACAAACAGACTCTTGGAGCAACAACAGTGACATGAACCATGTCACTTAACTCAGCCTGCATTGTCTAGAGAGTAGGTGATGTTGCTAAGTCTTTGGACTTGTTACCCCGGAGACCAAGCAAAAAAATTCTCTCTGTTTGAACATCCAAGAGACCACCCACATGAAGACACGTGCTCACACTCTATACACATTACTCTCCAGCCCCATCACAGTGGTAGCACAGCATTTCTAGAGCTAGGGATCCTAAGGGTCGAAGGATCTCAGCTGATTGCCCAGGCTCAGGTAGCAGAGCTGCTGAGACCGTAGCCTGGTCTTTCATGATTCTGTAGTTGGCTATCACAGGATCCTCCTTGTGGGCGTGCTGGTTTGAATATGCTTGGCACAGGGAGTGGGACTAGATGGAGGTGTGGCCTCATTGGAGTAGGTGTGGCCTTCTTGGAGGAAGTGTGTTATGGTGGGTGTGGGATCTAAGACCCTTGTCCTAACTCCCAGGAAGCCAGTCTTTAACTAGAGGCTTTCAGATGAAGACGCAGAGCTCTCAGTTCCTCCTATCCCATGCCTGCCCGGGCACCATACTCCTACCTTGGTGATAATGGGATGAACTTCTGAACCTGTAAGCCAGCCCCAATTAAATGCTGTTCTTATGAAAGTTGTCTTGCTTGTGGTGTCTGTTCACCACAGTAAAACCCTAACTAAGACAGAAATTGTTACCAGGGTCTGTGAAATTACTGTAATAGGCCTGGCCATGCTTTTGTTTAGAAGAGTATGGATTTGGGGACTTTGATTTGGAAAGCAGTGGAATGCTTTAAGTAGGGCTTAATGGGATATCCTAATAGGAATATGGAAGACTTTGTTGCTGAGAGTTCTACATCTTCATTTGAAGACTGCTAGGAAAAGACTGGCTTCCAGGCAGCTAGGATGAGGGTCTTAAAGCCTACTCCCGCAGTGACACACCTACTCCAACAAGGCCACACCTACTCCAACAAAGCCATATCTCCTAATAGTGCCACTCCCAGGGTCAAGCATATTCAAACCACCACAGTGAGTGAGTTTGTAATTTTTTGGGATGCTTGTGACATGTTTGTTTATGTGCATTTTCATGTGTATGTAGATCCCTGTGTTAGTGCAGGTATGTATATATCCAGGTGCATGCATGTGCTGATGCTGTAGTAGTCAGAGGGCAATTTCAGGTGTCATCTCTCAGGTGTTGTCCACCTTTCTGTTGAGACAGTGTCTTAATCTGGCCTGTAGCTCACCATGGAGGCTGAGTGAGTTGGTTGCTCAGTGAACTCCAGAGATCTGCCTAGCTATGGGATTGCAAGTCCATGCCACCAAGCCATGGCTTCCGGAGATCTAACTTGGGTCCTCATGCTTGCAAGCTGGCTGAGAGCTATTTATTTTAAGGTGTGTGTGTGTGTGTGTGTGTGTGTATACATCCATAGGGAGGCCAGAAAGATGTCAGATTTTCTGAAGCCGGAGTTCCAGGCGGTTGTGAGCCAGCTAATGTGGATCTGGGAATTGAAGTCTGGTCCTCTGGAAGAGCAAGGTCTCTTTATGACTGAGCCACCTCTGCAGCCTCAACTGTTTGTTTTTAGACATAGTCTTATACATAGCTCAGACTGACCCAGAGCTAGGTATCTTTCTTCCTCAACTTCTCAAATGCTCAGAGCACATATGTGCACCATGGCAATGAGCCTACTCCCTGAGGGTTTTTCTTCCCCTCCATCACCACGCTCACTGGGAATATTAGCCAAATAGAATGGAGCCATCAGGCACCCTTGCTCCTGACAAAGCTCCATTCATGGTCCTTAAACTTTCCAACAAGTGGATCACTGCATCAGTAGACTTTATCAAGTAGCCTTTTAGCTCCTGTATGTGCCTCCCACCTCCCACTGTGATCCACAGGAGTTTTTCTTTAGACAGTCTTGACAAAGATTCTAGCATCCTACCCTGTTTGCCTGATGCTATGTATTTACTGGTCAGCAGGTCTCCAGCTCTGCTGTACTAGTTAGTACACTCATTTTCCTCTGGCAATGAGTGGTCATCTATGGTCTCTCAGTGGGTGTTCAAAACTGTGGTGCCCTATTTTTCATAGTTACTTGGTCCCTGGCTCTCACCCTCTCTACTTTATAGTTTTGCCAGCTTTCCATCCTTGGGGCAACTAGGTTTCTGTTATTTTTTTGCCCAGACATACCCAACCCCTCTCCTTGCTGTAGCCAGTCTCCCCATCTCAAGTTGTCAGTCAGGGAGATTGACATGCACTCACCATGAAGGAAGCCTACAAACTGGCTATATGCTGCTTAGTCTTATTGTCTACTTGGCACATTTAAAACTCATCTGGGAAGAGGGAACCAACTAGGACATTGCCTTGGTCAGATTGGCCCAAGGACATGCCAGTGGTTCACTGTTAGGATTGCTAATGGATTTAGAAGAGTCCAGCCCACGAGCAGTACCATCCCTAGGCAGGTAGTCCTGGCCTTCAAAAGAAAGTCGGTGAGTGAGCCAGTGAGATATGTTGCTCCATGATTTTTGCTTCAGAGTCCTGTCTTGTACCATCCTGTCTTGGCTTCCCTGGATGATGGGCTGCACCCTCTGAGAAGACGTGACATCTTTATTTCCTCGTGAGTTGCTTTTGGTCAGAGCATCTTACCACTGCAACAGAATGAAGCTAGAATACCCCAGGAGCTGCCAAACCAGGGTGGCCTTGGTTTAGCTTGATGAAACCGTCTCCAGGGCCACCTTGTAGGATGTTGGGGCAGCCCTCTTCTCCCGGACCTGCTCTGCCTTTATGGTATCCCTGACCATGACTCCCCATGGCAACCCACATTGGGTCACTCCAGTTCCTCTCCTGTGTTCTGATGGATTTTTCCAAAGGGAAACTCTGAACGCAGACCTCCTTGGATGGCCATTCTCCACCCACTGAAATCCTACCTCTGTTTCAGGAGCCGGCTCACTGCCACTTTTCCATGCAGCCTCCCCTTCTCTCTGTGGTTAAAGCCCTCGCTGGGCTCCCGTTACATTTTCTGCTTTTCTTAGAAGACAAATCATGTCTGCTTCGTGTCATGACTGTCGTCTGTCCACCTCTCTCAGGAGGAGGGTTCTCAGACTCCTTGGCACAGAGTCACCTGGAGTTGAGAAGAGTCTGTCTTAAATTCTACCTTCCTCTGCATGTGGACACCTGCTCACGCTGAGGTCTAGCAGTTACTTTTGTTTTCCCAGGATGGCGGGTCTCATTTCCCTGATTTTGCTTCTTGCTTCCAGGGGACAGTCATGGAAGATGCTCCGTCTCCTCTCTTTGAGTGGCAGGCAGATGACCTCAAGTGATTCTCTCCCCAACGCTCTGCATTCTGGGTCACAAAAGCACAGGAAGAAATAATTCCCTGAAGACTTGTCTGTGAGTTTCCCCAACTTAAAACAAACAAACAAACAAACAAACAAACAAACAAACCATCATTGTTTTCCTGGCTAAATCAAGTTTAGGTAAGTGTGTCCTATATTTGTTCTCCTTGCTGAGGTAAAATAATCAGATGAAAAGAAGTTTGGTGGAGAAATGATTTATTCCAGCTTACAATTCCAGGTTACAGCCCATCAGAGCACAGAAGTCAAGTGGTAAGGATCCTGAAACAGTTATCACATCCACAGAACGAGAAAAACGAGTGTGTGTATGCTCACCACTCAAGTCTCACCCCACTCCTGACGGTAGAAAAGATTATTTTTGTTTCTGTCTGTGTGTCTGTGTGTCTGTGTGTCTGTCTCTCTGTGTGTGTTTTGCCCATGCCATGGAGGAGATCAGAGGACAACTTTTCAGGAGTCAGTTCTCTCCCTCTTCCACCATGTGGGTCCTGAGGTATCAACCTCAGGTCATCAGGCTTCCAGGCAAGCACCTTTATTGGATGAGCCACCTCACTGTCCAGTGACTCCCATGTTTAATGTTGTATCAGTGAGTAGCCATTCCTCCTGCTATTCGCCTTTTGGAGAGCTCTATCCTGGGAACAGAGCATCTGCCATCTTGTTGTTGTTGTTGTTGTTTGTTTGTTTTGTTTTTCGAGACAGGGTTTCTCTGTATAGCTCTGGCTGTCCTGGAACTCACTTTGTAAACCAGGCTGGCCTCGAACTCAGAAATTCGCCTGCCTCTGCCTCCCGAGTGCTGGGAGCATCTGCCATCTTATAAGTCCAGGTGTGTCTGCTTGGCAAAGGTTGTCACAGATGTTGAATGTTGAAGAAGACATATAATTCTGGGGAGCTAGAGTTAGGGATGGTTTGGAACTTCCCAACATGGTTGCTGGGTACAGAACTCAGGTCCTCTGAAAGAGAGGCAAGTGCTTTTCAGTTATCAAGCCACCTCTCTAGCCCTGAATGCTTTCTCCACTTTTACTGAGTCTAGGACCAAGACCCGAGGAAGGTGCTGCCTATAGGGAGATGTTTCTTCCCTTAGCAATTAACTTAATCAGGACAATCTGCCACAGACATATCCATTGGCCAATCTAATCTAGACAATCCCTTGCTGGGACTCTTCTCAGATGTCTGGATTATGTCTCATTGGCAATGAACACTAACCAGCAGAGTAAGGAGAAAATGGACTCGTTCCATCAGTTATACTGAGGCCCTGACTCGTTCCATCAGTTATACTGAGGCCCTGACTCGTTCCATCAGTTATACTGAGGCCCTGACTCGTTCCATCAGTTATACTGAGGCCCTGACTCGTTCCACCAGTTATACTGAGGCCCTGAGGTATCTCATGCCCTAGAGGAAAGCTGGACACATGGACCCCAGACAAGTAAATTAGACCAATTGTCATGGTTCCCAACTGAAGAAATAAATATATGGGGACCCAAGTGTTTGGAGTAGGGAGAAAGAGGTCTGCTTTGGTTGTTGAGACAGGCACCTCATATAGCCCACGCTGGTCTCAACTTCATAATCTTCCTGCTTCAGCCTCCTCAGTGCTGGGGTTGGTCACAAGGCCTCCACCACCCTGAAAAGTGAGACTGTCACTTTTGTAAGAACTTCCCTAGTGATTCCCTTGAAAAGGATTTTTAAAAAGTACATAAACTTTATTTGGTGTTAAATCTACATAAATCATGAAAATATGTTTCCTTAATCTTCCAACTGTCTTTCCTCTGGCTTTCAGTAACCTGTTAGTTTCAATAGCCTCAAATACCCAGTGGGCCGCATTTGTCAAGACAAAGAAGCTGACTTTGACACAGCAGCAGATAGTAAGTAAGCAGGGTCCTGTCTGCAATATCACCACTATGTAGGGGACACTCAGTGCATGCCCAGCCCAGAGTAAGAGATCACTGAGCATGCTTTGTGACTTGTTGTCTTGCTGGTCTGTGATGCCGCAGCAGAAACCAGGCCTTACCCATCCCTATAACCTGCAGCCATAGCCTGTGTGCACCCCAGGTGGTACAGAAAACTGCTTCCACTGTAGGGTTGAACTCAATTTGCTGGACTCTCAGAAATGATCTATCACAATAAAGAAAAACCTCTTGGCCATTTCTGGTTTTATTTGTGAGACAGGGTCTCCTGTAACCCACACTGTTCCCAAACTAACTGTGTACCCAAGAGTAACCTTGATCATTTCCTTTTCCTCCTGCTTCTACATCCTGAGCACTAATATTACAAGAAAGACCACCCAGTACCATGTATGTGGGGGTCAAACCCAGACCACCCAGTACCATGTATGTGGGGATCAAACCCAGACCACCAGTACCATGTATGTGGGGATCAAACCCAGACCACCCAGTACCATGTATGTGGGGATCAAACCCAGGGCCTTGCGCTTGCTAAACATGCACTCTATCAACTGAGCTACATCCCCACATGACCACTTGTTGGTGTCTGAATGGTTTCATCTGTGGATATCTTGATTTTAGCCAACCAGATGAAAAGAGATACAGGAGAAAGGACAGCCAGCATACTGCCATAGGCACTGGGAAGGCAGACTCTTGCTCTAGGTGTGTTTATAAATCTGAAAATATTTTGGATGCTTTCACCATGCTGCCTATCCTGGTTCAGTGATCAGAAGGAATGTGAGGGGACAGTGTTCCATCGGATGAGCCTCTGTGCCACGGGAGAATCAGGGCTGTGCTTGGGGCCTCTGCTTCCTGGAGCTGGGCAGACAGTTGCATCTAGACACTGACATCAAGAGTAGACTTTTGCGCAGTGTAAAGTTTCCTCATATATTAAATGTGCCCCATACATGCAGGCCTCAGGCTGACCCTGCTGGGAAAAGCAGAGAATTATAGTTCTACTTTACTAATACTAATGGAAAAGATAGAAGGATAACTCTTGAGCCAGGCAGGGCGGTGAGGAGAACTCTGGCAGTTGCTAGGCTTGACGCAACACAACACCAGGTTGCAAGCTGTGGACTTATGCTCAGTTTGAGACTTTTTCCATTGTTTGGTGGAGCCCTGCAAACTACCTGCTTCCTTGCCCTGAATATATTAATATATATGCCTCTCACTGGTTATTTTTTACCATTAAATAAGCAAACAGTATTTGAGCTATTAGCTATGGCTTTCTGGTTTCCATTGTGAGATGTTTGTGCTGATAAATCCTGGGCCAATAGAAGCCTGGCTTGTAAAATGGGGGCAGTTTCCATGGAAATCTGGTTGCCACTAGCATCCTGGGGGTGGGGGGAGTTGGAGAGGGGGATGCGCAGACAGGCAAGGCCTCTCACAGATGAGAGTTGCAACTCCGTGTTGTAATTGTGCCAGCGTGCACACAAATTCATGTCTGTGTGAGGCATATGTATTTCAATGAACTTTCTAAGCAGAAAAAAAAAGAAAGAAAAGAAAAGAAAAGAAAAATTTTCTGACAAATTTTACTTACAGATTAACACTTCTAAACTGAGGACTTGATTACTGGCATGAGAACAGTGAAACTGAGTAAGCTGGATAGTAAATAGTATTTACCCAGCCACCAGAACTTTGCTAACTCCTGATACACTAAAACCACGGAGACTTGCATGGGTTAAATTAAGCCAGACCCAGAAAGCAGTTCAAGAATAGTCTGACTGTCTTCAGAGTTTCTTCCACCTGAAGCATCTCTTCTAAGCTCAGAAACTTTGTCCAGATCCTTCTGTGACCCCTGTCTCAAGAGTGGGCTGCCATTTTGGTCCATATCTCACTTCCTTCTCTTGAGGCCACAAGGGAAGAAATCACTCATGCTCTCTCAGTGCGTACTTGCCCGTCACACCCACAGACAGGGCCCAGACTGAGGAGGTGTTTGGTTTAGCTCTCCACTGGCCAGGTTGTTTGAACACGGATTCTGTAGATGGCCAATCTTTCAGGAAAATGGGAGGTTTTTGAACATTTGGGACAAATTAACCAGTTTGACAAGGGTGAAACAGTCCCCCCTTTTAAGATGAAGTGCTTCTTAAGTGCCGATACTGTTTCTGGCCCAGATGGAGGGTTCCTCCTCCCCTGTCTGCTCTGAAAGGCATTGGAACCCAATGTGCGAAGAGGGGAGGCAGACACCCTGGCTCTCCTGTGGCCTCGGCTCTAGAGTCCTGAGCGACTGGACCATGATAACAATCTCAGTCGAGTCTGAACTTGTCCTGACCTTGAAGTTTTCAATCTTCTCTGCCATTACTTTGGGTGCCTTTGGTGTCTTCCATCTCCCCCCTCCCCTCAGATCATTTCAACACCTTATCTTGCATTATTTCTCCTTCAGCAATAACCATGATCTACAGCTTGACGCTTCACTGAGATAGGGCCAGTTTGCATGAATATAATCAGTTGCTTGCAAATTCCTGCCTCCAGGATCCTTTATGTTCTCAGGAAATGATGAATACTGACTACAGTTGAGGTGCATGGATAGATAGACGGATGAGTAAATGGATGGGTAGACTGCTGGATGTACAGATGGATGGATGAATAAATGAATGGATCAAATAGACAGATGTTTACTTCTCTCAACTGTCGGATCTTTCTGTAATGGAAACTGCATCTGCTGGACACTCTCCCTTTGACTGACATTTTCAAGGACACAAAGCCCACCACCTTGTGAATGATGTGTAGTTTGCAGAACCGTGTCAGCTGCTGGTCCGGTCTGTGCATCCTCATTGTGTCTTTGTAGCACTGGAGACTGTTACCTGTTACTCTATAAACTCTCTAGTCTCTCATACGTACCTGCAATAGGTAGGAACTCCACAAAGACCCGGACTTCTTGTACGCTTGGATCTCCTCGTGGTCTTGACTATTATCTGAACCAAAGGATGGACAGCTGAATTGAGTAGCTCACCAACTGAGCGAGGAAGGTCTTCTTGGAAGCAGAGTTCATGTGCATAGTCATGTTTTACTCAGTACTTAGCCTGGTGTCTAAGGCAGAGTCAATATCATCACAACTAGGAAGGCTGTTGGATATCAGAGTTAAGTAGGCATATAATAAAGTCTTTTCAAGCCCACTTGTGGGGTTTTAGATAATTGTCATTTCTGAAATTTAATTGCTTCAGTGCATAAAATGTTAAACTAGTAGACAGTGCCTACTAACTGCAGTTCTAGAAACTTTTTGTTTTGAACTCAGTAGTACATGACTAGTATATCTTAGGTACAAATACAGTTTGTATATGCAGTACTTATGCACATGTGTGTACATGTTTATATGTGCATTTGTATGTACACAGAGGCTAAATGTCAACATTGGATGTCTTTTTCAATCATTCTATCTTATTGCTGGAGACAGAGTCTCTGACACTTTAAATTACTGATTCAGCTAGATTGGCTTGCTGCCAAGCCCTATAGACCTTCCCATTTCTACCATTCCAGCACAGAGATTACAGGAGTGTACCTGACGGCAGCAGTATCAGCTGTATCTTCTTGTTCTTGTTCTTGTTCTTGTTCTTGTTCTTGTTCTTGTTCTTGTTCTTGTTCTTGTTCTTGTTCTTGTTCTTGTTCTTGTTCTTGTTCTTGTTCTTGTTCTCGTTCTCGTTCTTGTTCTCGTTCTCCCCTTCTCTTTCTCCCCTTCTCCTTCTCCTCCTCCTGCTCTCCCTCTTCCTCTACCTCTTCCCTCTTCTACTCCCCCCTCTCCCCCTCCTCCTCTTTCTTGTTCTCATTCTTTTTTCTCTTCTCCTCCTTCTACTGTAGATTGGTCTGAGGATCTGACCTGATGTTCTCATGCTAATGAAGGAAGCATTTAACTTACTAAGCCCTCTTCCCAGAGCTTTGGCAGATTCAATTTTAACTGTATTAAGAATGTAATTAAATAGCCTTCTCTGGGATTATCTGCCAAGATAAAGAATAGAGGGGCAACCTATTTATTTGTCTCCATATAGAGACTATTCCTTGGTTCTTGGAAACTATCAGGAATTCCCCAAATGTACCCACAGATGGAGTAGTATCAGCATGGTAGAACTCCTGTGCTTTGGTCAGTGGTCCTACATACTTTATGATATATTTGATATTAGATGTGAATTTCTTGTTTTTCCTTCCAGTTTGTGGATGCTGAGGTTTTAAACTGCTGCTCCAGATGGAACTATAGTGTGCACATTACACAAACACAACACACTCTCATTCATTTTTTTCTTTCTCTCTCTCTCAAATCTGAATGTGCACACATGTGCGTGTGTGTGTGTGTGTGTGTGTGTGTGTGTGTGTGTGTGTATGTCTGTGTCTGTGAATGCAATAAATGTAAGAACATGTGGTCTATGGTGTGTGTGTGTGTGTGTGTGTGTGTGTGTAAACCAGAGGACAACCTAGGACCATTCTCACCTTCCACCTAGTTTGAGACAGAGTCTCTTTCACTATATGTATCAGGCCAGCTGGCCAATAAGTTTCCAAAACTGCTCTTGTCTCTGCTTCCCTCTCACCATAGGGCATCTGCCTAGTTCATGGCTTTGTGAATTTGAATTCAGTTCCTCATATTTACAAAGGAAGGTCTCTACCCACTGAGCCATATTCTCACCCCATTCATGCTCACTCCAAGATGTGTCGGTCACTGCCCTAAACTAGGAACAAATCACAGCCACTTTAAATCTCCCAATTTAATAAGCACCAGATCTCCCAAATGTCAGAGAGTCTTCCCATAAGTCTTTAACCTGTGGCTCATACTCGAGACTGAGGAAAAAATCGCTCAGTGACATGAAATAGGAGGGGAACGTTGTGGCAGCAGATGGGTTACTCACTAGGCCAAGTGGTTTGGGAGCAATTTCTACCATGCAGCTGGACCACATATAAGCCTTCTGGTCTCTGGGGCCCTTGCCAGAGGTCTTGAGTTCTGATTAGGTCTGTACAGACTGCTGTTCTACAGCAAGTGGCAAGTTGTTGAGCAACAGAGCTCCTCTTGAAGATATTTCCAGAGTGGAAAGCCCTCTAATTCCTAACAGAACTATATTTGGGATTCCAGCTTCGGGATTCCAAGGCAACCTTGGTTTTGCCTTTGATTTTCAAAGCTACCTGCCAATTAACCATGACCTTGTACTGCATCAAAACAGTCTCCTTTTTTTCACTGATGGTGATGTTGTGCAAAGGAAGACCCCTCAAAACAGGGACTTCATGGCAAAAGAACCCGAGGACAGGAGTCAGTCTTAGGTACTAGGTTTTCATAAAATTTAGAGTTGGTCCTAAACCTTTGGTTCTGGCATCTGAACCCTGATTTCTTCGCCCAGGATCTGAGACCTTTTTTTTTTTCAGATGGGCTGCTTAGAGAATATAGTTCAAGCTGGACCTGGTGGTACAGGTCTGTAATCAGATCTACTTGGGAGGTTGAGGCAGGGGGACTACTTGGGCAACTCAATGAGACTTTTTTTTCATACATTTTAGTATATATTATTAAAATATATTTAATATATTATTAATATGCATGGTATATAAATATAAAATATATAATAGCTTGGTGATACATTGTGCTCATTCACCATGTGTGAGGGTTCAGATTAATTTACAGCACCAGGAAACAAATATATACAGTATTGGGGGATTGATGAATATGGGGGACCTATGCCTGATAGCTGTGCTCTAATCAGATTGACCTCATCCTAGGGTTAGCTAAATAGTGACCTCTGGTTGGGGTGCATAAACAAGCCCATATCCAACACACTGAAACCTGTGAGACTAAGACTTAGACTTGGATTATTAGTCTGGACTAAACTAGTTATCTCAGAATTTAAAAATGGCCAGTGGATTTCATATGGATGCAGAAAGGGAAGGTCATTTTGTAATTTCTTATAAAACAACGAAACCACAACATAACCTTTCCATGTGATCCAAGAATCCCATTCTTTGTATTTACCCATCTAAGTTGGAAACTTTCAACACAAAACACACAGCTTTCATAATTGTCTAAACTAGAAAATGGTATAACTATGTAATAAACTTATTAACAGCCATCAATCCACGGAAACATAAGAAAGTTCCTTGTGGTAATGCTTGGCCTAGGGAGTGGTACTTTTTGGAGGTATGACCTTGTTTTGGGGTAGGTGTGGCCTCGTTGGAAGAAGTGTGTCACTGTGTGCATGGGCTTTTAGACCCTTCTCCTAGCTGCCTGGAAGCCAGTCTTCTAGAGACCTTTGGATGAAGATGTAGAACTCTCAGCTCCTCCTGTACCATGCCTGCCTAGATGCTGCCATGTTCCTGCCTTGATGATAATGGACTGAACCTCTGATCCTGTGAGCCAGCCCCAATTAAATATTGTCCTTATAAGAGTTGCCTTGGTCATGGTGTCTATTCACAGCAGTAAAACCCTAACTAAGACATATCTTAAATTCATGTGACCAAGTGAAAGAGACTATCCTAGTCAGGGTTCTCTAGAATGACAGAACTGTCACCCTCCAAAAGGCCTTCCATTCCCTGTGTTCTTACCCACTGAAAAGTTCTTTCTTGTTATTAGCAATTCTTCCAAAGGCCCCTAGGCTTTTGCCCTCCACGCTCATTCAGGCTGCCCTGTGTTCTCTTTTCTTCAGTACCTCTTTAGCTAACTTATTTCTTACCACAGATCCACACTGGCCACAGATCCACACTGGCCACAGATCCACACTGGCCACAGATCCACACTAGCCACAGATCCACACTGGCCAGAGACCTACACTTCCCACAGATCCACACTGGCCACAGATCCACACTGGCCACAGACCTACACTTCCCACAGACCCATGCTTGCCACAAATCTGTGCTTGCCACAGATCCACATTTGACCATCACTGTCATACTTACTCATGAGACCTGATGGGTTGGAAGCTCTTAAGGGAGATAAAGAGTTCTTTTATATTTGAGTTCTGAATGTCCACTCAGTTCATCACATGTGACAGATCTCCATAAATCTTTGTGTTCCCCATAGTTGAAATAAAAAAAACAAAACAAAACAAAACAAAAAAAAAACCACATGACTGTACTTTGCAACCTCTATCCAGCTCTGCTCAAACTTCCCCATCTTTTTAAAGTTTCTGCATCTCCTCCCTCTCCTTTCTTTACATAGCTCCATGCATTCCACGTTTTTCGCTTGATTCCAGTTCTGAGGTGGAGAACAGTAATTTCTTTTCTCACCCAAGATAGTCTCCATCTCTGAGAGTCTGGAAGACATTATGGTGGCTACTTAAACGAGCTTGTCTCTGAACTGTATTAGCCTTGGTGTTGACATTAATAGTTGGCTTTTCCTACTAGTTTTTGGGCGCCTTCATTTTATTTTTCATCTTTATGAATTGTTTTTGCAATTTTAAAATTAACCATGTCCTTCTGGAATGATTTACCATGCCTGTGTGCTCAGGCAATAAGAACATAGAGGCACTCCTTTGGGGATACATGATTGGTGGTGATGTGTGGGATATAACCACATGGGAACACTGAAGGACTGAAGATTCTAAGTAGGGACACTATTTTTAACTGCCAGTGAGACATAAGAAACAATTGTGTTGAAGGGTGTGCAGACATATTCTTGTAGGGCTTCTCATGGTGGAGTACCTGCTTCCTCCTGTTATAGATAGATGCTTAACCCCTCACCAAGGGCAGACATCATATTGTCTATAGTCTTTTCTTCTAGTCGTCATGCAAATGTCTTTTCAAGGTATTCAAAAAAACCAGTAGTCAGTTGTAATTTTTGGTTTTGTTAATTATGACCTTTTTAGCTCATTTGTGCCCAGATTGTAGTGAGAGAAGGCCTCTGAGAGAAGGGTTGGGAATAGTTGCAAGGGCTGTGTAGAGCTAGAAATGAATCTGAGAAAGCACCGTTGCAGGCCCATTGATTTCTGTTGATGTGTTGGACTCCGTTTCTGGGGTGCTAGGGAAAGCGTGAAAGTTCACATTCCTGTCACTCAGAGATGCCACAGCATCTAAACCATGGACCACGATGAAGAACGAGTCTGATACGTACACAACAGCTGGGATGGGCTTCCTCTGGTAGGATGTGGTTGACACACCACAGACGGTGTGAAAGTGTGAAAGGAATTGGCGTGGAGAACCTGGAGCTCTCCCAGAGGGAGGAGATACAAACAGCTCACTGCTGACAGTTGGGGAGACAGCAGATGTGTGGGGTGTGACTCCAGAGAGCAGACTGGGCCTGGGAGGGGGTGTGGAAAGGGATTCCAGATCCTTGTAAGGAGTGGCTTTCTCTGACAGGATACGATGGATGCCTTTTTACTGGAGTACAAGGGCCAAATATCAAGGAACTGGAGAACTTGGGGACAATCTTTTAATTTTATGGTCTTTTGAGGTGGGCAAGAATGATCTAGGAATGATCTCAAGAACAAAATTCAAGCTCATCTCCAGAAACTGACCATGTCAACTCTTTTTTTTGGGGGGGGGGGTTCAAGACAGGGTTTCTCTGTATAGCCCTGGCTGTCCTGGAACTCACTCTGTAGACCAAGTTGGCCTCAAACTCAGAAATCTGCCTGCCTCTGCCTCCCAAGTGCTGGAATTAAAGGTGTGCACCACCACTGCTTGGCCATGTCAACTCAACATATCTGAAAGCATCCCTACTTTAAAAGTCAGACAATGTGGATGCCGATCCAGACTCCTCGGAATCAGATGCCATCTGAAGGGAATGAGGACACTGGAGCCCAGAAAGTTAATTAGCTTAGAATGTGTGACTAGAAGGGAAAATGTCTTGCATGCACACTACACAGTAGTTGCTCAGGCCAAGTCAGTTTCCTTGATACACTGCAGAGCACCTGCTGTGTCCCCAGGGCATTTGTGTGACCTTGCCTCTTGAGTGTGTCACACATAAGGGTCTCAGACTTGTAGGGCTTCATCTCTCTTAATGCATGAAGAATACACAGGCTACAAGAATGAGGAAGATGGTCTAGTCAGGGTCCCAACCCAGCACTGTGGCCTCACTAAATAGTGTATCATTCCAACCCAGCACTGTGGCCTCACTAGTGTATCACTGTGTTGCTTCAACCATGTGAGAATAATTTATAAATGGAGGGTCGTTCCATCTCAAAACACCTCCGCTTTAGCTAGAGGTGTTTCTTCAAGCCCCTACATGCTATTACTCTAAAAGATAAGCAGATAAGTCTCTATGTTGATGCAATATATTTAATTCTTTTTTTTTTTTTTTTGGTTTTTCGAGACAGGGTTTCTCTGTGTAGCCCTGGCTGTCCTGGAACTCACTTTGTAGACCAGGCCGGCCTCGAACTCAGAAATCCGCCTGCCTCTGCCTCCCGAGTGCTGGGATTAAAGGCGTACGCCACCACGCCCGGCTCAATATATTTAATTCTTAAAATTTAACACACACACTCTCTCTGTCTCTGTCTCTCTCTGTCTCTCTCTCTCTCTCTCTCTTGTGTGTGTGAGTGTGAGTGCAAGTGCCATTGGATGGGTATTTTCACTCAAGGTTTTTTTCAATGGAAATACACACTTTTAACTGCTGAGCCATCTCTCCTTGCTTATTTTAGGCAAGCTCTTATGAACCTCCGGCTGGTCTTGAGCTTACTATGTAATGAGGGCTGTCTGTAACTCCTGGTCCTTCTGCCTCAGCCTCCCAAATTCAAGGATTACAGGCATAAGCCACCATTGCTGGCCATTTTAATTCTTTACTGGGATCAAACGACAAGCTTAAATGCTTGAAATCTATTTTCAGCAGAACATAGGGCTAATTTTTTTTTCCTGGTAAACTTTAACTAAAAATTTTTGTATCTTTCCAATTTTCTAATAACAGTGCTTTTCTGTCTGTCTGTCTGTCTGTCTGTCTGTCTGTTTGTCTGTCTGTCTGTCTGTCTGCATGCATGCCTTCCTTTGTCTTCCTGCAGAAATAGCAAACGTTTTTCTTTTCCATTGCTTTCTAAATCTTTGCTTTCAGCTGTATCTTAAGGGTACAGACTGTAAACAGATTTAAAATAAATCTAGCCTGGCATGGTGGTGCATACCTTTAAACCAGAACTCAGGAGGCAAAGACTGATGAATCTCTGTGAGTTTGAGGCCAGACTGGTCTATATTATATAGTGGGTTCCAGGATAGCCAGGGCCATGTAGAAAGACACTCTCTCAAACTAACTAACAAACTAGCTAGCTAGCTAGTTAACTAACTAACTAAATGCTAAACTAACCGCTAAGATGATTTCATTGTCCTTTTCTTACGTACTTTATAAAACACATTGAATACTGAAAAGCATTCTATAGGTTGGAATTTGGCTCTTTACATAAACTCACACTAGGTTCAATAGTCCAACTTGTAAAGCACTGCTCTTACTACAAATTCAAGCAATTTTTAAATCTCATTATGTAAATACTAAAGATAAACATCATCTTGATTTTCCTGTTTCTTCCAGAAATTTTTGAAGCATCTCTGAGCTTTATCCCCACCTTCTCCTCCTTTTATCCGGCGGTGAACCTTGATCCCCACACTGCAGCATGTGATCTGAGTGTGTGCAGCTCAGCTGACCCCACAGTTTAGGTTTCATGGCTGTCCCTATGTTAGGTTGGTTTTATTTTGATACAAATCTCACCATGTAGCTCAGGTTTTCCCTGAGCCTTCCCAGTGCTGGGATTACAATTGTATCCTACCATCATTTAAAAGAAACTTAGAAGAAGAAACAATTAAAGCCCACATATGTTTAATGACATTAATTTAATTTTGTTTCTCTTGTGTAAGAGTAGGGGTACCAGTAGGGACATGCAGGGGCCATTGTAGCGCTGGCTCTTAGCAAGTCATGTGATAGTCATTCTCATTAAAAAAGCCCAGAGAAATGTGACTGGATTCACACACCCTGAGGAGAGGAGTTGGTATCCAAAATGAGGTCAAAGGGCCATAAGTAACTGGAGGTACCTAGTCAAAACCACTGAAATAGTTCCTTGTATCTCTACATTAGAATATCTGATGGGATATTGGACTAGGTAGGTCTCTAAAGTTTTCTCCATTCCTGAGAGTCTACAATCCTAATAAAACATCTGTCCAATCCAGGGACTAGGACACTTAGATAGAATATTTTTCAAAGTCTTTGACCCTCATAACCACAGAAGTTCTTGTCTTTTAGGACTTCATTAGCTTAAATCCACACAGTTATTTTTTTTAATGGAGCTTTTATATATTTAATTCAAAACACACTGAGAAGCCAAGTCTCTGCTGGACTTGAGAATGTAACTAGTAAAAAGACTACTGCACAGAGGCTGCCAAGCATGGAGGAAGCAAAGTCTCTGACAACAGATCTAGTGGGAGAAACTGTGGTGATGGAGTCTTGTCCTCCTTTTGATAGGAACATAAGGCTTTCTTCACACTCTTGGAAAGCATTGCTGTTCACAAACGAGAAGAACCTTCTTCCTGTGGCAGGCAACCAGGACACTCCCTTTTTCTCTGGGACTTCCACGAAAGGAGAGACATCTCATGGTTAATGTCCTTTGGCAGCCAATGAACTATACATTCCACTGGAAAACCAAGACCCAACAATGGGGTCTCCAAGGCAATATGGAGGTGCCATAGCATGACAGTCACAAAGTCAGACGATATGTCATCTTTTCCTCATCTGGATTGTTCTTTCTCCATCTCCCACCCTAGTCAAGGCATACAAGGGCAGATGAACAGGGTCTCATTCCAGGAGGCCTAAGGAGAAGCCCAATGGACAGAGAACTCACCTGCCTATTCCCTTTGTAAAGTGAAGAGTACGTTTGCCAAATGGGAGGTGATTCCTGTATCTCCCTCTTTGTCTTCTATGTATTAAACACAGTCACAGAGCCGTGCATGTGTGTGCACATACATGACCCAGATAAGTCCATGTGAGTCACATTTCCTTCTTGGAGTGTATGGAATCTAGAGAAAAGTCATAGACTGCGTAGAGACCTCCAAGCCACCCGCTATTCCTGGTTGACGAATAGATCCTCTTCCTGTGGCTTTAGGATGACTTTTCTCTTCAGACATCTTTTAGTAGCTCATACTTGCCCGGCTTGTTCCACCTGCATAAAGAGCTTCTCTTACACAGAGCTCCACTCACCAGAACGATACTTCCTCTTCAATGATCAGCAGGTATATATTCTTCAGAGGTCAGGTCAGCTTCCCACACCCATAAAAACTTACTTGCTTGGCTGTAGGAGTACCACATAACCTCTCTGAAAGGAAGCATTTTGTATTGTTCTGACCAACATTTTGCACTTCAGCTATGCTCTGATGGACATAAACACATCTCTCTTTGTATATCTTTCCCCCTCTATACCTGTATTGCATTCAGTATAGTCTCTACATTAATATTCTTTCTTGAATGAAATAAGGAAGGAGTGAGTGCATGAGTGGATCCTCTAGACACATCTCTGTCACTGTCACCAACTGACTAATGCTCACTTCTCTGGGTGTTTAGTTTCTTCCTATAAAAATATAAGGATAATAATACCTAGGCTTTATACTTTATAGAATTTGTATCAGAGTCATAAGAAATATGACTCACATGACATATTTTAGGATCTCAAAGATTGGTGAAATAAAATGGCTGTAGTTTTCAAACATTGAACAAAACTTCTCATTTTCCTTTTTTTCCCCTTCACTCAGGAAACACCCTGAGTCCTCCCTACCTCCCCACCCTCTTCCTCCTCCTCCTCCTCTTCTCCTCACTAGAGCCCCACTCTTTGGTATTATTCTCCCAAATCTTTCATGTCTGCTGAGCATAGCCTTTACAAAAATGGAAATATTGTATTGCATTTCTGTGTTATTAGTAAGTCATGCATTGCTTGGTGATACTGGTCATGTGTTCCCATCAACTGTATTAAAAGTTGTACATATTTATAGAATGGATTATTATGTGGCAATGAAAACATGTGATCGATAATGCTCACAGAAATATGGCTGACTCTAGCAACCATGTTTCATGTAATGAATAATACTAAGTACACATTACATGTTCCAGGCTATCTGTATATATACTAAGTACACATTGCAGGTTCCAGCCTATCTGTATATATACTAAGTACACATTGCAGGTTCCAGCCTATCTGTATATATACTAAGTACACATTGCATGGTTTCAGGCTATCTGTATATATACTAAGTACACATTGCAGGTTCCAGCCTATCTGTATATATACTAAGTACACATTGCATGGTTCCAGCCTATCTGTATATATACTAAGTACACATTGCAGGTTCCAGCCTATCTGTATATATACTAAGTACACATTGCATGGTTTCAGGCTATCTGTATATATACTAAGTACACATTGCAGGCTCCAGCCTATCTGTATATATACTAAGTACACATTGCATGGTTCCAGCCTATCTGTATATATACTAAGTACACATTGCATGGTTCCAGCCTATCTGTATATATACTAAGTACACATTACATGTTCCAGGCTATCTGTATATATACTAAGTACACATTGCAGGTTCCAGGCTATCTGTATATATACTAAGTACACATTGCATGGTTCCAGGCTATCTGTATATATACTAAGTACATATTGCAGGCTCCAGCCTATCTGTATATATACTAAGTACACATTACATGTTCCAGGCTATCTGTATATATACTAAGTACACATTGCATGGTTTCAGGCTATCTGTATATATACTAAGTACACATTGCAGGTTCCAGCCTATCTGTATATATTCACTAGGGGAAAGTTCACCATGATTGCTGAGTTGCACACTCTTCTGGGAATATGTTGAACCTTGGATTAGTTTCTATCACTATGCCAAAAACACCATGACCAAGAGCAACTTACAACAGAAGGACTTTCCGTTTTGTCTTAGGGTTCCAGAGGTACAAAAATCTGTCACTGTGGAAAGTCATGGCAGTGAGTGGCTAGCATGGTAGTTGGAACAGGAATCCGAGAGCTCACATCCTTAACCACAGTTACGCAGTGGGAGGGAGAAAACTGGGTAGGAGGGTGTCTTAGTTACTTACTGTTTATTGGTGTGAAGAGACAACATGACCAAGAAAACTCTTATAAAAGAAAACATTCAATTGGGGGATTGCTTACAGTTTCAGAGGTCCATTATCATCAGAGAGGGAAGAAGACAGGCATGGTGCAGGAGCAGGAGCTGAGGGCTTTACATCCTGATCTGATGGCAACAGGCAAATAGAGAAAGACTTTGGGCATGAGCTTTTAGAACTTCAAAATGTACCCACAGTGATATTCCTCTTTGAATGTTACTCCTATTCCAATAAGGCCATAGCTCCTAATTCTTCCCAAATAGTTCATCAACTGGAGACTAAGCATGTAAAATATGAGCAGATTGGGCCATTCTTATTCAAACCACCACGAAGGGGGAGGTCTTAACATTTCAAATCTTACTTCCCAGTTATGGTTATATGCTTCCTCCAATAAGGCCACAATTCAGAAACTTCTCCAAACAGCACTACCAACTGACAACTAAGTATTCAAATGCTGGAGCCTAAGGAGGAAATTTCTCACATAATCCACCAAAGACTTCAATGAAAGGTTTATGAATTGTTTTTCCTTGCCAGCACATACATGTGTGTGGCATTTGGTATGCCTATGTAGGAATGTGTGTGCATGTGTGTGTGTGAGGAGGCCAGAGGTTAACAGGTATCATCTATCACTTTCCTTGTATATGGAGGCAAGGTGTTTTAGTTGAGCCCAGAGCTCATCCATTCCATTAGTCTAACTAAGAATTTTTGCCTTAGAGACACACTGTCTCTGCCTCTTGAGTGTTCGTTAGGATTCCTGGTGGGTTACCACACCCACTCAGTATTACCACACCTACTCAGGATTACCACACCCACTCAGGATTACCACACCTACTCAGGATTACCACACCCACTCAGGATTTGCATGGATGCTGTGTATCCAAAGTTCCTTCCACGTCCCTTCATGGCAAACTCTTGATCTGCTGAGCCCCCACAGTCCCCATGCTTTTCCAAACATGATTTGATAAAATCACTACCTCAACTCTGGGGAATTGCTAGGACAGGTACATTTGACCCCCATCTTGGAGAATAAGATGATATTTAGAGAGTAAACACGTTCTACTAAAACACATATTTCAACTGAGATTAAAACCTAGGTCTTCTTGCTATAGACCTCTTTCTGAATGATTACAATGTCCATAATAGATAGCAAGGCACTTTAGAAATGTGCACATCTAGAGACTCAGAAATGGTGTGAATGGAAAAAAAAAAAAAAAGCTTAGGTAGTTGCTTAAAATCTGAAGAATTCATTTTGGAGAGACTTCCTGATAGACACCAAAGCCCACACGATGTAGGTGGCCGAAACCCTCTTTTTCCTTGAAATGTGTAAAAAAAGGATGTGTGATGAAACGGTCCACTTGCTGCATCGCATCCCACATCAGCTCTTAGAGCTGCATAAGGAGATCCAAGTGAGCCCCAAAGGCAGGAGCAGTGATGTTGAAGACACAGTCAAGGCAGGACACGTTGTAGCACATGTCAGACATCTGGAGCCTCTCTCACATAGCCAGCCAAGCTCCTGATGAGTGGATTCTGTCTGTGCTCCTTGGTTCCACAACTCATGTGCTAATCCTTGCAATGGGAAGGCAGAGCCCTGGCTCACACCTCATCACCCAGAGCTTAATAGGGGAGAAGAGATTTAGCAAGGCTTAAACACACACACACACACACACACACACACACACACACACACACACACAAGGGGCTTGGTGGTCTATGGAAAGAAAAAGGTTCCAGATGTAAGTTCACTGCAGGAGTGGCTCGGTTCACAGGAAAGCTAGCTACAGGCTTCCACAGATTCACAAAACACATAGGGGAAGAAATGATAGGAGGAGTTTGCTTTTGAAGGCAGAAAATGAGATTTTTATTTAAGGCATAGAGTTTGAGCTATCAACTACATAACTAGAGAGAGCCCCAGCCCTTCTATCTTACAGACCAATGAATTCCATTTAAATGATCAACCATATGAGCTCGGGTGAGACATCCCCTTCCTGACCATGGACCACACGGGTGCTGTGCTGGTGCACTAGGACTGGTGATCACGGCCCTGGTGGATTTGATAATGTCTCCTAGCAACCAAAGCTTGTTTGTGGATGGGAAATAGAAAAACAAGTTGGAGGGCTTACAAAAATATGTTCTACCAAAAACATTCCACACTGTTTTTTGCAAAACAACAGATATTCACCTCAAGATATCTGATGTTTCACATCTCTTTAGAACCCTTATTAAAGATAATTAATGCATGCTATTCCTTTGGCTCTCTTTTTTTAGGAATTAAGACTTTTATTTGCTTCAATGTTGCCTGATTTTCTTACTATTTTCTAAAGTTACATCACATGCAACAATTTGACTTGGACTCATTTTCTGCATGTTGGCTGTTTTGAGAACAATATATGTATATTGGAAAATGGACATTTCTTAAAATAGGGTTTTATTTTTCTAAATAAAAGACCCTCAAACTTATATTTTGATTTTCCTCACATATATATATTTTTAAAAAAATCTTTGTGTATCATAAAATGTTTCCCATGGTAAAGAAAAACATGCCAACATCCCTCACCAAAGTTTGTCCATCAGAGTTTATATCCCTTTTGCACAAATGTTCCAGTCTGCCAGGTTTGCAATGTGCTTCTAGCAGCCTGGTGTGTGTGTGTGTGTGTGTGTGTGTGTGTGTGTGTGTGTGTGTGTGTGTGTGTACATTCATCTTCTGTTCAGAGTAGGACACCGGAGCGCTTGTCTATAAGTCCCACATACCTCAGAGTTCATTGCTTGTTCTCTGGATGGTTTCAATCAGCATGACGGACACAAAGGCTTTGGCTGCTGAAAGTGGGTTCTCCTCCGGTGGACCATTGCTTATTTTGGACCTGCTTCACCCTTGCAGGCTCATATTTTATCGAGTGCATAATTTCCTATCAGCTTCAGACACCAGCATCACCAGCTCAGTAAGAGTAGGGAGGCCGGGGCTTGACAGTGGTAAATTTGACTGCGCTTTAAAAAACACCAATCAGCACACACCATGTGCTGTCACGCAGAGGGAGACTTATTTCATGGTTTCGACTTTATGGCCTTAGATTTCAGCATGACATGACGGATGCAGAAGGGAAGTGCATTTGCATGATAAGCCGGGGATAATTTGTACTGGGAAATAATTTGGAATTGTGATAAATAATCCCCGGCACACAATAACAGAGAAAGTTCAGACCTTGGGCTGGATTATATATGCTTGTGTCTCATAAACAAGGTAGAAAATACATTTTTTAAAAAAGCCATGTTTTCAAAGCCCTTTCACGTCCAAGCCACCCTCATTAATAACCATAAAGAAACACATTTCCAAGCTCAGCCTCACATTAATCTCCCTGCACGTGACCCGATGGTGCACTTTGAGGAGAAAGGATGGAAGGCAGTTGCCTTCGAGAGTACTTTGTGCTTTTCCTCATTTTTTGGTAGGTAGCTTGTAAATTCAGAGTTTAGGGGTCAGCAAGAAGACTCAGTGGGGAAAGGTACTTGTCACCAAGCCTGATGACCTGAGTTTGATCCCTGAGTCCCACTTGATGAAAAAAGAGAAAGAACTCTTGCAAGTTATCCTTTGACTTTCATGTGTGTATATGGCAAGAGCGTACATACATATACATACATATATACATACAGAGCATACATACGTACATACATACATACATACATACACACACATCAGTTAATACATTGGTTTAAAAAAATTATAGACCCTGTGAGAATAACGGAAATCCAATAAAATTAAGTGTCTCAGGAATATTAGACTTTTGTTGTTTATCAGTAAAACAATAACAGAACAAAGAGATATGGGTTTTATTCCCTCCTTCTTCTTCCTGCTTAGAGAAGTTGGGATTTCTGTTCTGACTCATGAACCATGCCATCAAATCTTTAAGTTACTGGAGGAGACTTGACAGGACTTTTCCTTCTGGAAGCCTGTGCTTATAAATGTTATAGAGCTGGCTTTTCCAGCAGGGGGAGGTTATCCAAGGGTTGGTGCATGGGGGATGGCTGTTTACAAGGAAGAATGTGAGGATTTCTCTAGAGGGAAACAGAGACAGGGATGGGGAAAGAGGAAGAGAAAGAGAAAGGAAGATGGGAGCTGGAGAAAGTTAAGCTAAACAGAGTAGGTGGCATCCTGCCTCTCTCTCTCTTTAAGACTGTGAAGGAGAGCCATGATCAAGCCAGATTCCTGGCAGTTGGACAAGAGCGTTGAGAGACATAAATGAAGGTTCGTTGTGATCAAATGCCTTCAGCAGAGAGTCCATTGAGAGGACATTTGTGTCAGCCATCTGCCCTGTTGCCTGCCCATAGTTGCATGAATGACCCAACAGAATGAAGGGGTAGTGGTGATCATGAACACCATCATGATGGATGGCAGAAGGTGAGAAACCCATCTGGATGCCACATTCCCACTGTCTCCCCTAGGCCATGATAGCTCGCCTCTCATCTGTTGATTTTGTGAAAGTTCTGGGTCAAATTCTGCCTCTGGAAGAGACTCTTTCAATAAAAGGCAAACTTAAGAAACAACTGATTGGGTTTAATCTCTGGAGTTCTACGAGACAGAAAATCAAAGCTGAAAATGACCATTCCTTATCTGTCCAGAGGACCACTGAGGATGCTATGGATACTAAGAAGGGCATAGGAGGAGAGGCACTTAGAAAGGCAGGTGATGTCATCTTGATCTCTCAAGGTTGTTGTTATTTTTAAATTATTGGCTGCTTTAAAATCATGTGTGTCTGTTTGTCTGTATGTGCACTATGTATGTACGGGTACCCACAGAGGCCAAGAGAGGATCAAGTGCTATTATCCACTGAGCCATATCTCCAGCCCCTTCATCCTTATTTATTGGAGACAGAATCTCACTATGTAGTCTAGGCTGGCCTCAACTTCTGGCAGTCTCCTACCTCTGCCTCCAGAGTCCTGGGATTACAACCATGAGCCACAGTGCCCAGCTCTTCATGGCTTGTTATTAGGGTCAGGAAACATTAAGTGTATGAAGTAACTTAGTACACACCCAAGTTTTATTTCCTCTGGCGTTACGCCGCTGAGTAAGCTTATTCAATGTGTATTTATTAAGCATTTACAACTATTGTATAATCTGTTTTGAGTGACCAGAAAAAAAAAAAGCTGACACAATAGAATTCCTATGTCAGGGAACTTAGGGTGAAATTTTTTGGAATCAAAGTTTACAGATAGAAAAAAAAAAGAGAGAGAGAGAGAGATGACTCTTCGGAGGCCGTTGTGTATCTGGACGCCATAATGCTCTAGAGGATGGAGTCACCTGTTAGTGGAAGATAAAGAAAGAACCCGGCAATCTTGTAGGAGAGAGGGACTGGGCCACATCCTG
Source organism: Mus minutoides (assembly GCA_902729485.2). NCBI lineage: Eukaryota > Metazoa > Chordata > Mammalia > Rodentia > Muridae > Mus > Mus minutoides. The sequence continues at coordinate 131,457 of LR749759.1, forward strand.
AGGAACCACTGACTTTGTCCAGAGTCTGGAACACTGAAGTTAGAAGAAGATCGACAGCCTGCAGTTCAACTTCTATTCAACTGTAGAAATCTCCTGGGCGTTAACAGCGCGGATCATACACTTGAGTTCCCCTAGCTCCTGTACTTTATGGAACCAGGCAGAGCCCGAGTTTGTTGCTGTGGGAAATAGGGGCAGGTGGTGTCTCATCATCTACCCAGGGAAGGCTTACCAGGAGACTTAACCTAGACCTATTAGACAATGCTATGAAACATGTGGAAATGTGTTTGGTGTGATTAGTGGTTAGGTCATGTCCAGGGATGTGATTTTTTTTCCAGTATCAGGGAGGAGGGAGGACTGTGTGAAAGCCACTGTTCACATGGGGCTGTGTGAGGAGGGAGGTGCTGACTTCCTAAGTGGGATTCAGGATTGGATGCAAAGTCTACACGTTCATCTTCATTCATTGTCCACAGTGGTGAGCTTGCCTCTGTCCCTTCTTTGTTGAGTGCTCCTTGACGTTAAGCGATATTGATTTTTATTTGGGTCTGGGTTAATTCTAGGGGGAGGGGCAGTGTTCAGAATGGGAACATTGTAAAATACCTATCTCTTTACCCATTAGATACCAATAGTACTCCCCACCCCCACCCCCTGAGAGTCCTGTGTCAATCATAATGTCTGCAGATGCTGCTGCGTATCCTGTAGGGATCGAAGCCGACATTGCTGAGAACCACTGGCCTAGCCATCCTCTTGGCTCTTTTCTTCCACAGCCGCTGCTCCCCTATAAGCATCCTGGCTCAGCCAGCAGCAGCTCACAGCTGGAAAAGGCTAACAAGATTTCACCAAGAACACATAATAACACAATCCAAACCTGCCTCCCCCCTCCCGTAGTTCCCATGGCTGTACAGTGTTTCTCTTTAGTTTTCAGCTCTGGGAATTTGTCTTTTCTCTCTCTCTCCACAGCTCTAAGAGCAAGCATCGGAAAATGATTACCCACAGCTGTCTATCCAGAAGCTGTGACATCACAAGGTGTATCTTCCCCCCACCCCACCCCCCCGTACAGGTTGAACTAATTATGTGTCCCCTGTTAAAGATGAACAGAGTTTATACTTTCACCTTAATTTGGGGGAGGTTCTCACTTCTATTCTCTTTTGTAGCTGCTAGAGAAGCGCACATTCTTTGTCTTCATAACCTGTCATTGTTTCCATGGTGTCATTTAAAATAATCATGGAGAATTTCAAGAAGGGTTTCAGGGATGGGAGATTCTTCATGAGGTCATCTGGGTCAGGTGGTCTGATAGCATTATTATTATTATTATTATTATTATTATTATTATTATTATTAATTATTTTAATTGGCTAGTGAGACAGCTCAGCAATGGGTAAAGGTGTGGCCACGCCAAACCTAAGGACCTGAAGTCAAAACCCAGAATGCATGCATAGTAAGGTGTAAGGGAAAAAACTGACTATGCAAAACTGTCCTCTGATCTCTGTACACACGTGGTTGCAAAATGCACACTCCCATCACACACACACACACACACACACACACACACACACACACGAAAAAATGACATTAACGCAAAGCCTAGTCGATCTCTAGGAACATGGTCTTGCGTTTGCACACGCTCTGAGAGCTTTTAGCAGGAGAGCAGTTATGCTCTCCAGGCTGCTACCCAGGTGCCCTGTGGCCCTGTGGGTCTGGAGGAGTTGTTGAAGATAGCTCACAGTGGAAGCCTCCAGCAGCTCTCCATATCCATTTTTTTTTTCAAAACTGGGCTGAAGTGGGAACAGAAGGACTCCTCATCTTTCTGTCTTGCTCACCTTCCTACCTACTCAGACGCGCATGCTCAGAAACCCTGTTCCCAGCTTCCGAATATTCCCTCCGCCTGGGCAGAGCTGTTGGTCAAACAGATGTGTGGCTTTTGTCTGTGAATTTAATTAGTTGGCCATTTACAATCTCAAAGCAAGGCCAAAGCAATTAAATCCTTCAGTAGAACAAAATAAAATTATGAAATGTTTATTTTTATTTTATAAGTGTCAGCCTCATTGTCAGTGGTTATAGAAATATCAAAGGGTCTAAAAAAGCATAATTTAAATAATCAGAAATAGTCTTTATTAATGTTGGAAATTGATCTCCCTGTTCTGTCTCTCTTGTTCTATCCTTCTTCCCACGTCTCCCTCCACAGTCTGTCTGCGTGTGCGTGTGCGCTGTGGCCATTTTAATCGTACAAACTTGCTCCAATTCTACCTCTTAAATGCAACTTTTACCAATCACAATTTTTCATTTCACCAAATGGTCTCTTAAAACACCCCCTTTGAAGAGTGGGAGAGAGAGCACTCAGTTTACAAAGTGCGTGCCAGGGCTGGGAAGGCAGAGATAGGTGGGTCCTTGGGGCTAACTGCACAGCCAGCCTACCTTACCGAGGGAGTCCCAGGCAAGAAAGAATATGTGTCAAAGAGCAAGGTGGATGGTGTCTGAGGAACAACGCCGGAGGTTGTTGTCTGGCTTCTGTACATACATGGACGCATACCCATCCATATGTGCACCAACACCAACACACATGTACACACATTAAAGGGAAGGAAAACACCCTCTTGGATGGCTGAATCATGATTTTCTAAACCTTTGCTCATCTGTTGAATGTCTAGTTTATTTCCTATGTTTATACCCAAATAGTAAACATTTTTCTACGTAAGTTTCTGCTTGAGCTTTTTTTTTAAACTCCTTTCATCTGTATAAATATTTTTGTTATAAATTACATGGAGGGAGATCTAAGTTTTATTTTTTTAGGAGAGCCAGGCCAAGAGTTTTTTTTTTCAAGAACTTTCTGCATATTATGAAATCAGTGTGCACTTCTCAGAGACCAAGAGTGTCTGGCATAGCGTTGCTTTGCCAAAATGAGCCATTTCAACCTTTAAAAACTTAGTTCATTTGGTAAACAAGAAAGAGTCTCACTGAGAAGTTTGATTTTCTTGAAATTACTGGTAAGGTTTATATACTTAATTGTGTTGATACATTTTATATTGAACATGTAGTCTTTACTTTTTAATTTAATAATGTTTATTTATATGTGCTATGAGTTTAGATTTTTGCTGTTCTTTTCTTTCATCAAGATACTGAGTTTTTTCCTCAATGTTAATATGTATTATATATATATATATATATATATATATATATATATATATATATACACTTCCTACTTTACTTTATTATAGTTTACATTTATTTAGAATGTGTATGTGTGAACCTTCAGCCGATACACATGAGGAGGCTGGTGGACAGTTGTAAGGATTGGTTGTCTCATCCCACCATGTGAGTCCTTGAGATTAGATTCGGGTCACCTTAGAAGTAAGCACTTTCACCTTCTCAGTACCATGCTGGCCCTTTATTTGTTATTTTAAATACATGTTTCTAGATAGTTCAAGAATTTCCTTATTCTCCATAATCTTTTTTTTTTTTTTGCATAACTTCTACAGATAGCATGTGAGAAACCAAACATTTCCAAAATATTAACAAGAATTAGCTTTCTACATTGTTTCCCGTTCCCTGAATTAGCTCTACTTCCTCTGGTATAAATTCTTATGCTGTTTTTCTTCTCTGAATTGCATATAGGTTCTTCATCTCTCTAGTGGTCGATATTTAATAAGGATTTAGAGTTCAGTGCATTGGGGTGGGGTTTGTGGTAAGGTGAACTTTCCTTTTATGGGTGATTATCTACTGTACTGAGAAGTACTACAATGTAAATTTTGCTATGTTGGACAGACTGTGTCTGAAATAGCTTTTAAATTCATGTCACTTTCCATCATGTGTCTATCTTTCCACTTCCCATTCAACTTCCAGTTTAATTTTTGAAGCAGCATCATGCTGCTCATACTTGCAGCTGGGGATCCTTTTAAGCTTCTGACCCTCTTGCTTCTACCCTCCATATTTTAGGACCACATGTATACAACACCACATTCACTCTGCAGTGTACCAGGGTCCAAACCCTGGGTTCCATGCAGGCATGACCATTGCTCCACCAACTGAGCTACATCTCTAACACCTCTATCTCTTCTCCGTTTCTTAATGAGATTTGATATTTACAAGTTCCAAGACCACATAGGATTTTGGAATGCCAGCAGATATCCTCCTCTCTGGTGCCCCAACACATGTTAGGGCTGAATATTCTTTTACCACACACAGCAGGTGCTCCTACTTCTTGACTTCTTGGCTTTAGTGCTGAATCCATGGCTACTATTTCTGAGAAAATAAACTTCTTTGACATAGATAGTGAGTCATCTCAGACACACACAAAGTGGGCTTCACCTTTTTTTCATTTTCTGTGGGTGCAGGCACCATTCATTAGGCAATGGCGAGATGTGTGTGAGTTTATGGAAACTGATGTCCCAATGGTTAGGTCACCCAAAGAAAAGGTGAACATGAAGACGCTTGTCCTCTTGTTGGTCAGACTGGGGGTTGACAGTACACTATATACCAAACTCCAAAGATTTGGGTAGAATTGAGGTTTTACTGTATACCTTGGTATCATTATAACATGCTCATGCACTGGCTTGCTCTTTCTCTACTCTCTTTCTCTCCTCCTGGTCTTATCTGACCTCTTATCTCTCCATCTTATTTTCAGATAATTCACAATCTTCAATAACCATCCTCCCGCCTTCTCCTCTCCTTGCTATTTGTTCTTCTCTGAGGTCCCCTGTGTTAGTTTTTGTTGTTGCTGCTCCTGCTGTATTTAACATCTGAGAGAACAATTTAAAAGGAGGAAAGTTTTATTTGAGATAATTGTTTTAGAGGTGACAGTCTATGCTTGGGTGGCTCCAATTCTAGGGGCCTTTGGTTAGGCAGAACATCATAGCAGTGCACCTCTCCCACTTAGATAATCCTCCCTGGAAACATCTTTACAGACACTTCCAGCTCTGTGCTTTATGAATCTCCTAGGTAGTTCTCAATGTAGCCATGTTGACAATCAGGATTAGCATGTCTCCTCCCTCATTTCTTGTTAATAAGTGTAACTGCACTCAGACATTGTATTCATTTTGCTTTGGGTATGAAGTCAGCAATTAGAGCTTTGAATATGTATGGTGGTATTTTCTTTTTGCATTTCACAAGTTGCTTTCCCAGAGAAAACCAAGTTCACTAGTCTAACTCTGAAAATTATACCAAATACATAGTCTCACTGCCCTTTCAAGACCACTAGAAACATACCAATCATGTACAAAGTTCAGTTTTCTAAGGTGCTCATGAGGGAGACTGGGTAGCCTTAGTTACTTTTCCCAGGACAATAAAATATCCAGAGAGATGCAGCTTAATGAAGAGAGTATTTATTTTAGCTCACGGTTTGAAGGTGCCGTCTAGCATGGTGAGGATGTCAAAGCAGCAAAAACCTGAATCAGTTTGTCACATCGCATCTGCAGTCGGGAGAAAGAGAGCAATGGAGGCCAGGGCTCAGCTTACTTTCTTCTTTTTTAAATAGACGATTCTAGCCCAGGGTCTGATGCAACCCACTATGGGCAGGTATTCCAACCTCTCAGTTAACCCAATCAGAATAACATCCAGTAGGCATGCCCAGAGGTATCTTTCCTGTGGTTGTAGATCTCATCAGGTTGACAGTTGAGAGTAACTATCATACCATCCAAAAAGTAATTCTTTTGGTACAAACACATCCTTATTTCATTTCTGTTGCTGTGATAAAATACCCTGACAAAAATCTAATTTATGGTCAAGCAGTGGCAGCACACACCTTTAATCCCAGCACTTGGGAGGCAGAGGTAGGCGGATTTCTGAGTTTGAGGCCAGCCTGGTCTACAGAGTGAGTTCCAGGACAGCCAGGGCTACACAGAGAAACCCTGTCTTGAAAAAAACAAAACAAAACAACCACAACAAATCCAATTTATGGAAGAAATAGGCATATTTCATTTTACAACTCCAGATTATGGTCTATCATTGTAGGGAAATCTAGGCAAGAACTGAATAAAGTTAGTTACATCATATTTGCATTCAAGAGTAGAGAGAAATGAATACATACATCTTCATTTACTTGTTTGTTTGTGCTCAGCCTGATTTCTCCCTTCTTATAAAAGATCCTATGTCTAGGGAATGGTGCTACCCATAGTGGGCAGTGTATCTTCCCATCAATTTATTTAATAAGTACAATAACCCACAGACATACTCACAAGACAGCCCCATATAGACAATCCCTCATTGAGACTTTCTTTACATGTGATTCTAGGTTGTATTAAATTGACAACTAAAACTAACTGTCACACTGTATTTGGAAGGACCTATTGTTAGTTTAGGAGGTGATTTTGAGGGCAGAATTAGAAGTAGTTGTTTTCATATTGGTTTGATGTTCTTAGGATTCAAGGGAACTGTGATAGATTATCCTGATGATCATCTGGAAGGCATATAGAACAATGCAGTGCTAGGGCTGAGGTGGACAAAGAAGTGGAAGTAGCAGAATGTTGTTTGGTCTTTTTAACGAATTATTACTGAGTTTGAATTTTGTACTTTTGAATCCTTAATCAGCCAGAATTGAGGCATGATCTTATCTTTTGTTGCTTTATTTTGTTCATGTTTTCATCATTACTTTTGCCAATATTGATGTTCTGCGACATTGTTTGACGTGAAAACATTACACTGTGGCTATGATGGCTGGGCTTTCTTTACCAACATTGAGACATGACCGATACAGCCAAGATAGTTCTTGTCATAATCTGTCTTTTTGGCTCTCAACTTCACTGAATGCTCCCTTCCGGGCCCATGAGGTGTCTCAGTGAGTTAAGGTGCTTTCTGGCAAGCCTGACAACCTGAGTGTGATAGGCAGGACTCACATGATAGAAAGAGAAAACAGACTCCCACAGGTTGTCCTCTGACCTCCATGCCCCATCACCCAAAATGAAACAAATTGTTGCAAAAACGAAAAGAATGCTCCTTGCAAACCATATTATAGTGTAGTACTTTTCCATATACTTTTGCTAGGATACAGTATACTATTTATATTAATTGACTCTGTAGTCTATAGTGTTTGATATTGAAGGGTGTGCAGTCCTGGGGACTGAGCCAGGGTCTTATGAGTGCTGCTGGGCGAGAGTTCTACCACAGATCCACACCTTTGTCCCTTTTCACTTAATTTTAAGACATCATCTCTCTCTGTTGCCCAGGCTGGCCTGGAACTCCTAAATTGCTGGGATTATAGGACAGATCACCATACGCAGCTCTCTCTATTTCAGTTTTGAACTCTGGTCTGCCATTTGCTAAGTATATTTCTACCGACTAAAGTTGTTTTTTTTTTTTTTTTTTTTTTTTTTTTTTTTTTTTTTTTTTTTTTTTTTTTTTTTTTTTTTTTTTTTTTTTTTTTTTTTTTTTTTTTTTTTTTTTTTTAAGACTATCCATCCCATACAAATAGTTACAAAATCCCTCATAGAAATCTTCCAGCCAACTAGATGTGACACCATTTGGAAGGTGATTTGTTTTCTCTAGGCAAATACACAATAGTGTCCTCTTCCCACTGTTTTTTTTTTTTTAATAAAACATTTATAAAGAACCCTCCTGTGCTTGCATAGTTATCAGTGCACACCAAAACGTGAGTAGCCACCCCTCACATCCTCGAACCTTTCCTCACCATAATCCTGCTCACATGGTTGTTTTTTCTTTAATGCATAATTGGAAGGCTGAGATTTTTGTTCAACCCTTAACTCAGACTTTTATTATACATGATATATTTTCCATCGGTTTTTTCCTTTTTCTTGGAGTGTTGGCCATAATTAATCCCTCTTTACTTGCAACAATAGAAGACCTGATAGAAATTTGAGATACTATAAAAACCCAAGCACACTCTAAAGTGTGAGTGTCACAAGAATGGTGTAGTTAACAGTACACACCAACTTCTTAGGCATGATTTTGGCTAATTAGTAAGATACAGAAGAAGACGAAAAGAAGATACATAAGAAAAAAGAAGATATAGAATAAAAAATGAGATACAGAATTTTAAAAAAGAAGATACAGAAGGAAAAAAATAAAAGAAGATACAGAAAGATTTAGAAAACTGGGTGCGGCCCCAAAGTTGGATGCTAGGATTTATGAACAGAATTCTCACACCCACCAACTTTCCTCTGACTCATGTCTGGGTTTGAGCTCCCTAAGATGCAGATCCCAGACAGGATCATGAGAGAAAAAGCAACATCAACAACAAACAAAAACAAACAAACAAAAAGACAAGACAAGACAAGACAAACAAAACTCCCAAAACAAAACAAACAGCTGTGCCAAGACAAAAAGTAGTGAGAAAGTGGCCAAGGGAGATAGGAAGGGTAAACTGAAGAAGACACATTATCAGGCTAGTAATTCCTGGGACCATTGCATCTTGGTGTCAGGTGGGGAACTCTTGACGCCATGAAAAACAAACGGCTCTGAAGGACTCCCCTGGGATAGAATAGCTTGGCTGTTTCATTGCCATGCCCACCTGGCACTGGCTAGAAACATTTCTGAGAGAACTTATTTTCTTGCTCTCTGGCCCGATGCTTTGTGGGGTAAGCAGGGAAAGTATTTCGGTAGCCACAAAGAAGGCCCTTAGGCTGATACTTGTAATCACTGAAGAAGCAAGGACATAGAATTACGAACCAATTGTATGAACGCTTGGCACACAACCAGGATGGATATAGATGTGTGCTTGAGTTTTCAACTTTAGTGTTGAAGCCTAATCGCCAACCTGCTAGTGTTAAGGAAATGGGTTTGGGGCGGTGGGAGGTGACTAGGTCATGAGGCTGGGACCTTCATACCTGGTACTAATGTTTAAGATGGTTATCTTTTCATTGGAATACAAAACACCTGGTATACGGTATTTAAAGGAGGAAGGAGTTATTTTGCCCTGCAGTTTCAGGTTTCTGTGAGCCTTGGCTCTACCGACTCGGGATCCACAGCGGAGCAGGATTCCATGGTGGTGGGAGCATGTGAAAGAGGGGGCTGTTCACCTCACGCTTAATAAGAAGCCCACTGGAGGAAGTGGAAAGAGCGGGATAGGGCTAAGTCCATCTTGGTGTGTTTGTTTCCTGTTCTGTTATTCACTTGGATTGACAATCAGAGCTAAGTACTACAGCGCCCAGATAGAAGAGACCCATTGACCCAATGATGCTCTCTCATCCCTTCCAGCCCATGGGCCCACAATGAAAACTCAGCTGTCTACAGCCCGGAAGTGAGTGCTCACAGGAACTCAACCACACCGGCTGCCTGATCTCACACTTCCAGACCCTGAATCTGTGGATAGTACATACATTTCTATTGTTTACAGGTGACCAGTGCTTTAGGATAGTGGCCCCAAGCTATGACAATAGGGCATAATAGCAACACTTATGTTTTAGGAACATAAGTTTTTAGGAAACAGCACAGGTTACTGAGAAGAACCCAGGGTCTAAAGTCAGACAAGCTGTCCCTAGCTTTTGCATAGGGACTATGCTGCTTGGTTTCTTTGAACCCTGGTTCCTCCTTACATTCCAAGGTCAATGGTAACGGATGAATGAAAAGGAGCAACAATAGGTAGTACCACTGATGCTATGATGAATGCTGAATGCTGACAACTATTACGAGTACTGTCACTACAATGCTGTAAAACTGCTCCTTCCAGTAGAAGTTTGCTATCATCAATGTTACTGTTACCATGGCAACTAATTCTGCTATTTTGCTGCTAATTCTGCTATTGCTGCTGCCGCCACTGGTCCTCACTGTATTGGTGCCGGCTGCTTGTGATGTGTCTAAACTCCCTTTGTTTGGAGTATTTACTATCAAAATAATATTAGGGAGAAGTCATTGTGTTTGCTCCATTTTACAGGCAAGGGGCCAGGGCAGGGGATAGTCACTCATTTGTCCACTATCAAGAGACAGAATTAAACTTGAAATTTTAAACCATGCTTAGTGTGTGTGTGCTCACATGTATGCGTCCATGTGCATGTGTGAGTGCATGTAGCTGTGTATGTATATGTATGTATGTGTATGTATGTATGTATGTATGTATATCTGTGAGAATGCAGATGTGCAGGTACCACGGCATACATGCAGAGGTCAGAGGACAACCTCTGATCTCAGTTCTTCTTACCTTCTATCTTGCTAAGAAAGAGTCTCTCTCTCTCTCTCTCTCTCTCTCTCTCTCTCTCTCTCTCTCGTGTGCTTCTGTATGCAGAGGGATAGCAGACTTGGAAGCTTGTGAGGATCCCCTCGTCTCCACTTCCAATCTTACTATCAGAGCCCTTGGATTGCAGACACACGCTACCACACAGTGTTTTATGTGGGTGTTGGTGCGAAACTCAAGTCCTCATATTTGCACACCAACTTTACCACTGAGCATCCATCTAAGTCACTCTGCTTAGCTCTAAATGACCCCTCTCCATGCTTTCTTTTGAACATTCCTATTCATGCTTCCCATTGTTGGTACTGGAGAATGGCAAGCTTCGGGCATGCCTCGAGTGAAAGCTAATGCCCACTTGGAGAGCAGAGGAAGACCACAGAGTTATAAACTATGATCAGCGTGGACCTATGCTTTCTTTTGGTTAAGTCTCTTCACCTCTCGGAAGCCCACTAATCCAGATCCATCCTGTTGAATAACACCTGACTTTCACACTTGCCCCAAAGATCACAAGGGTGAGGCACTCTTGAAACCATTTGCACAGGAAGTTGTTACCACTAGCACATTCTGTGGCTACTTGCTGACTAGATCAGCCTTGAATTAGCTGGTTTGGTAATATAATACAATATAATATAATATATACACCAGTAGAAGACTGTACAGAACAGTTATTTAGTTCACATTCAGATCCTACTTTCCTTTTCAGCTGGCACACGATCTATGGTTAAAAAAAAAAAAAAGCAACTGATAGTGTCTTCAGTTGATCCAAGTGTCACCTGTTGAGGGTGTGGGCCATGCCATACATTATATGTTTCCCTCACATGGCTATTCTTTCCTACAACCTATGACACAATTTTTCTGGATCATTTAAATTTTTCCCAGTTTTATTTCTATGACTAAATGGACTGTGGAACTATCCAGTTCCTCTTTTTCGAGTTCCACACTTAGGTGTTTTGTCTGGATTCACTTTAGGTAGCACTGTGTCGGAGTAGAGAGTAAAGCCCTCACAAGCTCCAAGAAGGGTGCTGAGGACCTTCACTGCAGTGCCTGTCTTTCATCCTTGAGGTAAAAAGCATTGTTCGCTTGGTGCTGGAGAGATGAGACAGTGGTTAAAAGTACTAGCTGAACTTCTAGAAGAGCCAGGTTCAACTCCCAGCAGTTTCTGATCATTGGGTACCAGGTATGCTGACACACAGGCATGCGTGCAGATAAAATACTCATACACATAAAATAATTTAAAATAGAGACCTTATAGCTAAGATATGGCTATATCCTTAAAATTTCTTGCTGAAATTGAATTACATTTTTTTATAGAGAATGCTAAAGGATACAAAACAACATTTAGAAAAATGCTTAATGAAAAAGCCACTCAACAACAATGTTCTTTATATGAATTGAAACCTCAGTCTTATCCCCAAACGTTTCCACGTGGGAGATTCAAGCTTTTAAAATAAACACAGACTTTGAAACCTGAGGGGATGGGTATAGGAGAGAGTCACAAAAAGTATTTTCTGGATTTTCTTTTCATTCATCTGAATTAGTTTCACAGATGAGCAATCTGAATTTCGTGTGGAGTTCTGACATGTTGTTCTTCCAAATACTTGTAGAGCTGGTAGGGAAAACTGGCTGTGCACTTTTGTGATTGTTTTCCCACATCTGTTGATGCGTAGGCTCAGGCACCTGCTAATCATTTTGCTCTTCTGTTCCATTCTCGTGATTTTTCTTAGCTTCTGCTTCTCAAAAATAAAACAGCTCCGTGTCTCCTGTGTGGGCAGCTGGGATGGGCTTGCTACCCATTTCCTTCTCTGTGTCAGGCTCCCACAGCCCCCTCACCTCTGAGTTATAGGCCTGCCCCTCCACAGAGCTGTAAATCTCAGGTGTAACAGTTAAAAGAATGCAAGCAGAACACAAGACCCTCCCCCACCCCCCCAGATTCCAATTTGTCTTGTATTTTATTGGGAGGCACCATCTCAGAAACTCTGCGAAGATGTTGCTGAGACTCCAGGAGTTGTTGGATTCTGAAGGTGGGATGCTGAGGGTGGGATGCCGAAGGTGGGATGCTGAAAGTGGGATGCTAAAGGTGGGATGCTGAGGGTGGGGTGCTAAAGGTAAGAATGCTAAAGGAGGGATGCTGAGGGTGGGATGCTGATGGTGAGAATGCTAAGGGAGGCATGCTGAAAGACCCACCTGCCAGAAAATAGACCAGAGACATAAGTGCTATTATATGACTTAGCAGTGCTGGTAATTCCAAGAGGGGACAGTTCTGAGGGTCCTTCCTATTTCAGAGGGTGACTGTCAAGGACACTGAGTGTGAAGAGTAGCTTTGGGTCTCAGCAGACTTCTCACCAAATCATTGTCTTAAATGGCAACTTTCCAAGGTTTTTTGCAGTTAAAAAAGGCCAATCGTGAAAGCTTGGTTTCTCCCAAACATCTTAAATGAAAGATGTGTTAGTTAGTCATGGGTAAAAATACTTACAATACTAACAAACAAACACCAAAACACACAAACAAAACACCTCAAATGAGTGACATCTGAACCCCTTTGAAAAAATCATTTATTTTAATTACTTGAATGTGTATGTGCTTGTGTGAGTTTATGTGCACCATGGTGTGGTGGTGTGTGCTGGAGCCTGCGGAGGCAGGAAGAGGATGTTGGATCTCCTGGAACTGGACTTACAGGTGTTTCAGAGGCACACTATGTGGGTGCTGCAAACTGAAACCAGGGGGGCTGCAAGAGCAACCAGTGCTCCTACCCACTGAGCCAGCTCTCCGGCCCTGAGTCCTTCGTCATCTATAAGACCTAGTCTAAACATTTTGCTTTGTATAAATTACTGACTAACTGAGGAAAGGGGCAGATACCTCTTTTTTTCTATTCTGTCTCTAAAAGGAAACTGAAGATATCAACATGCTTACCCAAGGCCACACAAGATTAGATTTCTAAATCTAGTTTCTCAATTATAGCTTACATCCTCCAGTACACATTAATACAGCCCTATTTTTCACCTCTGTGAATTCTGAATCTCTGCTCTGGGACGACAGGCAACAAGTACCTCTCTTGGATCTAACTTGACTCTGGTCTGTATGGTCATGTCCCCTCAAAATCCACATATTAAAGTCCAAGTTATCAGTACAATATTAAGAGATGAGGCTTTCATGGAGGTGATGTGCCACGAGGCAGACGCCATATAGATGTGATTATTCTTCTGACAAAAGTGGCCTCAGCAAGCTGCCTTGCTTCTTCATGTGAAGACACAAAGAGAAGGTTTCATCTATTTATTAGAAAATGGCTTCTCTCCATATACCAAATTAGTTATTTATTAGAAAATGGCTTCTCTCCATATACCAATCAGTTATTTATACCAATCAGTTATTTTAGGTTTCCCAGCCTCCTGCACTATGAGGAATATGAGGAATATATTTCTCTTACTTATAAACTGTCTAGATTAGGCCATTTTGTTATAGTAACTTTAGTAGACTAAGTCAGACACATTGATTTATAAATCTCAATAGAGCACGTCCATATTCCAGCCCCTTTCACAGAGCATCTTGCTTAACTTCTACAGCTCTCCCATGAGACAAGTATTAACACCTTCATGTTGCAGAAATTCTGTAACTCCTGATCTCATCAGTGGTGACTAATGACTCATAATCTAAAGGGCTATTTTGTGTCCCTCCTTCCTTCCCTCCCTCCCTTCCCCTTCCTCTCTCCCTCCTGCTTTGTGTCCTTTCCTTTCCTTTCCTTTCCTTTCCTTTCCTTTCCTTTCCTTTCCTTTCCTTTCCTTTCCTTTCCTTTCCTTTCCTTTTCTTCTCTTTTCTTTTTTTCTTCGATTCATTGATTCATGCATATGAGTGCTCTGTTTGCATGTATGCATGCACAACAGAAGAGGCATCAGATCCAGTCTAGATGACCGTGAGTCACTATGTGGTTGCTAGGAATTGAACTCAGAACCTCTGGTCGAGCAGCCAGTGCTTTAAACCACGGAGACATCTCTCTCTTTTCTATTGCCCTGATGAAACACCATGACCAAAACAGATTATAAAAGAAAACATTTAACTGGGGCTTCTTGCCATTTCAAAGGGTTAGATTGTTGCCCTCTTAGGGGAAAGCCGGGCAGCGGGTTCTGGAACATTTGCTGAGAGCTTTCATCTGATCCACAAGCCCATGGCAGAAAGTAAGCCTGGGACTAGCAGCAAGGCCACACCTTCTAATCCTTCCTAAGCAGGAAACCAAACATTCAAATATTCTCATTCAAGCCACCTCCCTCTTCCTCTGCTCCTTTACTCCCTCTTTCTTATTCTCTCTCTCTCTCTCTCTCTCTCTCTCTCTCTCTCTCTCTCTCTCTCCCCCCCCTGTCTCTCCTTCTCCATCCCCTTTCCCATTTTCTGTGTTTCTACCTCTCTTCCACTCCTCCTTCCATCCAGTTCTCATCCAAGCTGAACTTGCACTTGTGATCTTCCTGCATCAGCCTCCAGAGTACTAAGGTGACAGTCAAGTGCCTCTACAAGTTGGTTCACCTCCATTCCCGCATCCTTTTGTGTTGGGCGTTTTGTTTATTGTCTAGACAACCTATGGTTGATCACCTCTCAAATGATTTGTATATGACTCCTTTGATCCTTCATATGTAAAGATAAATTATTTCTAAGAACTATGTGTGGAAGACAAAGACAGAAGCAACACCTGATACCTTCAACCTGGTGACTGAGACTATCTCCATGTGTCAAACTGTTTTTTTATTTTTCATACGTGCAAATTGTCTATAGGTGTCTTTGGTTAGGAAAGCAAAAAGAAAATGCTGGAATCTGTTTGCCAGCCCTGTCTCCTCTTCATCACTCCTAGGAGCTCATTTAGAGCATTACCGTTAGGTTGTGTGCATTCAGCTAGTTTTCCTCTCTTGTGGGACATTGTCTCTGTGAGCTCAGCTCAGCCTTCAGAAGTTATAAGTCATTTATTTTTTCCTACTGCTTGGATTCTTCCAGCAAGGCAAGCTAGAGGAATTTCTTCTGAATGAAGAATTTACAGTATTCTCTTAGATGATGGATTTACTGTTTGGTAGCGAAAACAGATTGCTCATCCTACCTACATGTGTCTAAATGTTGCATGCTGGAGAAAAGGACGTGCTGGAGAAAGAAGCAGGCACAAATCAACAGTGTTCATCAGCTTAGAGTTAATCTAGCTCTGAGTTTCAAGGCATACAAATTATTTGTATTACAATTATATTGCCATTAGTTTATATTATATAATCATACAACTAGTTATAGTATAAATTAGTTTACAAACATAATAACAGCTTAAATATTTTGGTAACTCTTTAACTGTTTTATGGAGAGTGTCCAAACATGAGAAGTCCTTTCGGGGCATTTTCTTTTCTTAAGACGGTAATAAGAAAAAGTCACCAAAGTGCACTTTGATCTTATAGCTGGAAACTCTAGTGTACATAGAAGTTTAGAGGATAGTTTCCATTGGTGTTTCTTGTCATCTATTAAGCTATGTTTATTTCCCTATATTCTTCATGTCATCATGACAAATTGTTCATACATGGGTTTCCTATGTGTCCAGAGTCTGAGAATACAATGTACTCAGAAATAGTAAATAGCTTAACAATCTATCAGAAGATGTTTTTTTACCATTTTGCGCAGGCATCTTATAGGTCTGAGAATAACAACTTATATTCCCCCTCTCCCTCTTCCTCTCCCTCTCTTTCTCCCTCTCCCCCTCTCTCCCCCTCTCCCCCTCTCTCCCCCTCTTCCTCTCCCCCTCTCCCTCTCCCTCTCCCTCTCCCTTTTCCTCTCCCTCTCCCTCTCTATCCTAGGAATAACTTTTTTAGATTGGATTTTTCTGAACTTCCTACAATCAACATTATGGAAGAGATAATTTTTGTTGTTAAGAACTGTTCTGGACCCTATAGTATGTTTCTCAGCATCTCTAACGTCTACTGACTAGATGACAGTAGCATCCATTTCTGAAGTATAATAACCAAGATGTCCTTAGACAGTCCCACATGTGCCCATAGTTCCCGAATCACCCTTGACTGAGGCCCGCTACTTTGTTAGCCCTTGTTTGGTTTCCTTGCTGTTTTAGTTTAGCCAAGATGTCATTAAGAATCCCATTTGTCGGAATTGCAGGAAAGCTGAGCTTTTATAGATTTAGAGTCCATGAATGAATTTTCATTCTCTGGCATTTGCCAAGGTGAGAAGGCAATGCAGCTCAGAATTGGAAAGTGCATCTGTGCTGTCTCCTGGGAGCTCCCAGTAAACATTCTGTGGACTGTCCATCCTTGGTGGGCTAGGCTGTGGCTAATAAATCATGGTTTTTCATCACAGTGACAGACTTGGATACATGTGTGGTGCAAGTGGGAGATAATGCCCCATGCCTTTATAAATTTTGATTGTAAAAAACAT
Source organism: Mus minutoides (assembly GCA_902729485.2). Classification (NCBI taxonomy): domain Eukaryota; kingdom Metazoa; phylum Chordata; class Mammalia; order Rodentia; family Muridae; genus Mus; species Mus minutoides. Next base: position 147,964 of record LR749759.1, read on the forward strand.
AATAGTTCTCCTGACTTTTCAGGGATGATATTTCCTTTCTGATAGCCCAGGGATAATGGGCATATCTCTGATATGCCTGGCTCATAGTCTGTTGCACGGGTGGCTAATAGACTGCACACAAAAGCTACACGAACTCTACAATATTTCCCTGGTGTTCTCTTGTCTAGAAATACAAAGTTAGGTCGTCAAAGTCCAAGGCATAATGACAAAGCACTCCTCAAAAGGTGTCTGCACTTCTCGTGAGGCCACAGAGAAACTGTTTGCGCGCCACAATGAATCTTACGCTTTTCCTGCTGTGGCTCAGAAATAAACATGGTAATGTGCATGTCTAAAACTTGATAAAGATAGAGTTCATAGGGCAATGTTGAAACTTAGGAGAAAACTGGTAAAACCAGGCTTGGCCAGGCACTCCTATAATCCCACTGTTCAGAGGATGAGGCAGGAGGATTGTGACTTTGGAGTTAGGCTGGATGCTTTAGCACATTTCAAGCCTGATGAGCTACACAGTAGGACCCTTCCTCTAAATGAAAGAAGAAGTTAAAACCTGAATCTGGAGTGATTAAATTAGGCTAGGAGAGTCTATGCCAACCCTCAGTATTAGAAAAATGTGTCTGGCATGTCACCTGAGAGCCCCCAGGAAGCTCTCTATGGGCTTCTAGTATGTCCTTGGTAGGTAAAGTCATCGCCAATGCATTTGGTTGATTTCTCTCATAACAATCAGCTTGGGTATATGTATAGTGTATGCACTTGAGCACGACAGAGACACTTGGGGTCTCCCCTATAGTTCCATCTACCTTCTCTTGAAACAGGGTATCTCACTGCATCACTTCAACTAGGCTATTCTGTCTCTACCTCCAATGCTGAGATTATAGATGAGGGATTTGACCTCAGGTCCTCATGTTTGCAAAGCAAGGGCTCTTACCTGGCTAGCTCTTGCCTCAGTTCAAAACAAAACAAAACAAAACAACTCAAAAACAAAACAAAACAAAACAACGATTCTATGAAAGCGATCATCACTGCTCTTCGGGTTACAGAGAGGTAAAAGGCATCAAACTTTGGATGATAAAAGCAATTGTGACTTAGCACCAAGTCTCTCACCCCAGGTGTCATCTCTGTTGTGTCCTCTTAAAATAATTGAAAGTAAATTAGCTCAATTTTTCCAGTTACCAATTCATTTAGTTCTTCCTATTTTGAATTTGAGGGTAGCAAACCCTCAAAAATCAGTTGGTAGAGAGCTGGGAAGCCTACAGGTAAAAACCATGAAAAAGTTACTGAATATACTTTTTTTTTTCCTCCAAATAATTTTTAGCAAACTGAAGTAAATGGGTCAAAGCTAACTGTGTAAAGATTTGCCACCTAACTTGGAAGGAGCGTAGGAAGTTGGCTCCAAAGAACCCCTGTCATTTTCGTGCTCATGTGCCTTTAAGAGACCTAGTCAGGAAAACTCAAAGCAACAAGGATGCTAATTAACTCTGATTAGAGAATTTACTTCCAGGACTTTGTAGAGGTTTAGATAATTATAATGTTGTAGAGAACAAATTACTTATTATCTCTTTGAGCCATTCTCACTTGGCCAAGGGCCCTTTGATCATGGGGACAGACACACATAGGCGATTGGGTATTAGTTTTGCATATGAAAGTCTTGAGTTCCTTTAATCCTTACTGGACAGCAAGATTTATCAGTGGAAAACAGATCTGAACTCTCCTGACCTCCCCTCAACAGAGAGATCCTTAATTCGGGAATAACGACAGGCTGGAAAGAACAAATGCTTTTAACTAACATCAACACGCTCTGGCAGTCTTTGTAATTAATCAGGGCAGAAAATTCGCAGACAAGAGAGTAACATAGGCTGTTGCAAGTCATATTCCTGTGGACTCAGCAATAGCATACACGTTTTCTTCACTCCACTTGACGTTTGAAAAGGACCATCATTTGAAAATGACAACTGCAATTGTTGGAAATCACTGGAAACTTGCTCAGCCTTTGAAGACCCAATGCTTATGGGCACAAGCCAGAAATAGTAATGTGCTTGGGTTTCTGTTAGCTGTCCTGAATCATTCCGCCCCTAGAAACCACAGAGTCTGGCCACCCCCATGGTGGCAGAGCCTGTCTCCGTTAAATCTATGTATTATTTTATAACAAGAGAATATAAAAACGTGGATATAAGTTGAAAGTGTGAGCCTGAGAGCTGAACTGTAAAGGTGAATAATTTTATGAAAGCAGCATGGAGGGTGTGACTTCATAGTCCCTGCGTGTGAGACAAAACCCCCCATTGTAGTGGGAGTCCATCAGGGTCTTATTGGTAGAAGAGGCTGGGTACTTTCATAATTTTGTCAGGAATGGGTAAATGCATTAAAAGCGGCATCTTAAAAATGAAAAGTGGCTAGCAGGCTAAAATGATTGGAAACAGGTAAAAATAAATCTCATATTTGGAATAGGGAATTTGTTTTTAAATACCTTCTGTTACACAAAATGGGAAAGCTCACGAGGATCCGCAGAGAGGCAAGAGCTGACAGGGGTTCAGATACTGAACTGGGGGAAGCTATTCAACCACTCTGAGCCCCTGGCTGTTTTTTTTCTTTGTAAAACACCATTTATGGACCCCAAAGCCTGCTCTGCAAGTTTATTTAGGGATTATATGAAATCGTTCTCATAAAGAGTCAGACTATGGAAGGTACTTAATACGTGCTGGAGGCTGTGAAGTTATTTTACAACTGGAGGAAGCACACAGATGTGAGGAGAGGAAAGAGGAGGTGAGCTGGAAATTCTCAGAGGTAGCTGTCATGAAGGAAACATCTCTAAAATGTTTCTATAGAAAGTAGTGATATTTAGGATAGTTAAGACATGTGGAAGCATTGTTGGGTAGAGCTGGACCAGCTAGAAGCTTCATAGGTCAAGGGAAAACTTTGGGAGAAAGGGCTGTTTTGGTAGCCACTTGTTTTCCATTACAAAGGAAAGCATTTCAATACCTAAATGCAGACAGCAATACTTATGCCTGTCAATCATGTCTATAGAGAAAGTGATCGTGAAAGTACTGCTGCTCAGTTGCTGTAAGATCATGTGATGTGTTAGGTTAGCAGAGGTGCATGCATTGGGTTCTCACAAAGCCTGAGCCTCATGTCGACATATAGAAAGGACATCAATGTCTGCTCCAGTGGAGCCATTTAGATTTCTGTATTTGGGAGAACTGCATACAGATGAAGAAATACAGCCCAGGAAACGTGTGACTTGATGTGATAATGAATCTGGTCACAGCAGAATGAGATCTGACTAACAGCAGCATCACCTATAGGGATCACAGTTCACCATGTACACGCAGCGCAAGAATATGGTGAGGATGCTGACAGTCAGGCCTTCAGGTGCTTGCACATAATGATGAAGGGGATTTAGGTCTATAAACCAAGAGTGGTGATATGGAAATCAAGATACATTGACTGCAGTGATGAGGGACATCTAGAGACATGGACCACAGTGATGAGTGGTGTCTGAGAACACAGTGATGAGGGGTATCCAGGTACCTGGACCACATTGATGAGGGGCATCTAAGAACATGGACCACAATGATTAGGGGCATTAAAGTACATAGAGCACAGTGATGAGAGGCATCCAAGAACATGGACCATAGTGATGAGGGGCATTCAGGTACCTGGACCACAGTGACAAGGGTTAAGAGTCTATTAGAAGAGTGTATGGAAAACTTAGAATAAAGGAAAGCTCCCCACCATTACTAAATAGATGCTTAATAGCACGTATGAGGTCATCTAATTCTGCTGTTTACTGTGGGTGAAGTATGCTGTATGAGAGGATTCATCTAAAATACGGGGATATTGAGTAAGGAACTCAAGAGTTGTATTATAGAGAACACAGACTACACAATCCCTTATCCAAGCCCTCAAAGAATAGCAGAACTTAGAGCATTTTGTGGGCTTTTTGCTTGTTTATCTATTTGTTTGTTTGTTTTTGGTTAGTGATTAAATAACTTGAAACTGATTAGAAATAGCTAAGCCATTATTTTGCAAATCTGGAAAAAAAAATCCCAAATCCTGCCTCCAAATATTTTGGATGAGAGAAATTTCACCTATACTACCATTCTCATTGATAGTCTCCTCTCCTCCTCTGTGCCCTTCCTACCTCTGTCTTTCTTCTCCTTTCTCCCATCTGCTACCTCACCCATACCACTTTCTACTTGATAATTCTGTGCTGGTCTCTCCTTTTTAGTTTACCAGTGCTAATCATAGCTAACAAGTAAATGGCCATTATACATCAATGTGTCTAGTCTCTGGGGTCTCTTAATGAGGGACTCTTGAGATGGTCTGTCCTTTGACTTTGTAAAGGATGGGTCTCCAGGGACAGAATTTTTCTATACAGTAGACTTTGAAAGAAAGCTGTTATTAATTAGCCCCATGTATTCTTGGCTGGGGAAATGGTATAACCATTTATTTAGTAGAAAAACAAACATAAATCTCCAGATAGGCACTCAGTATTAATCAGACAAGTGGAATTTGAAGCCTTCTTCCCCATGTTTAGTCTTTGTTGCTGCGGGAGGCTGGGCAGCAATTGTGGAAAGAGTATCACCTTTTGAGGGAAGCAGACACCAGTTTGAATAATAACACCACTTGTGAGCTATGTGACAGGGAGCTGTTAACCTTACATTCTTGGGACAATTTGATGTTTGGAAATGAAGCAATCAAAAGAGATATGACTTAGCCTCAAAGGAGTTCTCATTCTGGAATAAATGGAGATGTTTCAACCCCCCTGGCAAGGTCAAAATTCTATTTGGGGCTCCAACTAGCCAGAAAATATGTGGCTATTTGAATGGATTGACACCAGGAATCTGTTCTCATTTTCATTTCCTACCTTATTCTTTAGCAACTAGAGGAATCCACGGGAGAATCCTTGGATAACTGCTTGGCTAGTTGGTCAATGGTTGGTCTTCTAGACATGCTTCAGAAATATGTTCTAGACACAATCCTGTTGCTATGATAAAATACAAGAACCAAAAGCCATTTTGAGGAGAAAGGGGTCTGTTTTAGCTCATAATTACCAGTTCATTAGCATGGAGAATTCAAGGCAATAGCTTAAAACAGCTAGCTTCATCATATCCATAGTCAAGGAAGTTAATGGATTAATGTTCACTTACCTGGCTGAGTGTGTTCTATTTGATTCTTTACTCAGACAGCTCAAGAGCCCCTGTGGAAGGAAGCCCGTTTACAATGTCCTGGGTGTTCCCATATTAATTAACTTAATTAAGTCACTTTTCCAAAGACATGCCATAGACTAAGGAAATGTAGACATTTCCTCATGGGATGCTCTCCTCAAGTAATTCAGCTCAGACAGATAGAACTAAAAATTCAAAAATTCTTCCTTGTTTGGGTCAAAAGATACCATTCATCTGTTTTCAATGCATGGTCACCTAGATATCTTTACTATTCATAGATTCATAGTTTCCTGGCTCAGGCCTGTCACCCCTGCTATACACAAAGGCTGAGGCAAGATCACAAAGTCAAGGCCTAATTGGACTACTGTCTTAGGGTTTTATTGCTGTGAAGAGGCACCATGACCACAGTGACTCTTATAAGAGAAAACATTTCTCTGGGGCTGGCTTATAGTTCAAAAGTTTAGTCCATTATTGTTATGGCAGGAAGCATGGCAGTGTGCAGGCAGATAGTGCTTGGTGGTAGCTGAGAGTTCTATGGATGGATCCACAGGCAACAAGAAGAGGTCTGGCTTGAGTCTCTGAAAGCTCAAAGCCCATTCCCTTGTGACACACCTCCTCCCACAAGGCCACACCTTCTAATAGTGCCACTCCATATAGGCCTATGGGGGCATTTTTATTCACACCAACACAGCAACAGAATAAATAATAATAATAATAATAATAATAATAATAATAATAATAATAAATAATAATAAGTTCAAGGCCAGTCTGTGGGAGGCCCTAGGTTCCATCTCTAGCACCACTAAAAACAATAACTGCTTAGTGGAAAAGGGTGGCTGCAGAGTTTTATCTTCCTTTTTTATTGAAGAATACCCTTTTCCCTAAAACATGTGATATTTAGTACCATCCTTTGCCTTGTGGGTACAGTTGAACATTGATAGATCTGAGTCATGTGGTGTTAGACTCAGGTCATCTTAGCCCTTAGATGCAAAAGCCTCTTAGCCAAGGGCACACAGCAGAGCCTCATGGTAGCAGCCTGGATCATGGAGCTTAGACCTAGATAGACCTGGGCCAATGGCTCTGGTATGATGTCATATATTTGGATATCATTCTCAGACGTTTTATGATCAAGTCTCTACACCATTCAGAATGACTTTCTATGAGAAATGAAATAGCGTGTCAATGTGTTAACCACACACAAATGATGACTCATTCCCCTCCCCCTTCCTTTCTATATTAGCTGGGGTTCCCCTAGAAGAACAGAACAGAATAGAATGGTTGGCTAGTTCAACAATTGCGGTCTTTCCACTGGAGATTTTAAAGAACCTGGTAGCTTGTGCACTCTGAGAGGCTAGATGTCTCTGAAGCCCCAGACTGGCACTGAAGGCTGGGAGGATTTCAAGAATTACTTGTTTTCAATTTACATTTGAAACCCAAAGAAGCTCGGTTCTCCTACCAGTGAAAGAATGCTACAATAGCAGAGTCAGCAATGGCATAAATGAACTTGCCAATGAGAATGAGTGCCAGTCGGCAAAAGCAAATGTTCCTTCTTGAACCTCCTTTTGTCTGGTTGCCGCTGGAAGGCATTGTTCATGCTTTGGGAGAGTCTTCCCAGTATAGATAACCTAGTCAAGAAAATCCCTTTACAGGTGTGCCTAGTAGCCTCCCTCCAGTGATGGTCAAGTTGATAGCCAAGATTAAACATGATAACCTGTGATGAAACAACATGACCAAAGCAACTTGGGGGTGGGGTGGGGCTTATTGGGCTTACACTTCCATATCATCGTTCATCTTCCAAGCTAGTCAGGACAGGCATTCAAATACGATAGGAACCTAGAGGCAGGAGCTGGTGCAGAGGTTATGGAAGGGTGCTGCTTAGTCACTTGTTCCCTGTGGCTTGTTCAGCCTGATTTCTTATAGACCCCAGGACTACCAGCCCAGGACTGTCCCCACACACATCGGGCTGAGCCCTTCCCACACCAATCACCAATTAAGAAAATGCCCTAGAGACTTGCCTACAGTCAGATCTTATAGAGAAGATACATTTTCTCATTTGAGGCTCCCTCCACTGAAGACATAGCTTGTGTTAAATCGACATAAAACTAGCACATGACCTCCTTATGTAGTTCTGTCCCCAACTCATTAACGGGAAGGAAGAGTTTGCAGAGATCTGCTCCTGCATTCTGTCTTGGAGATGTTCGAGTGATCCTTGCAGTTTTCTTACTTTTTGCTTCTTGGTGGACAATAGACAGAGAAAAGTAGATACAGTAATGGACCAGGGCAAGACATAGTCTGAAGAACTTAGCGCCAGTTGTCAACATCCTCAAAATACTGCACCTTATGTTTCTCACCACTTCACAATGTTGCTATAAGATTTTGAATCCATCAGAGGATTAATCCATTAATTAGGTCTAAGTCCTCCTGGTATACAACTATAGAAGTGTCTGAAATGGACACACCCTGAGATTTGCTTCTCAGATCTTTCAATGTCTAATCAAGCTGACAAAGAAATTACCCACGATGAACCCCAGAGGAGGACTAAAGTTAGGCAGGTAACCTCATGGAAAAATACCAGTTGTCTACTTTTCTGTGTGGGTTTAGGTACAATGTGTCAGTAAAAGCCTTTGTGGCCTCAGAACTTGATGAGGAAAACTGATGCTGAACAATCGAAGTTCTTCAAGTATCACCACACAATGTGTGCATATTTCTTAATTTCTGATTCAGTTAAAATGCAACATAAAACTACTATCTTGAACAGTCTACTCAACCATCGGTGTGGCTGTGGATCAAGAGGTGCAGGATAAATAGCTCTCAAAGGGAAATACAGAATCATTTGAGATGTTTATCTTGGCCTAGCTAGGGGAGGGCTGAGAAATGCTGTGGAGATCAGCACTCCTCGCTTTAGAATCTGAGCTTGTATAGTTTTTGCACCGCTGAAACCCAATATTCACAAAATAGAATCTAATAGAATCGAATACACTCAAAGGACTCGTGACTCTGCCGTCATTCATCTCAGCACCCCATCCCTGATCATCAGGGCTGTGTCAGTCCAAGCCTCCTGGCTCTCAGGATAGCATCCAAGCTGTGTTTTTATTCTCCTTCATCCCTTAGCCTGCCCCCCATCACTCTTCACACCCATGGTTCCTCATGGCAGTGTGTCAAAGCTATTGTCTATTAAATGATTTGCTATTTATATAGTGACTTTAACACGTTAATCTTGTAACAGGGAATGACAACACAGACCTGCCATAGGAATGAAGTGGCTGGGACAGGACAGCAAGTTATGGGCCAGCATGGGCTACAAAAGGAGAACCTGCTTCAAAACAAAACAAAAACAAAACAAAGAAAAACAAAAAAACAAACCAAAACAAACAACAGCTGGATTTACAGAAGTCCAGGAAAATAAATGGCATAGTGGGGAAAAAGACCCAAAGGATGTGCTCATAAGGCATGGGACACATAAAGTCACATCTTTGGCTCTCTAGACCCTTCCTGCTTTCCACACCAGCTCTCACATCTCTTCTTTGTCCTCTTAGCTCCGCCCACTAGAAACTTCCCAGCTGATTTTTTTCTCAGTGCTAGGACTCTGCACCTGTGTTAACTTTGTCTAGCTGCCTGCTTCTTCCAGATTATCCCCAGCTTACTCCAATTTGTCCTTAATGATTTTCTCAATACATTTTTGGTTTAAAAGCTTTCTGGAGACTTCCATATGGGATGAATATTTCTCCTCCAGGCTTTGTTAACACGCTGTTTCTACCACTGTGTAAAATTGATTCAGCACACTTGAGGGAAATTGCTTATTTTTCTTTGTAAATTCCATGAATGGGACTCTGTCCTCAGAACAGAACCCTGGGAATTTCTCATTGGATAAGACGCTAGAAAATATCATGTTATGTATGTAACTCCAGAGTTTAGACTTCATAGCTGCATGAACTTAGGTACGTTACACAATGTCTCTAAATCTGCCTCTTGATTTGGAAATAGAGATGGTGACAACTTATCGATGAGAGTACTGTGCAGAATAAGAAGAGATCAATGACATCAGAAACAGCCACTTTTCACAAATATTGAAGACCTGTTCACATGAAGTTAGCAGCAACCACTTAAAGGTAGTCTACCTTATGGTCTACAAGGAGACAAAATTGATGGGTTTATTGTTTTATAGTCAAATCATTGAACCTCTTCCTAAGAGCTTTTCCCTTTGCTAGTAAAACACACACACACACACACACACACATACACACACACACACACACACACACACAAATTTCTATCTATATCTACATCTACATCTAATCTATATCTACATCTAATCTATATATCTATATCATCTATATCTATAGAGATAGATATCCTATGAAAGATGACAGGATAGCACTAGCTCTGAAGACATTTACACATTGAATGAACTGAAACGTTGTCTTGCTTGTGTTCTACAGGTCTACAGCTAGGAACCTTGGGTGTAGGAGGCATGTTTAGAGTTGGTAGTAGAAGGAATACAGGCTTCGAGCCATAGCTGGTTGTACTGGAAAAGTTATTGGCCTCCCAGGCTTTACTCTCCACATCTGTGAAATGAGGATATAAGGTCCTATCTCATTCATATGTTGCTTGTTTATAGGACATGGCACATGGTGAACATTCAAGCCACCGTTGAAAGACAATTCTCTTTGAATGTGGTTATGTGCTCTGCTTTCTGCCTACCAAGGATAGAAACTCTGGGGTCTCTGTACCCCATCTCCCTCCCCCATTTCCACTCACCTTCGACAGATGAAATGGGAGCTTCTGGAGTTCACAATGACAGCCTTGACACCCCACTACTCTTCTACAGCATGGTGACAGATGATGCCTCACTCGAATAGAGCTCTCTTACAGTTTCTTTCCTATATGCCCCTCCTCCTTACCATCTTCCCTCCAGTTATGAAGTAGAAACATTTGAGCTTCAGTGTGGTAGAGCTGGACCCCTGTGAGAGAAAGGGTGCTGAACATATTTGGCTTCTCTGGGCTCCTACATCCCTTCCTTCTCCTTGCAGATATTAGATATTTAACTGTGCGAGGTATTCTCTACATGACAAAGCCTTGGCTAAGAATTTTATGTGTCTCATTTATCTATGGCCTCCAAACAAGTATTCATCAAAGTTTTGTATGTGAACAGCCACTCAGTAATTTTATGAAGCAGGGTAGCACAGTTGTATCATATGCTGAGTTAGAGAAGCTAAGAGACAAGGTGAAGGTATAAGGAAACTGTGGAGAAACACTCCCTGGATGTCTATCTGTGTACACTCTTAACCAGGATCAAAGATGTCTAGGAATGACAGACCAAGCAGGGTGTGTGGGTGGCAGGAGTCATTCTCCAAATGTGAGTTTTGAAGTGCATCTCATTTTTGGCTCCTGAAAATGTCTGCTGCATATGTTCACCTGCTCACCGAGTACATACTGAACTTCTATAGGCTCAGATCCTGTGCTTCTCAGTACAAGGGTAGCAAATACAGACTGCCTCCTTATCATTAACACACAAGTTGGATCTGAGCAGTGAACAAAGCTATACACACACGCAAGGTGCTAGTGGGATGAATGGGGGTGAAGGGAACTGTGTGGGAGAGCCTCAGAGAAGAGATGGAGAGATGCATTTATGCACAGACCTGGAAGGACAAAGATGGAACCACACAGAGAACCCATCTGTGGGGCAAGGAACAGAAGGCTGTGAAGATAGAAAGAGCTGGCTTTGAGGAAGTGACAGGAAGCTGTAAGCCGGGGTGCTGTGGATGTGGATGGATATGATGTTGCTGTTTGGAGACTCAGCTTCCCTCTGTAGCTTCTCCACCCCTGGAACGAACTCTGTAGCTCACACTGACCTACAGCTGTGATTGCCCCGGCTTCAGTTTCCCAAGGGCCGGGACTCCAGGTGTGTTGGGTCTGGCTTTAATTTCTGCTTTACTATGGTAGTTATAGGATGGATGATTTTGTCACAGGCTCCATGTTGTATCATTTGGATTTTATCCACCCCCCGACCTCAACACACAGAGGTGATTCCAGCTGGAGTAGGATGAACTCTTAGTTCAATGTGATTGGTGCTACAAAAAGAAGAGGAGAGGACATAAGGATGGATTGAGGCGAAGAGACCATGTGAAGACACAAGTGGACAAGAGCTGAGTAGGATGGAGTGGCCAAGAAGCTGAGATGGGGCCTGGTTCTGTCAACATCTTATTTTAGATGTCTAGCCTCCAGCATGGTAAGGGTTTCCATTTGTTTTAAGTCACCTACTCTTCTTTAGGGTGTTAGGGCAGGTCCTAGGAAGCAATGGTGATATATCAATTATTTCCATTTGTGATATACATCCAATGCTGGTCACAATCTAGTCGTTCTTCTGGGTTTTTGTGTTAGATTTTTTTTTAATTGTTGTGACAGGTCCCTGAGAGAGAAAAAAATCAGGACCAAATATCGACGTTGCCTCACAGATACAAAGGTCTCTGTGTATATCAGTTTGCTCAACTGCAAGGAGTCTATGGTGAGGCAGGGTGTGCGATAGAGGCTGTTCCCTTTACCTTACAGCATCTAGAGAGCAGGGGTGGGGGATAAGAAGGATGAAGGGATGAGACAAGATACATCCTTTGATGTCATGTTACTAAGGGAGAAAACCCCTTTAACTACATGCTATAGCCTGTTGACACTATTGAGTTAGGACTCCTCCCTCAGTGGTGGATTCGTCTACTGAACCACTAAAACAGAGACCTCGTGATTCAGCCCCACTGAGAGCCCCCATTTCTGAATGCTGCTGAATTGGAAATGAAGCCTTCATTCAACATGTGAGCTTTTGAAGGAGAGCTAGTCTTTATACCTACCCCACAATAGGCCTCCTGAATTTTCCTTCAAAGTGAAATGAAGAGAAAGCATGTCCCCTGAAGGACCGAGGCCATGCTACCCCAGTCGCTACATGAGCCTTGAAGGAATGAAGCCATGTTACCCCAGTTGCTACATGAGCCTTGAGCAAGCTTGTATTTGAAGCCTGGCCTTAGTGCCCAAAGTAGCATGAACGGAGGAATCTGTGAGATCACCTGACAGTGCATAGTATCCCCACTACCCAGCTCACTGGTGCCACGTCTCCTTTCATTGCAGAGAAACAACTGATCTAGATCAGTCCAGGGTCCGAGCAGAAAATGGATTCCCTAAGACTCCATCCTCTTTTAGGGGAGATTTAGATTACTCCAGCATGGAGTTCAGATAATTAAGGGGGAAAACAAAGCTAGTTTCCTTTGCTTCCAAGTACTTCATTGCTTGAACAAGTGTTTCTCGTTAACTAAACGAGGGTATTTCCCCACTTTCTTTACTCTGAGTGGTAGTTGCCTCTTTTTACCAACACACAACTCTTTGCTTAAGGAACCAAAAGGGGACATGTTTTGAGTCTAGTGATGGATTCTCTGGTGGCAGAAGACAGAGGGGATCTCCCACAGTGACTGTGATGGGCATGAATTCAGATCCACTTGGGCCCCAGTTCTGTGACCTACAGGAGTGTGTGACTTTCCTGAGAACACAGATTCCTCAGTCACAGAGCTGCCACCAGCTTTCAGTAATGTGGTTAAGGTTCTCAGGGGAATCCACTGTTCTGAAGCCAAATGTTCCCCTCAAGTTTAGTGCTTCCTCTAGGTTAATTGCTTCTCTTCTGGAGGAGAAGTTGACTTGGGCTCCTGGGTTTTAAGGGTGTATATATCTGTCATGGTGGGGAAGGCCTGGTGGTTGAAACTGCTTTGTTCCTGGTGGTGGGAGCCTGGTGCTTAGCTTCCACACGCCTTGGGCAATTAGAAAGGCAGAGAGAACGGGCCTGGAGGAAGAGCTGGGCTGTAACCCTCAAAGGCCTCTTCTGAGTGACTCACGCTACCAGCTAGACACCACCGACTGCAAAAACAGAGCGCCAGCTGGAGACCAAGTGTTCATACCAATGAACCAGTGGGGGAAAGATTTAAAACTAAGCCACATCCTGAAGGATGATTGTGTGCACGCCGATGAGATAGGCTTGGTAGCAGGCCAAGATAGTTCCCAGGTAGTATGGCCCCAAACCACACCAGGTGTGTCTGATCAATCTTAGCGCACTAGATGGGGCATCTAGATCGTGTGTGAGTGCCAGACTACAGAGAGGAAGATATTTTTTTGTATCTCTCTCTGTCCATCCCCTACTTACACAAGAAACCTCCTGTGCTGGGGATGAGGTCTGACTCAGCTTACAGGCTAAAAGTTGTCTCCTAAGGCTTTGCACCTGTCAGAAGAGCCACAAAGGGCTTGACGGCTCCTGGCACAGGAAGCAACATGAGCTCAGGTTTGTTTCTGATCCCCTCGCCTTGTCTCTCACAGGATGGTGCGAAGTGGTGGGTCTGTCACAGATAAGGAAATATGGGCTTAAGAGATGAGAAATTTTTAGAGTGAACAGTAAGTATGTCTACCCAGTGCTCTGGAAGGAAAGACTATGTCTTCTTTTTCCTAAATCACATTATTTGCTTACTTATTCCCTTGGCTTTAACTCTTTTTTTTTTCCATCACAATAACCTGTGTGGTAGAGGGTGCATGCATGTGTGGAGGTCACGGGACACCTGTGCGAGTCAGTGCTCTTCCTTTGCCATGTATGTCCTAGAGAGTGACAGACCTGTTGGCAAACATCCTCACTTACCAAGGCATTTTGTCAGCTCTTATTAACATATGTCATATATATATATATATATATATATATATATATATATATATATATATATATATATATATACACACACACACACATACAGACACATACATACATACATACATACATATATATGGAATTTAGTGTTCAGTACACTCATATAGTGAGTGGATCAAATTCAAGTTCTCTTTACCCATCTCTGTTCCCCACTATATTCAGCTCAAAATTTCTTAATCTTATTTATTTATTCATTTATTTATTGAGGCAGGCTTTCACTATGGAGTCCTGGCTGATCTGGGACTCACTATGTAGACCAGACTGGCCTCCAATGCACAGGAATCCATCTGCCTCTCTTTCTGGATTAAAGGTGTACACTATCGTGCCTGGCCAGATCAACATCTCTGAACTTTCACACATAAAAGACAGTGTAGCATAATAGTGTTTCTGTAGCCAGCAAATTTCACTTAACCTAATTTCTTCCAGTTCCACCCAGTTTGTTAACAATGACAAGATCTCAGTTTTTAAAATCACTGAACAAAATCCCACTGTATGTATGTTCTACTGGCTTTTTAAAAAACCCATTCACATAGTGATGAGTACCTATATTTCCATACGTTATGTATTACAGATGGAACCTCGAAGACATAGGCACACAGATATCCTTGGTAAGCAGGTTTCTCTTAAGTTTAGCTATACATACTCAGAGGCTAGGTGCTGCATGGAGCGGTAGATCTGGTTTGAGTTGGTTTTTATTTTTGCTTTTTGAGAGTCCTGCCCACTGTTACTCACAGTGGCTGTGCTAATTTGCACTGCCACCAACAGTGTTGTGACAGTCCTTTTTGGGAGGTGCTGTGTCTACCTTCTCAGTCTGTTTGCAATACATCCTCGAAAACAGACCATAGTACCTAAGAAACCCTGTGCTCTCCAGATGCACAGAAATGTGTAAAGCCCAGGCGGGAAAAGCTATCTCAACAAAGCTACCGACATCTGCTTCTTGTTAAAATTAAAGCAGTGGTAGGCAGTTAGAAGGCACTCTGTCTCACTTTTTTCTCTTCTCCCTTTTCTCAGTTCTCTTCTGCTTTTAATTCAGAAGTGAGGGTCTGGTAGACAGAACCCAGCCTTGGAACTTGGTCCAGCTTAAACGTCTGGTATCATAACCTTGGCTTACTTGAAATTTGTATACAAACGTTGGGCAAATGACTTCCAATGCCTGAGCATTAAACTTTCTCATTCATGAAACAGGGATACAACTAACTATGGCATGGAATGGCGATAAGTTTGGCATGTTATGTTACTTACTCCCCACTGTGACCAAGTATCTAAGGAGACAAAACTTAAGGCAGAAGAGGGTTATGATAGCTCAAGCTTCAGGGAATAGAGACCACCATAGTGGGGATAGCATAGTGAGGAGCAGCACCATCCAAGATAGCAGAAGCTTGTAGCAGGACTTATTCATATAATAAAGGACAGAGAGAAAGCTTGAGTTGAATGGAAGAGTCCTGGCTATAACTCAGGGCTCACTCCCAGTGGTCTTCTCCTGCCAGATTTCACCTCTAAGGATATGACAAACTCCAAAAAGAACAGACAAGCATTCGAACATGAGCCTATAGGATACATTGCACATTCAAACCACAACAGCACATAACTGGTTTCCAGACTGGTGTCTGGGCTTATAGCTACCACGTGATTGGTGTTCTTGCCTGGGTTGGTCAAGAGAAGAGCATAACATTTTGAGCATGCACATCTCTGCAGAGATCGTGTCAGGGTAGAAGCTAGCCCAAAAGCAAGCGGCAGGTTTTGAGTAATGTTTCCCCAAGGTCTGATCTCCCAAACTTTCCCTCCAGGCTTCTGGAAGAAAGAGAGTTTCTGGATGGCCTGGTGGGCTGCTCAGGAGCAAGCCTAGTCCTCCTGAGCTGGAGGAAGGCTGTCTCTTTGACTTTGCATCCTATGGCTTGTGTGTATTCCTTTCTGCTTCCCACTCACACCTCCACTGTGCAACATCTTCCTCCCTCCTCCCTCCTCCCTCCTCCCTCCTCCCTGGCCCACTTTTCTGCATCATCTTTACTCCCGAGGGCCCGTGTGTCAGGTTTTCGTCCATAGTTGCTGCCTTTCTGGTATGGGAAGCCATCACTCACAGTCAGCACCTTCTCCTCAGCCATCTTTCCCAGCATGTCTTGTCTTCTTCACATCTCTGGGCCTTGGCCAGCTTTGGAAAAGTACAGACTTACTCTTTTAGGCTTCATGTTCAGAACAGGGCAAGCTGAATTCCTCCCCTGAGTCCTGCTTCTGCTTTGTTTATTCCTATGACTTTAAAGTTCTCAGGAAGGGAGAACTTTACTAACCTTGGCTCCTGGAAGGGTCCAAAGTCAAAAGGAGCTGGAAGGCTGGAAAGCCAGGGATCCAATTCCACCTGCCGTGATGAGTAGACCTGCCCCTCGTGTATAACATCTGTTTCCTGAGATTCCACATTAATATCCAGGTCAGTGGCTGTTCTTGGAAAAAATGATGTAGCTTCTTGGGCTGCATTCTCTATTCTCATATTTGGATATTGTGTGGTGTTCTATTTCTTTTATGATGACTTTTAAGTACTGGTAGTGATGGAGACAGAACATGCTATTTCACCCAAACAAAACGAAGTATCATTTATCTTGACTGTATCTGTCCATCTACCTAAATATCCCTTGTATGTATACATTTATCTCTCTATTCATTTGTCATCTCTTTATCCTGTTTGTCAGTCTATTTTATGTTGTAACAAAATATTTGAGGCTTTGTACTTTATAACGAAAAGAGGATCCTACAGTTAACATTCTGTAGTTCAAGGAACTTGATACCAGGGCTCAGAGAGTAAATGCATTGATGCCATGCCTGATGACTTGAGTTCAATCCTTGAGATCCACATGGTAGAAGCAGAGAACCAACTCCTTCACATTGGCCTCTGGCCTCTGCATACATGTTCTGGTATCACACACATTTACACCCCCCCCCATACACACACACAAAGAGAGAGAGAGAGACAGAAAGAGAGAGACAGAGAGACACACAGAGAAAGACAGAGACAGAGACAGAGGGATAGGGAGAAAGAGTGAAATAACAATTAAGATAGTATAATGCCAGTATCCTGGACAGTCCCCTGACTGTGATTTTACATAGAAGAGAAATGAAAAGAAAACTAACAGCATGCAGAAGTGCATGAAATCAACCATCAACATGCAGAAGTGCATGGTGTGACCCACCAGCATGCAGAAGTACACAGGATAAATCAGCAGCATGCAGAAGTGCATGGGTAGCCTCATTTTTAAACAGCCCATCTTATGAAGGCTAATTTGCTTTGCCATCTAATTACATCCCATGAAACCCAATCTCTGAAGGTCCAATTCCCAAAACTACCATACTGGACTCCCAACTTGCAGTGTAAGATCTCTTGGAGTGGCTACTCAAGTCTCATTTAAACCATAGCATCTCTCCCTCTTTCTCTCTCTCTCTCTCTCACTCTTTCTCTTTCTTCCACAATCATCTCGCTCTACACCCGTGCTCCTCCTCCCTTTCTGTATTCCTGTGCTCTTTCATCCTTTGCTCTCTTACTCTCCTGTTCTTTTACCTGCCCCAGCTCCCTTCCTCCATCTCTCCTTCCTTTGCTATGTTAGGCATTCCTCACTCAATATTAGATGTTCTATTTCAAACTTCCTAAATATTATCAATTAAATCTGTGACTTTGAAAATGGAAATCTTTACATTCTGTTTTGGATTTTCCTTCTTTCTGATGACAGGCTGTACATCCAAAGTTATATGGACATGAATTAGTTTTTAACTTTTAGAGAATGTTGGCAGCTGCGGCAGCTGCTCTTCTGTCATGCGTGTGGGCTGTCTGTCTGTCTGTCTGTCTGTGGGTTTCAGATGGACATTCACTGACTACCCACCCAGGTTTTAAAAAAGTCACTCAGAACCCTTCAGGACTAGCTCTATTTCCTATACAAGGAAGAAAGTTTAACTTTTTAAAAGGGAGATGTACAGAGGAGCTTTGAGGCCAAGGTGTTTATCTGTTCTTGTCCATGAACATTGGGATAATGGATGGATTTCATATCATCTGTGTTCTCAGCCAAGTCTGAAGCACTAAGAAACATGAACATGGACAACAGAAGCTCAACAACAAATTCAAGGATCCAATGCAAAGAGGACCTGAGATAGCTCAGTGGTCAATGCATAAGACCCAATTTCTGTTCCTAGTACCCAGATCAGGCAGCTCACAAGCACCAGTAACTCCAGGGGATTTTATGCTCCCTTCTGCACTTCATAGACACCAGAACACTCACATCTTCACACACACATACACACACACACACACACACACACACACACACCAGCAGCAGCAGCAGCAGCAGCAGCATTTAAAAGTAAAAGTTTTGTTTTTTTCTTTTAAGAACAAACAGGAAAAGCAGAGGGTTTATAAGTTACTTTCTCACTATAACAACATATCTGCCAGAAGCAACTCAAGAGAGAACAGGTATATTTTGGTTCATGGGTTCAGTCCATCAAAGGGAAGCCAAAGTGAGTCCATGATGGAAGGAACATGAGGCTGCACCTTGTCAAACACTGGCGAATCAGAAAATACAGATTAGGACCAGGAGTGGGGTGGGCTATAACAGTCAGAGCTTCCCTCTGTGGCCCACCTGTGTGAACCATGCTTCCTGTTCAAAGGTTCTAAGTCTCCCCAAAGAGAATTACCATGTGGGGATCAGGTATTCAGGCACATGAGCCTATGGAAGGCAGTTTATATCCAAAGGGTAAAAGCCCTGGTAGCAATCCTGAGTGGCTCACATATGTCAGAGCAGGGCCAGGGAGCAGTATGGGTCTTAGGGTATGCCAAACAGGTTGTCTTTTGAGAAGAGCCTTTTGGAAGGCTCAGAACATCAACCTTGTGCTGTAGGGTGATTGAATCTTCTCTCCAGAGGCTCTGGTGATGGAGAGGAGGAATATGAAGGTTAGAGATCATACTGGGAGACTTCCTGAGGCTCTGAAAGTTGTCACATGACTCTGTGTATGTATCCTTTTTTTGTTATCAACTGACAGAACAAATACACTGTTTTTTTGTTTGCTTTTTGTTTTGTTTCTTTGGTTTTTTGTTTTGTTTTGTTTTAAGCAATGTGATTTGGTTGTTCTTTGAAACACTTGTAGAAGTTTTCCGTTGGAGTTGCTGAAAGGCGTTTGTTTAGGTTGGCCAGTTCACATTATCCCAACTGAGGGCAGATCCACCAAGGGGTGAAATGATGAATAATAAAGATAAATACTTTGAATTAAGGTCTCCCTCTGTAGCCCAGGCTGACCTTGAACTTGTAGCAATCCTTCTGTCTCAGCCTTTCAAGCTTATGGCTGTGAGTCACCACACCTGGCATAAAGGAGAATTTCATCCCAACCTATACCATTCTTTAGGTGGTTCCTTTTTTTAATTTTGGAGTGTGTGTGTATGTGTGTGTGTGTGTGTGTGTGTGTGCACATACATGCACATGCCTGCAGATAGTCACAGAGCCCAGAAGAGTGCATTAGATCCCTTGGATCTGGAGTTATATGTGATTGTGAGCTGCTTGGGACGCCTTGGGAAAGTAACAGGTGAACTTGACCTCTGTGCCTGCTTTCTAATTCCATCCAGGTGCTTGTTTGGAGAGAGAGATTGTCTTTCTTCCTCTTTAGTCATCTTGAGTTCTTGTTTTGACTGTTTAGCTATTCTCCATTCTGCTTACCACTCCTTTTAAAAATTGAAATCTCCCTTCAAAAGTGACACAGTGATTGGTGCTTGTACTGCTTGTAAGTGGGAGTTACTGATTCTGCAATCATAGAGGATCAGACAGCTTCATCCCCAGGAATTTACGGACACAGGGTGGCCAGGGTGGTCTTTGACCAACTAGGAATGAAAGGCCTTTGCTGGCTCCCTAAATTCACTTTCTCTTGCCCTCTGAGGCCAAGTTTTCCTATTTTCAAAACACACCAACATTATCAATTTGAGATAGCTTTGAAGAAGAACAGAATGAGAGAAACACACCACAGTATCAAAAGCAGGGAGTAAGCTTGTTGCTCTAAATGGTAACTGTTGCTATTCTTCTTTCTATTAACACCTGGAATATTGTGTTGGGATAAAAATTAGCATAGACTGAGACTCTCTAAAACAGTACATTTTATTTTAAAGCCTTGAAAGTTTATGTCTTTTAAGAACCTCTCTCTCTCTCTCTCTCTCTGTCGTATTTTGATACTGTGTGCTATGCATGTGGAAGTCAGAGGACAGTTTTAGGGGATCAGTTCTCTCTTTGTGCCATCTTAGGTTCTGGGTATTGGACTCAGATTATCAGACCTTTACCAACAAACCTTTGTCACCAGCTCCAGGATATATATGTCTTCACCAAAGTAAAATACTGAAATAGTGTGCAAAATAATATTCTATGCAAGTAGTGACTTAATAGCCTCAGAGATCATTGTCATCCAGTAGTTCATCTGAGAACACTGGCGATGTGGCCTGAGTGACAGTCTAGACTAGAGAGAGTAGCCTTTTAAGAGTCTGCCTTCTGCATATGAAGACAATGTTCACCACCCACTGTCTTGTTAGAGCTTAAGTTCTTTTGAAGACAGATGTATCCAATTCAGACTGGGGTTCAAAGACTATGCCAAACCTTCTGAAGAGTCAGGGGACCAGGTTTTTAATTCTTGGGTGGGCATGTTGGAGCTTCTCACCAACTATGGGATGTCTGAGGAAAGCAGACATGCCTGCTGTGGGGCTTGCAGTCATAAGTTCAGGGTGCATGTCTAAGAGACAAAAGGAACTATCAAGGTGGAAGAAGAAGCTCAGGAGAATCCAAGAAAGGCCTCCTTGCTCCTGGGAGCTTTGTTGGCTTACACATACTACAAATGAGAAACCGCTGTACTGTGTCCTGGTAAGATGGTGATGAAGAAAGTATAGTCTGCCATTAGATGGCTCAAAGTTTAATAAAAGAGTCCCATTCCAAACTATGAATACATGGGATATTCAAGCAGTGAATGGTCACAGAAGAACCTTGTGTAGGCAGTTGCTTTGTTGCTGAAAATACCCTTCTTGCCCATTGAACTCTAACCTACCCTTTATAAAAATGTCAAGAGTCATACACACACACACACACACACACACACACACACACACAGAGAGAGAGAGAGAGAGAGAGAGAGAGAGAGAGAGAGATGTGATGGGTATGTAATTCAGTCAGTAAAAAACTTGGCTTTCAAGCACATTTGTGTTCATCACCAAAGGAAGTCAGGACTGGAACTCAAACAGGTCAGGAAGCAGGAGCTGATGCAGAGGCCATGGAGGGATGTTCTTTACTGGCTTGCTTGCCCTGGCTTGCTCAGCCTGCTCTCTTATAGAACCCAAGACTGCCAGCCCAGAGATGGCACCACCCACAAGGGGACCTCCTCCCTTGATCACTAATTAAGAAAATGCCTTACAGCTGGATCTCATGGAGGCATTTCCCAACTGAAGCTCCTTTCTTTGTGATAACTCCAGCCTGTGTCAAGTTGACACACAAAACCAGCCAGTACAGTGGGAGAGAATAGAGTTGTCTTCTTGCCTCCACAGAGGCACTGTGACACACACTCAATCACACACTTACATGCACACACACACACACACACACACAGGAGAGGGGATAAAAATAAAGTCATAGTTGTGTTGACAAGATGTTGAACCTAAAAACCTGAGTTCAATTTCCATAACTTACATGGGGAGAACAAATTTCTGTAGTTTGCCCTCTGACCTCCACACTTGTGCTATGGCCCACTTAGTACACACAAATCATAGATAGGTAGATAGATAGATAGGTAGATAGACAGATAAATAGTAAGTAGATAGATAGATAGATAGATAGATAGACAGATGATAGATAATAGGTAGATAGATACTAGATAGTTACTAGATAATAGATAGATAGATAGATAGATAGTAGATAGATAGATAATATATAGATAGGTAGGTAGTAGATAGATGATAGATAACAGGTAGATAGAAAATAGATGATAGAGATAAATAGCCAGGTAGTTTATAGATATATGTAATAACATGTCAGAATTTTGTGTGTTTAGGAAGGTGTATGTGCACGTGTATACAGAGGCTGGAGGAAAACCTCATATGTCACCCCTAAGAAGGCCATCCACCTCCTTTAAGACTGCCTCTTGTTGGCCTGGCATTCATCAACCAGTACCCACTGGTTTGTCCAGAGAGCCAAAGATAGCCTAGTAGCGTGTGATAAGCACATGCCACCATGGTTCCTGGGAATTAAACCTAGGCCACTGTGCTTGTAAATCAAGCTTTTTCCTGACTGAGCCACATGGTCATTTCTACTGCTCATTCTCTTGATGTTTTTTATTTACTTTTTAACCCTAAGGTAAAGCTAAGCATTTAGCTAGGCACAAAAGCCATGCACTCCAGGTACCTTGTCAGCTTCCTTTCCTCACACCATGTAATCTAATCACATAAGAGAAAGTTCTGGTGCAGCTTGTGCTGTGATCACTTACTTACATGTTGCATGTCGGGTGTGCTATTCTTTCTGATGAACATATATACCCTCCATTGAACAGGAACGCATTGATTGGACATACTGCGTATAGCCTCTTTGCTTCCAAATAGATCCTTGACAGCTAACAGGGGGTGTGGCAAGTCAACTTGGAAAAGGTCCATGGTTTCTATGTCTGGACACCGACACACTTGTGTAATCTACCTCTGAGTGTGGGCATAGCCTGTGACCTGCTTCCTGCCAAAGGATTATGGCAAAGGTGAGGGGATGCCATTCCCAGTATCACGCTATCTATAAAGCATGGTGATGGCCATCTGGCATTCTGTCTATCCCACCTGCTCTGCTTTGAGTCGCCAAAAGTCAATGAACTTAGACTTCCTCTGACTCCAGGAACTCAACTCTGCCAACAACCACATGACTCGGGAAATTTCAGATGCAATTCCAGCCTTAGCCTCTGCTTTTACTGCAGCCTTATGAGAGGCCCTGAAGCAAAGGTTCCAGTCTACCTGGACCCAGATTCCTGACCCATGAAGGCTCTCTGACAGTAAGTATGTGTGGTTATTTGTTGTATAGCCATTGTAAACAAATATGCATGAGGAAGAAAGTAGCCCCATTGTGGCTTAGGCCAGCCAACGGCTTCCTGGAGCATAAGGCCTGATAAATTTTGAAGTGTAGCTCTACTGTGTTATTGGAACAGACTTGCTTCAGACAACTCAGGCTTTGTGGAACATGGGAAAGAAGTTTCTGGAAGGCAGAACCAAATCCAAATCTTTGTTACTTACAGTCCTGAATAGAAATGTCGTATGGAGTATTCTGTGATTCCCACTTATATTCCAGTAAGGATTTCAAAGAACAACTGCTATCCACATTGGCCAAGCGAGGACTTGGCAAGCTAGAGACAAGATGTTGAGGAGGAGTATCATTAGAAAAAGCTCTGTTTTCCACTAAATGTGTTTTGAGGTCTGAAAAAAAAATGAAGATAAATGAAGCAATCACTAGTGGCCTCTTCTTTCCGCTCTGTTTTGTGTCTGACACTTAGCCCAAGGGATCAATCACAAAGGGCTCCACTCACTGTATCGCATGCATCTGGCTTTAAAGGAAACCGCAGCCTAGTAGATACTAAATATTTTCTTCCTTAATGTACGTTGGAACTTCCAGAACATATTGAGATTACTTCTGCAAATCATGTTGAACTAATATTTTAACGATCTAATTAAGATTTATATAGGGCACTGGTGTTTGGATCTGCCTCCGAGTAATGCAACAGGGTCTGAAGTGGTGTTTTATACACTCTGCAAATGCTGCGAGGTTTCTTCCAGCTGTGTATGCCGCTTCTGTGTGTTTCATGTATCAGGATTCCGGGTAAAATTATATTTGAGAAGCATAAAATGAAGTAGCACAAAAACTAATGATAAGGGTTCGGGGGATGGCTTCACAGGTCCAGGTACTTTCAGTGAAGGCATGAGAATTTGAGTTCAAATCCCAGGTACCCGTGTGAAAAGCTGAGACTGTGAGAACCTAGAAATTTCTGAGGCTTGCTGGTCACCAGCCAAACTCCAGGTTCTGTAAGAAATGCGCTCTCAAGAGCAGTAGAGCATCCAGCTGGAAAGGTGGCTCTGTGTGTAAGAGTTCTTGCTGTTTTTGCAGAGAGCCTGAGTTCAGTTCCCAGACCCCATGCAGAGTAGCTCACAAGTCTCTGTACCTCCAGCTCCAGGAGACACAAAGCCTCTGTCTTGTGTGGGCACTCATACCGATGTGTACACACTCACACATTTAGGGATGGAACAGGCAAGGCCCGGTGATCACCATGCTTGTTAAAGATAACTGGTGTCAGGCACTTCCCCTGTTAGATAACCCTTGAAAATCCTGTTGCTCTCAGGAAGAGTCCAATGTGGAAGATACACAAGCTGCCCTAGTTAAGACAGACAGGAAAATCTGTCTTGAAAATCCTATGTTTAAAAAAATAAAAAGCAAAAAAATGAAGAACACCAGTAAAACTGATCATGATTTCTACTTGCACTGAATGTCAACAGAATTTGAGTACTATTATGCATCTGTTTAGTTTACATCTTGGTAGCTGAGACTGGTTATGGGGATGCTCTGGGCTATAAATTATTTATGGCTTTATAAGGCTCCTGAGCATTATGTAAAAAGTAGTTTTGTGTTACACAGGTCAAGGGAAAACAGGCCTTGGTTGATTCACTTCTTCTGTCTGGGACACTTTCCCAGTTACCATGGATCATATCCATCCATTGCAAAGCGTAAATATCTGCTCTCCTATATGGACAGTGCAATGGCTGTGGACTGCTAGGGAGGGAATCTACCACCCACACTGCACTTTCTTTCTCTTCTCAACCCTCAAGGGGATAGGAGTGAATCAGAGAGGAGCTATATGGAAATCTGTGCTGAGATAGCCTATAAATCACCCTTGTCATCTTCTCTCCCAACTGCGGTTGATTTATGATACAGTCTCATGCCTCGTGGCCATGGCCACACCATTCTCATGATATGAAGTCACATCCCTGCACCACCGGGGACTACTTAAAGATCATACATAGGGAAAATAGAAACAAACCCAAATCAAAACATGGGATGGAGATCCATTGATGGACAATCTAGGTATGGGGTGAAAAGCAAAGGAGGCCGGCTTTTTTTTTTTTTAAGTTCACACTGGATCTCCGAGTTTAATGAAGAAGGTGGGACAATCAAATGCTGGCATAGGTGAGTGTTCATCCCCCGAGGTGTGGGTGCTCCCATGAGCACATCCTCATTCGCTCCAAGCTGAGGATTTCTAAGCAAAAGAATGGTCAAGGTTAGCTGCCATCCAGGCTGAGTGAAGGTTCCTCAGACATGACAGGAAAGCATGGTAAGGGGAGAGAAGAAGAGATCGTGAAGAAAAGATCATGACAAGAGAAGAAGATGCTAAAGGAAGTAGAGCTGGCTAATGGTTCCTTCCCATTGTTATTAGAGCTAGACATCAGAGATCTGGGATGAGCCTTGCTATCCCTCCCCAACTCCATGATCATCCCAATTAAAGCTGCAGAGTTGAGAGCCAGCTGCCAGTACCCACCAACCTCCCCCTGAGGGGGTACTTCTCTAGCGAGTCAATATTGAACCTTGCTGCAGTGAAATATCCTTTTTAAAAGTCTGAATGCCCTGTGAACTCCAGACATCTGCCAGAAGTAATTTTCTAAATTATTTTAACACACAGTGATAGGCACCAATGATGTCGTAAGAGCAGCTGATGTCTATGATGGGCAGTGGCTTCTTTGGACAGTGGCTTTTCTCTCTCTCCCTCCATGGTACATCCAGATGAAAGCCCAGTAAACCAGGTCAAGGGAAAACAGGCCTTGGTTGATTCACTTCTTCTGTCTGGGACACTTTCCCAGTTACCATGGATCATATCCATCCATTGCAAAGCGTAAATATCTGCTCTCCTGTATGGACAGTGCCAGAGAGAAAGAGAGGCTGTAGTGCTGGCTTCCAGCAGCCTGCCTTCTCCAGTTTTGGCTGATCTGCTTGGTATGGTATTGGGAGAGAGTTCCTTGCTTGTGGTCCTCTCCCTCTCCATGTTCTGCCACTTAATTGGTTCCTTTTCACTTTGGGCTCTGAGAACAATCTCTGGGTCAGACGGGTGTGAGTTCAGTCAGGCACTAGCTTTGTCTCTTATTCAGTGTATGACTATATTGTCCCCTATCTCACCACCAGCCTGGGTCCCGTTGTTACACAGGCTGGGGACTCAAGCAACAGTCTTTGGATGTTGTTTGTTTTCTGACTGACAGACCGGTAGAAACAAATGCGCAACACTCACACATCTTTATTTTAAAAGTTCACTCATGTTCTTTCATGATGGTGGCTTAAGTGGCATGCTCAGGACCATATCATGTACTTTGGTGACATTGGCAGACATCCTAGCCTGAGAGGAAAAGCGAGGATGAGAATCCACAGGCAGGTCTGAGGAGTATGGCCAGGAGAGCACACACTCCCAGAACTGGTGCTCCTTTTAGCAAGTGGTTCCACTCTGGATCCTCAACGACTGTGGAGTTCACTTCTGAAATAGCTCAATTTACAGTGGAGCAGTTTGTGAGAATGGTAGACTACTGAGATGAAAAACAGGCTAAGTTCTGCTCAGTTCTTAGAAACCTAGAGCCTGCTTTGATTAAGAGTGGAGACAAATGTGATATATAGCCACAGAGTAGGTAAATATCAAGGATAGTGGGTTGTGTTTGCAAGTAGAATACTTGGTCCACCGTTTCCACTAGCAGGATCGCTTGTGTACAACACTCTGGGCACTTGCTACCTGCTGCAGTGAGAGGAGATGAGTCCACATTCCTCCACCATGAGCCAAAATGGCTTCATCTCATGAATATTCTAATTAAATGAAAGTGACTGGATGGCATTAAACCTAAGCAGTAAGGTGATGTTTCTAATCATTGTAAATATATTCATAAACTTTCCTTTGAGAAACGTACATGCATCTTCCTATCTGTTGTACATATACAGCCAGTAAAATCCCCTGCCCAAGACAGTGAGAGCCTGCTTCCTCTCTTGGCCTGAGCATCAGCGTCCAACGTTGAGTAAAAACAACCAGCTGGAGTCATCACTTAAACACTATTGCAGATATCTTGTTCATCTGTCAGAAAATAAGAAAATATGCTTCCTGAAGACAAGGGTGTAATGGTTTATAAGCTCTTTCAATAGTCTCTATAGGTAGCAAGTGACAATCCATGGAATGTAAGCATGGTGGGCTGGCATGGGTATCCATTCCCTGAAGATCCCCTGCACCCACTGAACTTTGGCGAATTCAGGTCATCTACTCTACAAAGACTTGAAAAATCATTAAACCCACAAACATTCCATTTGTCTAGGATGTCTATATCTTTTTCTCCTTCTCCCCCCACTCCCACCTTTGCCTCAACCATTTTTTCATCTTCTCAGACTCTGTCTCATACCTGTACCCATCTCAGACTGGGTGCAAGAAGATTTGCAAATACATAAACAGTAAGACCAGGTAATCTCTCACCTCAGGCTCCCCCAAGGCTGCCTCTATGCCCCACATTTCCTTGGCTTCCACCAAGATCTGCAAAGGGAACAATGGTTGTCACTCTCAGCCAAGTTGGGTCTTTTTTTGAGACACAGCTGAACAATCAATTACTGGGAGAGTCTATCTGAATCTCCCTGGCTGCCTTCCACGTGCCTGAAGACATCAAAGCTGCTCCGCCCTCCTCTCAGGCTGTCTCATCCTCTTGCCATTCAACTGGTGTCTCTGAGGGAGCCCCTATCCTTGCCAGCCCCCAATGGCTCTCTCCAGACTTCCCACAAGATCTCTGGAAAGAGAAGCAATTGTTCCCTTTTAAAACCTGAACTGCTGGAAGGGAAAGTACAGATAACAGTACTTGGCAACCTCTGTGGCCGAAGGCAAGGAAGGGATTGGGAGCTAGGAGATAGATTTGTTAAGAAATTCAAGTTTTTGTTTTGGTACAAGAAGGAGGAAGCGGCTGTGTTAAAATGGAACACATAGGGGCTGGGAGGTAGTTAGAAGGTGAACGTGAGGGCCTGAGTTTGAGCTCAGCAGAAAGGCAAGGTGGTTGTCTGCTCACAATTGCAATGCTTATAGCCCCAATCGCCCGGGTTTCACTGGCCAGATAGTGCTCACTTGGTGAGCTCCAGGTCATGGTAAGAGACTTTATACTGATAAAGTAAGATGGATGTCTCCAGAGAAACAATACCTGAGATTGACCTCTGGCCTCTAGCTACCTATGTAGTTGCACACACATGGACATAGACTAGACTCTGCATCCCTCCTCCTTTCTCTCTAGCAAACACACTCAAAACTATGAGGACCTCCTATGAGGAATCAAAAGACCATACCCTTAGGCATCCCCCAGTAATCATGAACCTAAAGCCCCTTCAGCTACAAAGGGCATCAGTGCTGGTTAGATTGAAGAGTTTTCTGGTAAGAAAAACTCAGGCTATCAGCAACAGAGGCAGTGTTCTAGCTCTTACAGCAAGCTGGGAAATAGCTTAAGAAACTGAAAAATTCTTGTCTGTGAAGATGTCTAGTGCTCTGGAGTGCTGGTCTGGATATTTATGTCCGTTTGGAAAGCTGATGGCACAGCCTGAATGCCTGATATGAAGGTGGTTGGCAGGCAGATCAGATGATTGGTTGTAGTGGTTTATTTCTCAATACTGTTTCTATAGTGGATAGAATCTCGGGGCTCAGAGAAAGAAGCCCCGTGAGGACAAGAATTCTAAATGACAAGAATTTCCATGGCTGTGTCTGAAAACTGGAGCAGACCTGTATTAGAGGGTATGTTGACCATTCTCAAATGAAGGGTCTCTGTGTGATAAGGGAATCAAACTAGAAAATTCCTATCTATAAAATAAGAAGTACAGTTGGACCTAGAATGTCTATACTAGAGGAAAAAAATTTAAAAATATATTATCTGTTAAATCATGAGACAGCAGAAACTTTTTGGTTTTTTTTTTTCCAGTCTCCAAGGTAAAGTGATAATAAGCCCTAAGGAGCAAGATGCTTTAGAAAAAAATCTCTGAAGGGGTGACAGCTTACAGAGATGAGGTTTCTCTTATAGGGACAAAATAACCCTAAAATTAGATTTTGACAATGGCTGAAAAATTCCTGCAAACATACAAAGAAACATAGGATTGTATGTTCAACTGTGTAAATTGGGTGACTTGTGGATTACGTGTTAATAAAAAGAATATACCAAAGCTGTTTATTAAGGAGGGAGGAAGGATGGGAGAAAAAGAGGATGTCTTGGTATGGGGATAAACCAGATAGCTTGGTCATGCCCCACTGGGAACTTAGTTTTACAGGTGTGTGTGTGTGTGTGTGTGTGTGTGTGTGTGTGTGTGTGTATGAGTTTCTAACTGGAAGATTGGATGAAGAATTCACAGTAGCTCACTATGCAATATTGGCAATCAGTTTGATGTACTGTCCTTTTGATCTAGCAGTATAGCAATGTCCCTGAGGTCAGAGGTTCTGCTTACAGGCATCCCACCTACAGGTTGGGTCCTGTTCTGTCCAATGGGTGTGAGCTGAGGGCAACGTGTACTTTCCAAGTCATGTGTGGTATAGGAAACAGTTTTCTTTTCTACCAAGTTATGGACTGAGAAGCCAACTTCAGTCTCATGGAGGCAGATAATACTTTGTGAGTGGTTTTGCTATTGCCTATATATGGGTGTCCTCATCAAGCTTAGATGGTCAGTGCAGAGGCATTGGGAGGTGGGGTCTTTTGAGAGATGAGTAGATCAGGATGGTTTGAATACCCATGAATGGGAGTAGTGAAACCCAACAAAGACAGTCTAAGCATCAGAAAGCAGGTCCTCACTAGACACTGAATAACTGTTTGTTATGCATCATGAGAGTTTATTTATTTTTTTTTATTAATGGATATGTTCCTACAAGTATGGTTAGGATTTTTCTACACTGCAGAGAAGTAATTTGGGAACATTTTCAGCACACTGGGTGTCTTTGTTTATATGATTTCTTAGGCAGGTCTGGGGCAGTTCTCAGTCTAGGATTAATTATTCCCTACCATGGAGGCAAGAGTACTCTGGACAAGCGACCAGACACCCTATAAAGTAGGAGTTATACCTGGGGGGGGGGGGGAAAGGAAGCTTTCTCTGGCCCAGTCTGAACCAGATAGCATTCCTTTTGAACCTTTCAAATGGCTCTCACTCTTATTTGGGATAGTTTTCCTTACATGCATGTATGCATGACTACAACTCCACTAAGTAGGACCATGAGCTGATCTTTGGTTTTTTCGAGACAGGGTTTCTCTGTATAGCCCTGGCTGTCCTGGAACTCACTTTGTAGACCAGGCTGGCCTCAAACTCAGAAATCTGCCTGCCTCTGCCTCCCGAGTGCTGGGATTAAAGGTGTGCGCCACCACGCCCCGCTTGCTGATCTTTGAAACTCCGTCTATACCCAGCTCTCTCCTCTCTGTCATTCTGCCATAAATACTGCAGCCACTGTGGTCCTCAGATATGGATGCTCAACTCTTCGATTCAGTTCTTCAGATTTTACCAGTGTTTCTGAGCACCTTATACTGCAAACCTATCTGGGAAAAAAAAAAAAAAGCAAACTGGGATGTAGTGATGTTTTCTTTCTAACATTTCACTCATAATTTTACATACAAAATCTTCAAGACCCATACATTTTATCTCATTTTATTTGTTGAATTCATTCAAATAGTATGTGTGTGTGTGTTGTTCATCTATTTTGCCTGCAAGACATCTACTTTTGTCTGTCTTCTTAATGTCTTATTGAATCTCATTAATAGTCTTTGCAATTGGAAGCCATTCTTTATAGGAAAGGAGGAGAGACTCATATTGGCAGCATGGTTCTCTGATCTCACATAGTTTGTAGTGGCAGAGCCCAAATTCAACCTTACATTTTGTCTCTAGGAAGTATAGGAATGTCAGTTTGCCTGTGTGACTTTCTCTGCTTTGTATTTTCTTGGCTTATATGCTCTGGGGGCAGTAGGAGATGGAGGGAGATTAGAATAAAAAACAGGACCAGTAATCACTCTTGGGAGCCACTGCAAGCTAGTTCCCTGGGTATGTAAAAATTAAGAAAGGGTGGAAATATGAACATATGTTCCAGATATTGGGACCACACCAGTAAGAGTCATTCATTCTTTTTCCTTCTTAGCAATCACTGTGCCAAATTGGAAGCATCCTTAACACTCTGTGTCTCTGCCCGTCTCAAAACCAAGCAAGCAAACAAAAACTGTTCAATGGGAAGAATATATGAGATTTTGAGTTTCAAAGCACAAAGTAATGTTTAAAACAGAGAAGACATTGAAGAGTAATATAATCAGTTCCCTTCTGTTGACTCGGGGATGAGTCTCTGACAGGAACACTGATGTGTAGGCTTGAATTCTTCAATACAGAGAAATATACACTCAGACAGCACTGAACTATTCCTTTACTCTCAACATCCCCTACTCTGTAGGTACATCCACTGAATGCAGGATAATTTGTTGGGTAAAGAATGCAGACCCTGACAATTAATAGAACCATGGTTTCCCAATCAGAAAATTGGTCTTGCTTTCAGTTCTGTCTCCCAAGGTTGATCATTTAAAGATCTTGAGGAGATGGGCATCATGGTACACATCATTAATTTCAGCACTTGAGAGGCAGAGATGGGCAGCTCTGGGTTTAAGGCCAGCCTGGTGTACAAAGTGAGTTCCAGAACAGCCATGGCTACACAGAGAAGCCCTCCTTGAAAAACAAACAAACAGAATCTTCTTCAGGGCCTCATTCATGTAGAACTTAGACTAAATGGTTCTATATTTGGGGACACAGAATTAGAAGGCTTGAGTCAACATTATCTGTAAGTATTGGAAGCCATGGGAGAGAAAGTCCTGGCCCACAGAAAATTGGGAGGCAAGGCAGAATAGAAACATAGCCAGAATTAAGAGCAAAATAAAGATAAAGGTCTAGGGCCCAAGATGAAAGGGCTCATCAGAGTGTAGCCATCTGGAATCCCAGATCTGAGACTGGATTTTAAATCTGAAGTCAGTACCTGGACCTTTCAACTGCATCGTTCAACAAATCTTGCCTTGTGTTTAAATGGCTATGATCTGAGGTGCTGTCACTTGCCACCAAAAGTGCCCTAGTAAATTCAGAAGAAATTGCCTGATGTGAAGACCTTGAGTTGGTAGGGCCACCAAGACAGGAATTCTACTCAGAGTGTTTCAAATATGCCAGACAGTAGGAGACTTTAACACTGTTTTTTCCCAACTTGAAGTGAGAAAAGACTGCCCCACTACACAAAACTCACCCCTAACTATTATTATTTTCACACATATCAAAACCATCATAGTTTGGTGCAAGGTGAAGATCTCTCTCTCTCTCTCTCTCTCTCTCTTTCTCTCTCTCTCTTTAAAAAGAATTTTCAGGCATTTTAATACTTTTTTTTTAATTAAGTCTTTGAGCAGTCTAAGTTTGCCTTGAACTCACTGTGTGGCCCAGGTTGGCCTAAAAGTCATGACAATCTCCCTGCCTTCAGAGTGCTAGGATTACAGGTGTGCGCTCCAGTGCCCTCCGTGGAGGCTTGGAGACAGGGAATGACCCAGGTGAAGACTCAGAGCTGGTAAATGCTGTAGTTAGTTTTCTCAGATGATGGCAGCCTGACTTCAAGAGATGCACTTGGCTGCTGTTCCCTCCTCCCCTGGGCTCCTAAGTCCACACTCCTCTGCTTGTGCACCAGATGTCCTGGAAATGCTCTCCAGCCGGTGGGTAGACCAGATGTCCTGGAGATGCTCTCCAGCCGGCGGGTAGCAGCACGGTGTGAGTGTTTAGTTTCTGCTTTCCTTCAAATTTCTCACTTAACAGTGAAGGCAGACGGAAGCCTAATTTTAGGATAGAGAAATGTGTGATTTCCAAGGGTTATTTTATTTTATTTTTTTATTCAAATGATTTCTCTATTTAACCTACATCATTTGCTCTAAGTAACAGACTATTAATCAAAGCTACTGAAGGTGAATTTTGATGCACAGAAGACATATTTTTGTGTGGTCAATGAGTGGATTCACTGTGTGGGCTTATGTGGAGACCAGAGACCGTCTTCCCCAATCACCATGTCTCTCCCCTAAGATCACTCATTGGCTTTACTGGTTCAGGAGGAAACCTCTAGCTTTGCCTATCTCAGATACCTAGTACTGAGGTTATAAGCATGGACTCACATGACTGATTTTTTTTTTTTTAATGCGGGTTCTAGAGATTTTGAACTCCAGTCCTTGTGATTTTGCAGCAAACACTTTATCCACTGAGCCATCTCCTTAGCTGCCCCTGAATGGTGAATGGTCTTAACATTTGTTTCCAGAGGGATTTTCTAAAGCGTAGTAGGTACCATTTATAGACAGCTCTTGCTGAATCAGGAAATCAGTTCATTGCATATAAACCAAATCCATGTGCCTTTCAAACAAGCTTGCGCTGACAAATTTCCAGTTACCATGATTAGAAAATGTGCTGGAGCCCAAGGGGTATGAATTTGGGGCAGTATAAGCTTTGATCTCTGAATGGGTACTGCATCTGCATGCCACCATACCGGACAGATTCCTGTTGAGACAAGTGAAGTAATTTCCCTATGGTGATTTTTTTTTTTTTTTTCTGTTGTTCAAAAGTTAGTAGACCTTCAATTATCAGTGGGACCAGATCCAATAAACAAAATGACACAGACACTTCTGGCATTTTGTACAGTGGCTTTTGGGTTTTTTTTTTTCCCCCAGCAGAAGGGTTCAGTGCAATGTTCCTAGGGTAACTGAAAAGTACTTGGTAGGGACTGCGTGTTTAGACAGGGTGGGTCTGGGAAGCATTCACAGAAGGCCCACCCTGGGTCTGGCCTGTGGGAACAGTAAACACAAGGAAGTCTCCTATGTGATAGGAAGGAAGAGGCCATCGTCCAGCTCTCGGGAAGAATGGAACTGCATGGTCTCCAGTGGCTTGAGGATGGTGTCATCTCACTCCTGATGTCATTGTCACACAGGTTTTTCTCACACACCAGATGGACTCTGCCTTGGAATTGGCAGTCTAAGGCTTCTATTGTCCCACTTGGCAAATACCTACAGGATGAGAGTGTGGCTAGAACTGGCGAATACTGCCTCCAACTTGCTTGGGCAGAGTCAGCAGTGGGTGGGAGGGCAGGGAGAAGTGGATCCTTACACCAGTTGTGCCACTTCCAAGACCTGTGCATTGGAGAAGAGTCCATCTCTTCTCTGAGCTCTACCCGTAGCGCACTACAGCTTAAACAGACCTCAAGGATCACTGAATGAAACAAGCTGCAGCAACAAAGATGAAGAGGCCATCAGAGGGACCATTGTTCTGCGTCTTATAGATCTGAGACGGCCCAAGCCTGTTCTTGACTTTGGGGTGGCAAACAAGGTTACAGAACGAACTAAGGTCATTTGCAGGGAAGTGGATTCAATGAGAGATTAGCACATTAAATCAATCAAGTAAGTCGATGGAAGACAAGCATCTCATCCTTCCTCTCCTGTTCTTTATAGGCACACACTTGCACATGTGCAGGTAATATAAATACAAGTAAGTACAGTCAGGAGAGCAGATAGGACTAATGGAAAAGTGGGGAGAGGGAGTGCACATATGTGGATAATGCCCTAAAGGACATGTAGTGCATTGGTAGGAAACTGCCTTGTAGAACTCCAATCTAATGAAATACAAATTGCCGGTAGTGGTGGCGCATGCCGGTAGGATTTGCTGAAGGAGGCAGAGGCAGGAGGATCACGAGTTCGAGGCCAGCCTGGGCTACACATTTTAGCAGCCGGGCGTGGTGGCGCACGCCTTTAATCCCAGCACTCGGGAGGCAGAGGCAGGTGGATTTCTGAGTTCGAGGCCAGCCTGGTCTACAAAGTGAGTTCCAGGACAGCCAGGGCTAAACGGAGAAACCCTGTCTCGAAGAAAAAAAAAAAAAAAAAAAAAAAAAAAAAAAAAAAAAAAAAAAAAAAAAAAAAAAAAAAAAAAAAAAAAAAAAAAAAAAAAAAAAAAAAAAAAAAAAAAAAAAAACCAAAAACAAACAAACAAACAAACAAAAAAAAAACCAAAAAAATTGTATAAAATAAAATGACACACAGGGCAAAGCAGGCTATAGGACAGACAGACAGACAGAACCATTAGCACAGACAGCAGAGTCCCCCTAGAACTCTCCAGCCAGCAGCTGAACTGGCAGCTCTTTGATCTTCCTTCCTCTTTAAGTTAGATCACTTTTCCCGTCCCCTCAGATACAAATGCATAAAAGAAACCTTTATTTATCATTTGCCACAATAAGAATTTTTAAATACTATGTTATTTATATTATTTTCAGTTTTATTATTTTTTAATCACTGTCTAATTAGACAGTTTTGCCTTGCCAAAGGTTCTTCCCCTGGAGCTGGCTCTTTCCCTAATGCTCCCTTAATCTCCCATTTAAAAGAGAAAGAAAAAAACACGCTGGGACCCGGCGAGTCCAAGCAGAACTTTCCCTTGATGCAATCAGCAAGTGGGAAAGTGAGTCTCTTCGCAATTGTGTTCGATCCCAGGGGTGGCATTGTTCTTTTGTTGGGGCAGGGAAAGCCATCTCTAGAAACCCCGCTGGTGGTACTTTGTCCTTATTTCCTGAATAGGAATGGGGAAATTGCAGGCTCTCTCCTACCTAGCCAGCTACTCAAGCAAAGGCCTGTATATTGCAAAGATTTCCTTGTTCTTCAGTCACTGCCTATTGCAAAGACTTTCTGGTAAGGGGCTGGACCTTGTTCTTCAGTCACTGCCTCGGTGAGATCCTCTTTCATATTCTCCATGAAAACGAACTAGTCTCTAATATGTACGGGCCTTCTCTGTAGCTCTGGAGAAACACAGAAGAGAAGACTCCGAATCTGGGTAGACAGCTGAGTAGACTACGCGCCTCATAAGCACCAAGACCTGCATTCAAGCCCCAGGACCTGCATCAAAAGCCTTACTGTGGTAGCATGTGTTTGGAATCCTACCAATGAGGAACGTGGAGACTTGCTTGCTCACTCACCAGTCAGGTTTTCTCAGCTAGCTCCAGGCCGCTGAGAGACTCAAGCCTCTGAAACAAGAGGCTGGACTGAGGAAAGACACCTGAGGTTGTCCTCCGGCTTCTAGAACGCCCACGCCCACGCCCCTGCCCCTGCCCCTGCCCCTGCCCCTGCCCCTGCCCCTGCCCCTGCCCCTGCCCCTGCCCCTGCCCCAAGCATTGAGATGAGTACCTTCACATACTTAAGAAAGTGGGACCGAGGATTGTAAACTTACTTATTGGATTTTGCTCTGGGGCGTGAACCTAGAGGCTTTGCACACTGGGCACACTTATCACTGTACCACAGAGCCCCGTGCTCAGCTCTGCCCC
Organism: Mus minutoides; assembly: GCA_902729485.2. Classification (NCBI taxonomy): domain Eukaryota; kingdom Metazoa; phylum Chordata; class Mammalia; order Rodentia; family Muridae; genus Mus; species Mus minutoides. Next base: position 184,204 of record LR749759.1, read on the forward strand.
CCCCCCACTGAGTCTCACTGAGCTGACTAGGCTGGCTTTGAGCTCGCTCTGTAGCCCCTGCTACCTACCCACGCAGCTGGAATGACCTACCCTAATCTAGGCTTATCAACTGTGCTTGCAAACCCAAGCTCTGTTATGGAGTGGTGAGGTGTCCATTTCATCTGGTGACTACAGAAATCAAGCTGTTTCTGACCACACAGAATATCCTTGAACAAGTCTCCGAGGAAGCAGAAAAAAGGAACGGGAGGGAAAGAGAAGGGGCAAAGGAAAGAAAGCAAAGAGACCCCCATCATCAGATGAGGCACCAGGGTAAGATCAAAGGCTTGGTAGGAAAATCTCTTGTTATTTTTTTTTTCAAGGAGTTTAATATTGAGTGTTTGGTGGGCACCAACAAGAGGCAGGTGGCTGTTAACTGTTACACAGCTGGAAATTCCTGTCAGAGATGGGCTGCGGGCCCTAGGGAATGGGTCTTGCTTTTTCTGCGGCTACACAGGGTCATCCCTCAGATCTATGGGCTCTATGTAGAGGTTTGAGGATCGTGATTACAGGGGAGATTCATCTTCATTGCCATCTATGTTCTTTCAAGTACTTTATCATAGAGGAAATGGTGAGGGGCGGGAATTACCTAATTAACCACCAGACTGTGAGAGATGTTTCCTCTAACCCTTGCTGTGATCAAAGGACACAGGTCAAATGAGCAAATGACCTGAACTGGTACAGGCAGGACTCTGAGGCTCAGGGAGAGGGAGATGACTAGACTAGACCAAGTGCTTCCTGGAACAGTCAGCTCAGCCTTCAACAGCGCTTGCTTCCTAATTCTTTGGGCTTTCTGGATCTGTGGATTCTGTTTATCTTCAGAGTAACACTGCCTCCCCTGCTTCTTGTATTCCTTGATCAACCTGCCTTGGTTCCAGGGAACATCCCACTGAATCATGATCACTGCCAAAACTATGCTGTCTAAAGACATATCCACTTATTAGTGAGTATGCAAGTATTATATAATTTGAAATGTCATATAAGAAATGACAGTGGTAATTATACACATGAAGTATACATTTTTTTCACTTTATAATTTCAAAGTATTCAGTTCAGTATCACTAATTACATGCATAACATTACCTACCATCTAGTTCTGCATCTTCTTAAAGTTTCTTGCATTTTACATTGATTTAATTATTTATTTATTTGAGATAGGATGGAGGGGTCAGAAGTCAATTTTCAAAAGTCACTTCTTTCCCCATCAAGTGGCTTCCAGGCATGGAACTCATGACATCATGTTTGCAGTAAGCACGGTTACCCACCAGCCCACTGCCATTTCTGAGATTAAAAAAAAGAAAAATTCCTCAACCAGAAATTCTAACCATTAAAGCCTCTATTTCTTCCCTCTCTGGGACCTCTTAACATTATTTTCCATGGCTCTGTCTGTGGCAGAGATTCTGTGTTAGTGGAGTCAGCAGTATCATCCTTTTGTGTTTAACTTATGTCATCTAGCAACAATGTTTTAAGATTCATCCTCTAGCAACAATATTTTAAGATTCATCCTCTAGCAACAATGTTTTAAGATTCATTGTGTGAATCTTCCTGTAACTTCCTGGTGTCTCTCTGGATAATGTAGCACTGTATGGCTGTCAAGTCTTTTTTATCTCTATGTCTGATAACAGGTACTGTCCCCACCTTTTTCTCTCCTGTGAATAACATTGTAAAAAGAGGTGACTAGGGTTCTCTGGTAGCTTTTCTCTGCAAGTCTTTTGTGTATCTCCCTAGGTGTAGAAATGCTGACAATTAGATGATAAAATTCTTTGGGGTGGGGGACCGCTAGACTATTTTCTATAGCAGCTTGTACCAATCAACATCCTAGCTAGTGATGTACAAAAGTTTCAATGTCTCCACACCCTCATCAACAAGATGTAGCCATCCTAGGAGATGCAAGATAGCATCACATCATGGCTGGGGTTGTATCTCCTTAGTGACTTTAATCTATGTGGCTATTATCTATATGTATATCTCAGTTGGAGGACTAGCTATGTAAATCTTTTACCCATTCTTTGGAGATATAGATAATATCAATTTTATTCATTTATTCATTCTTACTTTTTAAGCATAATTAATTTTATAATGTCATGGGCTTTATTATGACATTTTCAATATATTATACATTATATAACCCAGGTTTGAATTGTATCATCTGTCTTTTTGTTAGTGATTTGTAATATTTTATATATTCTGGATATTATTTACCAAGAAATTTGTTTGAAATATTTCTTCTTCTTCTGCTGGTTCCCTTTTCTTTTTCTGGAAAGTATCTTCTTTATTTTATAAAGATTTACTTATTTTATTTAATTTATATATAATGTATTTTGCCTCATGTCTGGCCATCACAAGCACCCAGTGCCCAAAGAAGCCAAAAGAGGGTGTTGGGTCGTAAGATTCCCAGGAACTGGTGTTAGGGACGGTTGTGAGTGCTATGTGGATGCTGTAAATCCCACTTGGGTCCTTTGCAAGAACAACCAATGTTTTTAACTGCTGAGCCACCAGTCAAAAGATCTTTTCTCTGGAAAAGATCTTTTGATGTATGAACAGTTTGAATATGGATGAAGTATTTCATGATATTATAGCTTGGGCATTTGGGATCATATACCAAGAGCCTCTTTCTAAATCCTGCTCCTTTAACCGTACCCTCAGCCGGTATTTATTGACTGCAAATGTGTCAGCCACTGAAGCCACTAAGGTAGAAGAAGCTTTTATCCATGTGGAGTCCTCTTGTTAAAAGAAGCAAGTGAAGGGCGATGCCTATCATGAAAATCAAAGTCTCAGAATATAGTGTGGTAAAGAACTACGAGGTAAAGAAAAAGGTGTCCTTCTTCAGAAAATCCCTCTGAGAAGCTGTGATTTCAACTGACAGCTGAGTGATACCAGGAGTTAAGTACTGTGGTGGGACCAATGTTCATGCCCTCTTCTCTTTTTACCCCTTCTGTATTTCATGATTAATCAGCAACATGGAATGGCTAAATAGCTGAACACCAGTGAGAAGAAATGGAGAAGGGAGGAAAAGGGATATTATTTATATTTTATATGTGTCAAAGTTATGGACCCTTTGGCCACCATGAGGGGTAATCAAGTGACATATTAATTTGTCCATTATTTTGACAAGCTGCCCTGGAATGTAGGCTCCCAGAGTTACTCAAGATCAATAAACACTTTTCTTCAAGGGGTGAGGCAGCAGGCACCCAAACAGCTATTCTAGAAAGGAATGCAGAACTTACATTCCTTTCACCAGGCCCAGGACTGGCTGCTGTAGTGGGATTTCTGGGTGGCGGGGAGGAAAGGAGAAGCCAGTGTTCAGTCTTCAGTGGGACTTGCCTGATAAATACCAGAATGACAAATCGTCTTTCAGGATTCCCTAGGACTCGATGGCAAGGCACAGAAGCTGCTCAGAGTACAAGTCACATTCCTCGCTCTGGAGATGATGGGGAACCAAGCCCAGTTCCCAGAGTCCTTCAGGACCCCAGACCAAACACATCCCATAGACAAACACACCCCAAACACCAGGCATTCTCCCACAGAACAGCTCCCAGACCCTTGAGATTCCCAGCTCCTAACAAACAAAGTGTAGAAAAGACCTCTCCCCCGGGGGAGCAGGACTCATGTCTGTTTCCCTAGGAGTTAGCCTTATTTGGCATGATGTTCCAATTTGAGCAGCACAAACAACATGCCTGTTGCTGTGCTTAATGAGTCTTCATCTCTGAACTTCATACCTCCATCTCGCTCCAAGGAAGGAGTTAAAAGTTACATATTCCCTTCCTCAGTCTTTAAACTCAGTCGACGCTGAGAGTATTTTCCGTAAGTGGGCTCCTGTTTGGGTGGACATTGCTGGTTTGACCATTTGTTTTATTAGAGGTAGGGTTTTATTCTGCTGTCAAGGGTGGTCTGAAATTTACTGTGTAGCCAGACTGACCGTGGTGTTTTGTTTTAATTTGTTTAAAATTTGGTGACTCTCCCATCAACCCCGGTGCTTTTGCACTGGTTTTCTTTGAGTATCCTGGTTTCTATGGTACTCTCCATCCTGCTTGGCATAGGTTGGGATGTGAATGATTATTTTGTGATAGAAATATGTGGTGAGGTTTGGAAGCTGATCCTTGCTGCATGGGCTTTCACAGAATTTGAAGATGTTGATAGTGTTGGAATAAAATTAATGTTGCAATCAATTCTTTGGTAAGTGGATTAGGTGATCACGCCAGGGGAAAAGAGGGAGAGCAGGAAAGGAAGATTGACAAGCCCCACACCCCACTCGTGCCATATCAGTAGGAGGAATAAGAATAACAAGATAATTCATAGAACAATTTTAAAATCTAAATGAGGAAGTTAATAAAGTAAATGCCACAACCTAAGCATGTTATAAATATGTACAAGTCATAAATGGAGGCGTGGTGAGATAGGAAACCTCTCCTTAGAAAGGAGCATATGGAAGATATTGTGTGTGTGTGTGTGTGTGTGTGTGTGTGTGTGTGTGTAATGTATAATGCAGATCTAGTATATTAAGGAACACATTTGTACACGTATACATGATAAATATTTTCAACATATAATAGGAAGACCGAAATTATTCCTTTTTATCCAAATATGTCTGTCACTCAGGGAAACAAGGTGCTAAGGAAACAATTCCAATAGATAACAATCATTTCTTTCTGAATTAAAAATTACAATTTTTATAATATTTTATAAAAATTAAAAGTCATACTTGTTAAACTTTCAGTGTGTTACGCTTAGGCAGGTGATACTTAATACTTATCTTAAATCTTGTGCTAAAGTATACATACAACTACATACATACATACATACATACATACTTCACAGCTATGTTACATTTCAATTCCAGTTTAAAATTCAAAAATGTGCATGGTTTCAAGTAGGTAAAAGGTGAATGTCTTGGAGCAGCATTTAGTTGGGTTTAGCCCTGAGATTTATGAAGCCTGTATATATAAATCCAAATATGGGAAGGTAAATTTCCATCTAAAATATCATGAGTAAGTTAGACATGAGCTAATGAAGGGGAATGGAGGGTAGAAAGCAACCCTCCCCCCACGTGCTGTCTGTCATTTCCTTGTCTATTCTGGAGAAAAGCCTGCTCTGACTGAAGCCGCAGGGAGATTTCTTGAAGAGCAGACACCACTACTCTAGAAAGGGAAGGAGACAGCAATCAAGACCATCAAAGCAAAGCTAGTCAATGGTGAAAACAATGCTTGAGGTCTGACGAGTCATTAGAGAAGTTTCTAGAGCTTTTGGATCTTATTAGGAAAGAGAATAGATGTTGTTAGCTCAGCCATACTCGCACATCCTAAACAAAGTGTGTTGTGTTAAGGCCCTTGGGCCGCCCAAGTGGCTTCTTTCTTTGGAAACTTATCACGGAAGAGCTGGGTGTTTATTACATCGGGGACTATGTCTGAAAGGGAGCTGATATTAACGAGGTTTGTGTCAAAATAACTCCACATCCTGTATTGATGGTGTCACCACGAGGCTGGTAGAACAGAGGCCAAATGCCTCTTGGTTTCTGAGAACATTTGATAATGTTTCTCTGATGGCCACGTGAGCAGGATTATGACATGGGAACTAGATGGTGGGAAGACTGGATACAATCCTAAGTGTCTGAGGACCTCCTCACAGCCACGTTTGATTAATGATGCCTTGTCAACTCCGTGGGAGGTCGCTAGCCATTGACATGGGGATCTGTCCCTGGGCCCCGTCTGTTTGTCATTTTTTATCAATCCCTTAGGTTGAAAGTCTGTGAATCACGTCTTTAGCTGCTACAAAGTGGAGGGGTATTGTTGATGCAAAGCTGACAGAGCTAAGACACAATGAGACAAACAGGCAGGAATGAACAATGGACTGAAAACTAGAGATCTGTCTTTCATAGAGACAGAGGTAGATTTCTCTCTCTCTCTCTCTCTCTCTCTCTCTCTGTGTGTGTGTGTGTGTGTGTGTGTGTATTGGGGGGGGGGTGACCCTGCTAATAATTCCTTCCAATCTTTGTAACATGGGAGATATGAGACTCATTTAAAAAAAAAAAACAAGAACAAAAATCTGAATTTTTAAAAATACTATTTCCAGAATAAATATGCACACTTTAGAATGGTGAAGGAAGACACTGAATTTAAAATCAGAGAGTGCATATTGTAGGGTCTGATAGCCCTCCCTGTGTCCCTTGGCCTACAAAGACATCTAAGTGTTATGTCTAGATGCAAGTTCCTTATCTCAGGGGATTCACCAAAAACAGCAGAAAGCAATCAAAGGAGGATTGACAAAACCCCAAAGAGAAGAAAAACAATATTAAACTAGTTGAATCAGTCTGAGAAAAGACAAATAAGACATTCCGTCTCCTTTAGGGGCCATATGTACTATAGATATATGTCAGATACATACTTGATCACATAGAATCAGAAGCAAGGCTGTCTGGGGAGCACAGGAGACTGGCAAGTGTTGGGAAGGGTAAGAGTTGTGGCATTTGTGGGCATTATGCTTAGCAGATATTTACATGCACATGACGATGCTCTTAGATAGCCATGTATAATTGTTTTAAATGAAGGGGGGGGGAGAAAAGTTATAAAAGAAAAAAATGGAGTTAAAAAGCTCTATGTATTCCCCAGCATTGAGCCATACTAGGAAACTGGTCTTTGTTGTCATAAACCCAAAGGCATGGCTACTGTATGCATCCATTTGTAAATGACAAGACTAAGTAAGGTTCAGCATTTAAGGAATTTGTCCCAAATTGAATGGTGAGACAAGGTCCAAATGACTGTAGGACTGTAAGTTCTTAAATTGAAGATCCACCCTTCTTTTAGAGAAAGATATCTAAATGTATTAAAGAGATATACATTGCCTTCATGTATTTCCAGCACTATGTATCTATCCTATGGAATATTTAACTATGTGCATCTTGAGAAATAAGAACTAAGGTCTTTGGCACACTATTATAGAGCTACCTATTTTGTCTGCTATAAGAAGTATGTAATGGGTCATAGTACAGAGGTCTGCTTATATACCTTATGGGTTGTTCTCCTTCCTCTGAAGCAGCCGAAACAGCCCAGAAGGCCGTCCATGGAAAAGATTCAGCTGAAAAACCTGTGCCATCCCTGACACAGTGAAAACTCCAAGTCTGCAAATCAAGCCAACAAGAAATTCAAGTGCGTTCAGCAAGTGTTAAGCTGCCAGCTTCGCAGCTTACTCACTGTTGAGTCCTGCTGCTTCACTCCATGTCACATTCCAGATTGCTGGATCCCATTTCTGGCTTCGCTACTTGCTAACTCTGTGATTCCCTGGATCAGATACCCAAGCTCGACAGCACCATCTGTCCCGTGTGCAAAGGGGAGGATGGGAAGAGTGCCTTAGTGACTGGCTGTGTAAGCATTAAATGGAGCACTCAGAGAGACTGCACTACACTCACCTCCAAGCCCACAGCAAAATTCTAATAAATGTGAATGGCTATTAGAAATCCTATGATGGCGATACATATGATAAACTGAAACACCCTTTACTTCCATTCTTCAGGGTGTTGAGCAGGAAATAAGGCTGTGCTCACTGAGGAAATCTGACCCACCGACAGGCCAAGATTTATGAGCTGTTGCCAATCATGAATTACTCTAGAATACAGGAATCCTCTAACGAAATATCCAGCAGCTTTTAGGGCAAAAAGACACAGATTTGGGTTCTACTTAATGTCACTTGGATCAGGATATAAATCAAGGAGCAAAGATGCCATTTTTCTACTTTTATTATTTATTTAGTCTTCTGATTGACCTTATTCTTCAACGCCATTTCACTCTTGGACCCTGAAACATGAGGTATGATCATTTTAGCCCATCATATCTAACATGTTTACAAGTGTGTAATATGAAAATCGAGAGACCTCCTTCCCCATCCTGTACTGACTCCCCCTAAATAAATAAATAAATAAATAAATAAATAAATAAATAAATAAATAAACCCAACATGCCTTTCTTCCTCTTAGATAAAGGAGCTTGGCTGAGAAGTCATATGTAAGCCTTCATGATGTTTTTATTTTCCAAACCACAGAAAGCATGCATTTAACTCTTTCCTATATTGACCATTTGTGTCAAGTGCTATTACTTTATATGACTAGATACTGAGATCAGATGGGTAACCTGTAGGTAGTTAGAACCAGTTGTGGCTTGGACCTTGCTGTCTAAGTAGGTTTGTTCTTTTAAATCTTCCTTAGTTATTTAATTCATTTTTATTTTCTCTGCATGGCTTCATTCATGTGGTACCAAAAGAGAGAGTTGGGTTCCCCTAGAACTGGAGTTATAGGGCATTGTGAACCATCTAATGCAGATTCTGGGGACAGAATTCAAGTCCCCTGCAGGAACTGCAAAAGTCCTTAAGTGAGCCTTCTCTCTAGATATTCACTCAGTTGATTCTCATCCTTGAGTCTACTTAGGCTAGTCTGAATTATGATATAAAGAATTGGGCAAAGTATGAAGAGATAAAAATTGAGTGCATTTAGTTATCCAAACTCTTACATCATAGAGGGAACATGTCATTAAGCTCTATCAGGAAGCATAGAACTGGTACCCACACCACTCAGGAATGAGTCACACCATTTGCTTTTCATGGGCGGCAAAGCAAGTAACACTCCTAGATCTCTGAAGCAGCAGTTTACACATTTTGATATTTTGTGTCTAAAATTGACTGATTTGATAAATCTTTAATTTCTGGTGAGTTTCATCTTTTCTTAGTATCAGATTATAGGAAGAGTTCAAACTATTGCAACATAGGGGAAGAAATCTTTTCCCATAATGCTTCTCCTTTAGGGGTTATCTATTTAATGAGAATCAGCATTTCCCCCTCCCCCACCCCCACTCCCAGGCTCAACAAGTAGCTACTAGAGGGAAATCTTTTCTGATTTGATCAATTAAATGGCAAAGGACACCACCATATGGATAGGCTTGACTATATATTTCCATCTGGGAGAAGCTAAGCACTTGGCCTGTGCTGTAATCTACGTTCAACCCCCTTGGGTACAGGAGAACAATGTATTACGAGCTCTTGAATCCATTGTAGCATTCACAATTATTTTCTTTATCCTTCCCTTCCTGATAAGTAAGTGCTTGGGTTTTTTTAATTTTTATAGCCCATGTGCAGGGCTGGGAGGACACAATGAGTAAGTCCTTGGCGTGGCTCAGCAGCCTTCCCATATAACACAGGGTAGCATGTGGTCAGACCATACAGACCAGAGTTTCCCAGGCAACTAAGTCCTGCCTCCTGGGGTGTCCCTAGGAAGGTGAAAGAAGACACTGAAGTGAGCATCTTAGAGCACCCTGTCTCTCAGCCACTTCTCTTTCTATTGTCTTCCTCTCTGCGTTCCCCACGATTCTAGCCCAAGGCTGCTAGGTGAAGAAAATGGATTTTATGTCAGTGTTCCAGAGGGTTCTTGGGGGCATGGAGAACTTTTTAAGGCTCCAACAACTTAATGTTTTAGCTATTAAGGCAGTCTCTTACAATAACAACATTTCAGGTCAGGGAGTGAATCGAGTTACATAAGTAAAGAGTTCAAGTGCACCCAGATTTGTTAAAAAACACAAACATGCTCAACTTGGCATGCTCTCATTGGACCATCCACAAGTTCTCTAATCCTGGTTTTTCTGTTTACATTGTTTCTCTTATTCCTTAACCACAGTGAGGATAATGATATCTAACACTTTGTTTCCTTTAGAATTTGGATCTATGTATCTTTTAACTATTTTTTTAACAAAGAAGAGGAGTTGTTGGCTAGAGGGAGATTAATAAAACTGTTTTTCATTTATGTTAAGAGAACACACTAGAATCAGATACACACACATTTTGTGTGTGTGTGTGTGTGTGTGTGTGTGTGTGTGTGTGTGTGTGCATGAGAGGTTGGACCTAGAGCTTTGTAAACGTTAGGCAAACATTCTACCACTAAATTACACCAGCCTCAGACAGGCCTTTCTCTTAATCTTAGCTTCATCCTTCACTAGTCTATGGACTTGTCTTACGTGGTCTTGGGTTAACTGATTTCTCCCTATACCTCAGTTTATTTCTCTGTAGAATAGAACAACACAGTGAGAATTGAATGGCTAGAACACAAAATGTAAACACAGTTCCCAGCACCCATTTACTTTGGGTTTTTACTTAAATTCTGCTCCTGTTTCTAAGGTGCTGTTAATAATTTCACAGTTCCCTCCTGCTTCACAGGGATAAAATATCAAGAGAGTGATATTTCAAACCAATGGTGTTTGATCTCTCAACAGCAAGACTTCTGGGCTATTCTTTGTTATTTAAGAGTACATACAACAGTTTGTTTCTGTGATTTTTCCCAAGCGCAGTTCTGGTGCAGTGACAATTTTAGAGTTTTGGTTGCTTTAAAAAACACAGAAATATTACAAGAATATGTTTTTGTTATAATCCCAGGTGTGGTGTCTGGGGTTGCTTCAAATTGTTCACAGCAACTGACTATGATTTGCCTTGTGCTCTAGGAGGGGCATGATTTTTGCCAGCTGCAACTAGTTTTGAGATTATGTGTCGTTTGGAATTCTGGGAACTTTTCAGGGGCTATGTAAATGCTAGAGCCCTGATTAGAGGTTGGTTGGTTGTTGTTGGTTTCAATTTGTTAAGTAGTTGTGTGCAAAGAAGAAACAACAGCAAGAAGAAATTAGACATCCTGATGGCGAAGATCAAACTTGCCCCAAGGATCTCACAGCCCCTAATCAGCAGGAAGTAGGCTAATGGTAATATCACCCCCTTTCTGATCCCTGACTTTATTCCAAGATCTTTTTCCTTTCCTCTCTACCCTTTTTCTCTCTTGTCTAGTATTAGGGTGTTGAAAGGGTGGTGGGAAAAAAAGTAGAGAAGGGTGAAATAAAAAAGAATGCACAAAGTAGCAAAGCCAACCCCATCCTGGTTGTTGGGTGGGGACAACTTTGGTGTCAATCTTCTAGTCATTTCTTAGGATATGGATTTTTATGACAAGCTTTGTCCCTGTTCTTGGATGGTTAAGGAGAACAGAATTCTTTGAATTAATCTTAAGAATTTACTTATTTCTATCCAAAGATTCAGTACGTAAATTAAGTTTTTTTTTTAAGTTTGTTTTCTTATGGTCGCCCTGGTTCTTTGTCTTTGCTTTAATTTTTTTTTATTCTTTGTTAACTCCATATGTAAATATAATATAGGTCATAACCATCCCCAACTTACCCCCTAATTTTCTTCTCCAACTCCTCCAGGGCCACCTCTTCCATCCCTTGCCTGCCTTAATGTCTTCCATATCTTTTAAAAATAACCCACTGTGTCTAACTAACGATTCCTGTGTGTCCATGGGTACAGGGCACCAGCCATTGGAGCATGGGCCACCTACCATGCACCAACCTTTGAAGAAAACAGACTCTCCTTTTTGTCAGTGCCATCCAGTGCCAATAGCTCCTCCATTGGGGGACAGAATCCCTGAATTCCTTCTTATGCTGGAGTGTTGGCTCACTTGACCTTGTGTTGGTCTTGTTTGCCAACCACAGCTTCTTCATACTTGAACTTTTGGCCATTAAATAGACAGACTACCCAGTAACATACAATGGCAAGTGCTCTCACGTCCATGACTGGCTCTGTTTTAATCCATATAGCTCTTCATGCTAATTTAATCAGTGTTAATGCAGACAAGGCTGCTTGGGCTTCAGTAACAGGCTCCCTCTTCTATAGCAGGAATGGGAGGACTGTATGGAGATTCACAAAGAAAGAAGCCAGTTGGCAGGAAAAGACTGGAAGCCCTCCTTCACCTGGGCAAAGAAGAGTATGCGCCATTATTATATAACTATCTTATAAAAGGTCTTAAGCCTCCTTGTGGGAGCTTTTAGGTTCTTCCCTCCCTAACCCACTCCTAAATTTGGGGAGTGCTTTTCCCTTCTCAGTAAGCTTTCTCTAATTCTATGCTGTATTTTGCCCTGGAATATGAGAGCCTGGGATGGGTGCTGAGCTCAGGTCTGCCCAGCACTAAGCATGTTTTTCCTTTGCCTTTTCTCTCTTTCAGATACTGGCCAGAGCCCAAGCATGCTCTGAAACTAGGATCTTTCTCCCTTCCTCTGAAGCCCCTTCCTCTTCCATAACACAGCTGCTTGCAGATCTCCTCACTCTACTCTGAAGGAGCCAGCTTTCTCAGGCCTTGACTCTAAGAGACGTGGCTTGTTCTCTTCTTCATGCTCAGATTCACAGCTTGCCTGCCCTGTTGTTTTTTCCTCTTTTCTTTCTGAGTCTATCTTGAAATTCTTTTATTGATGACATTAAGAGCACAAAAGGGAACCCCAGATTACCAAATGACCTTTCCTTTTTTTTTTCTTTTTGCATATGAGCCAGTTTGAGGTTGCTCCCAAACTTTTTGAGAAAGTCCCATTTCTTTGTCTCTTAGAGCAGCGGCTGCTGCTGCTTTTTGTTAAAGTTTATTGTAAAAATGCCTATGAGGTGCTAGATCCGAGAGACATGAGGCTTCTAAGGGACCATGGGCTTCAAAAAATGTTGAGGTCAAACAGGGTAAGAAGGGCCAGATGGGGTAACTGGCATACTTGATGCATGCAGTATTGGGTCATATAGGGTTACTTTCATGTTTCCTTGAGAATATAAAAACAACAAAGATCATCGAATCTGTCATTCCAAACCACGTGCTCTGTCTTACCTCACTATTCTCCACTTCTTCAGTGAGCTAGAAGCTTAACACAAATGCACAAGCTTCATGAAAACTGTCTTCCATTAAGGCAGAGATCAAAGACACCATTTCCCCCACCCCCAACTCTGATGCCATTATGGAAAACTAAATTTCAGGAAAAAGAAAAATATCAAAATGCAATTTGATCTCATGGGGTCAATTGGTTGATTAATTCGGTCACAATTCCCATCGAGTGCAGGAGTATCTGAGTGGCTCTGAGGGCAGGCACTTCATTTCATCCAGGGGGTCATTGCAGGGGGGCACGGACCATTCATGGATGGGGCAACTAGGGCTGGGAAGGATATAAAGTATGTTCAGAAGGCAGAGCCATATTGTATACCCAATAGTCTGTTCTCTCTCTCTTTTTTTTTATTAGAGAGTTTCTTCATTTACATTTCAAGTGTTATCCAAAAGTCCCCTGTATCCTCTCCCCGCCCTGCTCCCCTACCCTCCCTCTCCCACTACTTGGCCCTGGCATTCCCCTGTACTGGGGCCTATAAACATTGCTAGACCAAGGGCCTTTCTTCCTGAATAATGGCCAACTAGGCCATCTTCTAATACATATACAGCTAGAGACATGAGCTCTGGGGGTTCTGATTAGTTCATATTGTTGTTCCATCTATAGGGTTGCAGACCCCTACAACTCCTGGGTACTCTCTCTAGCTGCTACATTGGGGACCCTGTGTACTGCCCTATAGATGATTGTGAGCATCCACTTCTGCGTTTGTCAGGGACTGTCAAAGCTTCCCAGGAGACAGCTATATCAGGGTCCTTTCAGCAATGTCCTGCTGGTGTATGCAGTAGTGTCTGCGTTTGGTGGCTGATTATGTGATGGACCACCCGGGTGGGGCACTCTCTGGATGGCCCATCCTTTCATTTTAGCTCCAAGCTTTGTCTCTGCACATCCTTCCATGTATATTTTAATCCCTATTGAGTGGTTGTATCAGCTCCTACTTTACTTTAACGGAGGCCCCGCTGTCCCCGAATCACACCGGATGAAGCCCTTCCTGTCTGGACTCAGGACCCAGCATGGCCCCTCTCTTCCTTCCCTTTGGAACATTTATCTCTTCAACTTAGAGGCTTGAGTTGGGTAAATTTTCCTGTCTTCAGTATGAAGTTTGGGTCGGAGAGTTTCCTCTAGGTTTATATCCCAAGTCTCACGGGAGGTTAATGATCAGCTTTTGAAAAGATTAGTTCTTGGAGCTTAACCACCCACCCTGTCCTGAACCCCAGGCTTTTTAGAGACCTTACCTCATTGAACAGCATTCAGTTCCTCTAGCCATGTTAGCTAGGTTCTGAGCTCATTCTTGACACCTTTATCTCCAACCTCTGGACTTTTGTAGAGCCTTCCCAATTCCTTTGTTATCTCTACATCTCCACCCTTTGCCATCTTGGTCCCCTTGAATTCCTTGCCTCTAGCCTGGACACCTAGGTTTCCTGGTTGTACTTCATGTCTTGCTTTTTGTTCTCTCCCTTACACTGTACTCGTTGTGGGGTTTGTCAAGCACGAGTCTCCTTGCCTTGCCCTGGCCCTTCTTTCGAACACCCTTCAATGAATGCCTGAAGGTCTTGCTACAAAGATCCACCTTTTAAACACAACTCCAAGTATCTCTTCTTTAACCTCTCTCTTAATTCACTATCCTTTAATCTTCACATCTGGCCACCCCAGTCATTTTCCTTGAATGGACCAACTCAAGCCAGTGGCTGAGACTTAACGTATGCATGCTCTTTCTTTGCATAAAACGTTTCTGTCCAAAGTTGTTCTTCATAGCTCCTCCACTAATTTATGTCCCAACTTAGAGATCATCTACTTCATGACAGTTCCTCTTCCGTTTTCTTTTATGCAAGAAACTGTTAGGTTCAAAACATTTTACTAATCAAGGCTTATGCACTTAGCCATTCATTAATTAAAATAATATCAGTTCTATTTTGTTTTCTACTAGAAGACAAGCTCCTGAGATCATGTCTCTATTTGCTATGATGCTTTCCTATGTCTATTGTACAGCCTGGTGCGTAGGAGTCATTCACTGAATACTTGGATGAATAAACAATAACAGGATATTATAGGGCCATTCCATATGGAAGCACATTTGCATTCTTGTTACGTTTGCTCATTCAACTTAATCTTGGTCTTCTTAGTATAACAGGTAAAATGGTGGCGATGGATAGCACTGCTCTTTCAGCTTCTTTAAGAAATACTGGAGTCATCATCACAATCTCTGCTTTGGTTGGGGTGGCTTATCAAACCTCAGCATTGCTTATGAGTTTCCTATGCTGCTGCTCCTGCTGGGGCAGACCACGCGTTAAGAGCTATTGTACCATCCCATCTGTGCGTTTGGAAGACAGTTTATGGATCTGTGTTCCCAGAATTATTGAGAAATCGTTCCTTTCTACCTTACAAGGTCTGGTTTTGGATGCCATGGGACACTGTGGTGGTTTGAATCGAAATGGGCCCCCAAAGGCTCGTGTGTGTGTGTGTGTGTGTGTGTGTGTGTGTGTGTATGCTTGGCTCACATGGAGTGGTATTATTAGGAGGTGTGGCTTTGTTGGATTAGGTGTGTGATCTTGTTGGAGGAAGTGGGTCACTGTGGGGGTGGCCTTTAAGGTCTATGCTCAAGCTACCAAGCTATGCCCTGGGTGGAACAGAGTCTCCTTCTGCTGCCTGTGGATAAAGATGTAGAACTCTCAACTCCTTCTCTAGCACCATGCCTATCTGCATGCCACCATGTTTTTAGCCATGATAATAATGGACTAAATCTCTGAAACTGTAAGTCAGCCCCAATTAAAGGTTTTCCTTTATAAGAGTTACAATAGTTATGGTGTCTCTTCACAGCAACAGCAATCCTAACGAAGACAGACATGAACAGTTTTGTTCTTTTCCTGAAAGACCCGTGAAAGGTTCTGTATTTCAGCGCTGGGGCATTGCTTGGGGATTTAGTTTCCCTAAGTGACTGGCTGACTAGCAAGGCTCTCCTCAGTTATAGCATGGACAAGTGCCTGCAACTGGAAATAAGATGAGGAGAGAGGCTCAGAAGGCTTAGGTTTCAAACGTCTTTCAGTGAGGAATTAATTTTAAGGACTCACACAACAATAAAGCATAAAATGAGTCCAGACACCGTCATTCAGGGCAAGCTTTACCCTCCGAAACTGGAACCGTGCCAGCCCGGAGCCAGGTGCCTCTCTTGGATCCGAGTCAATCGCCCTGCAGCCACCTACGGAGCACTCAGGTAAGATCCTAAAGCCCGTCACCTCTGTCTATTCTGCTTGATTACTATTTCAGGGTCCCACCTAAGGACTCCCAGCTGGCTGGCCACAGTCCAGCATCCCAGGATCAACCTTCCTATTATCCTCCGGGCTGTTCTGAGGACAGGGAGTTACCATGGGGCTGAATGGGGTCTGTTTCCCAGACTCCTTGGCTTAGACTCCCATTAGAAAGATGTGTCACTGACCCGTGGCTACCAAGTTTATAGTTTGAGATGCTATGGCCACAGAAAGAAAGAAGAGGGTCGCAGCAGCAAAGTAGAGATGTGAATGTGACTTCTAAAAGGGCAAAATGGAGGCAGGATGGAGTGGACAGAGTGAGAGGCATTTGCAGCACACCCCTGGCCCCGGGAGCAGATGGGTTCAGTACCACAGCATGATGTTCAGGGGTAGCTCAGAGAGTGGGCAGGTGGTAGCTGCTTAGTGTTTGAGATAAATCCAAAGCGGGGGCTTTGTGCTTGGCTTAGGAGACATGTAAACATTTTTTACATTTATTCCATTTGTATGTGTATGACATAGTACACACATGGAGGTCAGAGGGCAGCATGTAGGATTCTATTGTCTCCTTCTACCATGTGTGCAGCCAGGACTGAACTCCGATCATTAGGCTTGGCAGCCAGTACCCATAGCTTTAGTCCCAGTGAAATGTTTTGTTTGTTTGATTTTGTTTTTATTATGCCATTTGTTGCCCACTGCAATAGGCTTCATAGAGACATTTCCTTTCAAACATATCACCAACTCTTATCTTACTTCCCATCCCGCCTCGTTTTCCTCCTTTTCCCCCTCCCACTCAGCCCCTTCCCCTCCCAACAGTCCTGCCTCTGCTTTCAGTCCACACATGGGAGAAAACACATGATATCTGCCTTTCCGAGTCTCACTTAATTTCTTTAGCAAGGATCATCTCCAACCGCATTCACTTTTTCCCACAAACAGCATACATTTTGTTCCTCATTTTGGCTAAGTAAGACTCTACTGTGTGTTTTATATCACATCTCCTTTGTCCATCGTGTCCTGGACACAACTTGGCTATTGTGAACAGTGCCAAGGGAAGAGCAGGTATTCAGGTATCTCTTTGTTTCATTGATTTAGCAACTTTAAAGGACCACCACAGTGTGATGCTCAAATATAACTCAGAGAGCGCAGGCAGGTGGTAGCTGCTCAGTGTTTGAGTTAAATCAAAAGTAGAGGCTTTGTGCTTGTCTTAGGAAACATTTATATATTTTTATGTTTATTCTGTTCACATATGTGTGTGTGTTCCATAGTACATGTGTGGAGGTCGGAGGTCACCAAGAGTAGAGCTGAGTCATGTGTACCTTCTACTTGTTTCGTGAGGAACTTCCATTCAGATTCCCACAGTGATTAGATGAGTTTCTATTTCTGCCAGTGATTTATGAGCATCCCCTCCCTCCATCTGCCCTTGCTAGTATTTATTTTGTTTTCTTATGATTTTCCTTATAGGTTTAAAGGTGCCCAAAGTGGGGCCCAGACACTCAACTACAAGAAAGGCAGTTGACCAGTTGTAGACTGAGTTCCCTCCCACATCCATAGCCAGGCCAAACCTTAGCAGACTGATCACAGCCATACAGTAAGTCTAGCCAAGATACTGAGGGGGCTTCTTTCTCCGGGATGCAAAGATCTCTAATGGCTGCTGTTGGCTGGCGGCTTCTTCAGTGGTTTTCAGAACCTTTCTTTGACTGCAGAGAGGTCTAAATTGAATCTTAGTCTGTAGGTCTATTTAACAATTTCCTTTTCTTCCTTCTTGGAGTCAACTTACATCACAGTCTAATGGGTTTTTTGATTCCTCAACTCCCTACCCATTTTTCTTGCAGATAGTCCCTCTATGGGGTTGTCAGGGATTTAACCTGGCTTATAGGATCCTAGTTAAAACTTGAAGCACTCCTGTGTGCAAGTACAGAGATACTGATAGAAAAGAGGTGTATACCTAGAATGAGCCATTATCTTCAGTTGCTCATTTGCAAAATCCACTAGGATTCTTTCTTATATATTGAATTATCAGACCCCCTCTGCCTTTCCATTTTTCTTTCTCCTTCCTCTCTTTATCCTCCTCCCTCTCAACTTTCTCTTTTGCTGGATATTTCTAGGAAGCCGCCATTCCTCTGGAACCACTTGGCATCTGTGATTCCTGATCTCATGGCCTTGGTAGGCTTCCTGATTCTCTCCCACCTCAAGTGACAGCTTCATATCTCTCAAACTGTTCCCTACAGAGGAGCTAGTAGCCCACTGTATTGGCAGAATCACTCAGTGCAAAAACAAACAAACAAACAAACAAACAAACACAACAAAAAACCAACCAAACAAAAAAACCCCAAAAGGTTGGCATTCTTTTCAGCAATCCTTTGATCAGATAGTAAGATTACCAATTGCGTTTTTAGTTTGAGGACCACTGTGTGTGGAAACTTAGAATCAGAACCATTAAATCAGATGCTGGGCTGCCTTGGGAAGGCTACCCAATTCTTTTTTTTTTTTTTTTTTTTTGACAGGGTTTCTTTGTATAGCCCTGGCTGTCCTGAAACTCTCTATTCTATCCTAAGTTAAAAAAAGTAAAGGTGGGAAAGAGAAGATAATTATGTCACAGCACTACTATCAATACCTTGGTAATAATGTTATATGCATGCAGGAAGAGACTCTGCACCTGTTCATTCCTACTATTATTAGCCCAAAGATACTGGAAAGCAAAGGTGAAGTTCCAATTCTCAGAATAAAGTAAAGCTCCTACAGAAAGTACCTAGTAAATATTTGCTAAATGAGAAATACTTTTAAATGTAATTTTATTTTTATTCTTTACCTAGTCACTTGAGGTTTCATCTAACACCCATCAGAATGGCTAAGATCAAAAGCAAAAGAGAAAGCATGTGCTGGCGAGGGTGTGGAGCAAGCGGAACACTTCTTCCTCGCTGGTGGGAGTCCTAACTTGTACAACCACTTTGGAAATCAATTTGGTGGTTTCTCAAAAAACTGGGAATAATTGTACCTTGAGTTCCAACTATCCTACTCCTGGGCATATACCCAAAAGATGCTCCAACATCCCACAAAGACGTTTGCTCAACTGTGTTCATAGCAGCTTTATTCCTAGTAGCCAGAAACTGGAAACAATCTAGGTGTCCCTCAACTGAAGAATGGATAAAGAAAATGTGGTACATCTACACAATGGAATACTGTTCAGCTACTTAAAAACCAAGACACCATGAATTTTACAGGCAAATGGATGGAACTTGAGAATGTCATCCTGAGGGAGGTAACCCAATCCCAAAAGGACATACATGGTATATACTCAGTTATAAGTGGATATTATGCATAAAATACAGAATATGCATGCTACACTCCATAGACCTCAAAAAGCTAAACAAGAAGGAAGGCACAATTGAGAATGCTTAAATCTCACTTAGAAGGGGGAAATAAAATAGTCATAAGAGGTAGATGGAGGGAGGGAAGTGGGAGGAAGAGGGAATTAGTAGGGAGGGGAATGAAGGGTTCAGGATCAGATGTGGGGAAAGACAGGAGAAATTTCTAGATGGCCATGAAAATGAATGGAAATCTGCAACTGACAGGCGTGAGGAGGTGTGGGGCATCTCCAGGACTGGACAGAGATCTGGGATAAGAGAGGAGCCCAAGAATCAATGGGAGGGGACCTTAGCTATGACTCACTACATTGGGGCTATGGGACCTGAAGAGGCCACTTCCTGTAGCCAGATAGGACTCCAGTAAATGAGAATAATGGAATGGAACACCTCTCAGTCGTGGGCTTCTGCCCTGTGCACTGTGGGATGCTGAGTAGCAGACTGACCTCTACATACTGATGTATTAGCAACTCCAAGCCCTGTGAGGTCATCAACATCCTGGTCATTGTCCCATTTCCCTCACTTGGCAAATGCATCCAGTTAAGGACCCCAGTTAGAGATGAAGTAGACACAGTCCTGGATCTCCAGGTCTCAAATCTAGCAAGGCAGCGTCCCTCCTATCTTACTAATTTTAGTTTTAAAAAGATTATTTTATTTTAAACTAAGCTTATGTCTGCATGTCTGTATGTGAGTGTGTGTATATGACTATAGGTGCCTATGGAGGTCAGAAGATCTCATTAGACCCCCTGGAGCTGGAGTTACAGGCAGCTGTGTGCCACCTGACATGGGTGCTGACAATCCATGCAAGTCACCCTTAATGGCTAAGCCACTCCCTGCCCCATTTTTATTTTTATTTATTTTTGTTTGTTTAGTTATGACACAGAAAGGTTGTCAGTCCATGGGTAGTTTGAAAATGTTCCTATGGGAGAAATCTGAACTCATACCAATGCCAGTCCAGACTCTCCTCCAATCACTGACATCTACAAACTTCCTTTGTAAAAAGGACCCAAGAGGTCATCCAGAACCAGAGGTGAAAAACTGAAACTTGGCTCCTCCCAGCTCTGTGGGTGAAAAAAAGCCCTTTCAAAGGCACAACACTTAGATATGTTTAAAGCCTAAGCTGACAGTGAGTTTTGCTTTCCATGAGAACGATCACCTCTACTGGACAGCTTCCCCTGGTAGAAACCGGGTAAGCAGAAAGGAGATTGGAGGTCCCTCAGTTGATTCGTCTGCTCTGCTGAGGAACGAGACTAGGAAAGAACCATCTTTCAGACCTTCTGAGCATTTTAACAAGTCACTTGATTTACTCTCTAGATAGGCCTCAGACAGAACAGAAGTGGGGCTAAATTGTTCTGCAAAAAACACAAGAGAGGAGTGGGAGGGGGCAGTCTTCTGAGGCTTGGAAACCTTAAGCCACATTGTGGGTGGCCAAAGACTTGAAAGGCTATCTGATATTCCCTTTAAATCGCTTTCCACCTGTGTGATATAAAACTCGTTCCATGGCAGTGATGGTTGTATGTGACCTAGTGAATGCACTTAACGCCACCAAACTGGATGCTCTCAGATGGTTGGAATGGCAACTTTTATGGGTTGTGTATTTTAGCACAATCACATAAAACCAATTGGGGGCCTCCCAAATTTTGTAACAACTTCTACCCATATCCATGCCTCCCTTGAGTCCTTTGGAGCACAGAAGGCTGGCTCTGTTGCATATCTGGGTTGGAACAGTCAGAGAACAGGTATTGTTAAAGACTCAGAAGCCAAGGGAAACAAGGGAATAAAACCCTAGGAAGTCAATGGTCCTGGCAAGGATGCCGGATCTGATTTATAGGTATGTGAGAGTTAGGGATTGTGCTGTGCGGGCATCTGAAGGAACAGTATGAGCTCAGCTCTGACCTGGCTGATGCAGGAGTAAGTTAGACAGAATCAGAAGGGTGACCTTCTCAGCTCTAGATTACAGTCTAGCTCTCTGGATCACCTCCTCATGGAGGCACTTGCTTTATTTGTGTTACCCCTCTGCCCTCTGTAAAGTGGGTTTGTTGTGCTCACTGTTCAAGGGAGCAGTCCACTGTGGTGGAGAAGACATGGCAGCAGGAGTGTTTCCTGGATGTAGCAGTGGGAACTTCCTCCCAACTAGATAGAACAGGAAACAGAGAAAGGACAGGAAGTGAGGCCTCAGGGCTTCCTTCCAGTAAACACTTCCTCCAGCTAGGCTCTACCTCCCAAAGGTTTACCAGCCTCCTGAATCGGTACCACCTTTTGTAGATTATGTGAACTGTGGGGTGAGTGGCTCAGTTTCTCTTGTGTAGGATAAAGTACCCTGCTGAGAGCAGCTCAAGGGAGAAGAGGTTTATTTGGCTCCTGACTCCAGGTTGCCCTGTGGTGGTTTGCATGGGAAATACCCCATCCCCATCCCCCATTCCCACCATAGGCTCCTGT
Source organism: Mus minutoides (assembly GCA_902729485.2). Lineage (NCBI taxonomy): Eukaryota > Metazoa > Chordata > Mammalia > Rodentia > Muridae > Mus > Mus minutoides. The sequence continues at coordinate 205,975 of LR749759.1, forward strand.
ATTTCAACACTTGGTCCACAGCTAGTGATGCTGTTTGGGGAGGTGATAAAGCCTTGTGGAAGCATATCCATAGGAACAGGCTTTGAGAGTTTATGTGATAAGGTATCACCATTTAAATTGCAGAATAAAGACTGCAGGGATGTTCCTCTGACCAATCTAACCTTACATAAACCCTCACAAAGACTCCTTTTCCAGGTGACTCTACATGTCCAGTTGACCAATCAGAACTCAGCTTTGCTTGGAATCACTCTTATTTCCCATATATATATATATATATATATATATATATATATATATATATATATATTCATTCAAAGGTTAAGAGAAGAGCTTATTTGGCTCTATCATCACAAAAACAAACAAATATAATAAATTAGATAATTACCACAGTCTCCCTCTACAATATCCTGCCTGTCTTATCATAAATGTGGCTAATTATTTGACTTTGATCGTGAGGATTTTTTTTTAATTTTTGTTTATTTTTTTTTTGTCTCCCTCCTATGCTTCCAAGTCACTGTTTCATAATTAAAGCAGTGTGCTCTAGGTTGTAAGTTTGTGAGAGAACTTCCATTTACCATGTAGTTAAGGCAGTGAGCAGAGAGATATTTATGCGGTTCTGAAAAAAGTGTGTGTATTTTCTAAATGGGGGTAGGCACTTCAATTGTAATGATTTTCCTCTGTGTCTTTTAGTCGGGTTTCCAGGGCTTTTTCATTATGGTAAGGCTGGGCCATTTGACGTACCTGCTCTCTAATCAGCCCTGGCTGACTTCCAGCCAGCCTAAGAGGAAACTCACTAGGCCCAAGGTTTAATTGGGGCCACCCACCGAGGAAATGCTTCCCCTCCTTTGTCCAGAGAGATGGAAGCTCCTTGTGTCATATACATAAAATCTCCCAGGCTTTCCTGTCATGGTTCAAGGTTAGCTTTCTAGACTTTTCCTCGATAACCCCCAAAATGAGGCGCTCCAACCAGTTGCAGAGGGAGATGGGTCTGGCATCAGAGAGAGCAATGTTAAGTGTTTGATGGCTGCCTGGACATCTCCAGATAGATCCCAGACTGCTTTAAAAATAAGAAATGTACCCTTACCCACATCTCATTCCTCTGGAACCTTGGATTCCTTAAATCAATTCCTCATACAAGCTGCATGAGTTCTAATATCATTGGTCCTAAATATCTGGTTCTTGGTATTCCCATTCAGCCCCATGGAATAGCCATGGGGGGATTTAGCATAGGGAGTTCAGTAGCCATATAATATATAGAAAAAAGGGCCTGAATAATGAAGGACAGTCCCTATACGCCATGCTCAGCAAGATGGGGCTCGAGTAGCTGGGTGAACAGGCTACTAAAGAGGCCAGATCACTGGGGGAGACTGGATAATGCAGAAGAGTAAGTTGAACCTTTATCTTCTGCACATGTAACATTGGAAATGTCTAATTTGGAACCTGGTATCTAGAAGCCTCCTCCTCTTGTCTATACTTCTTAGTTTCAAATAAGACTCCCTGTTTCACGGTCCCAGCAAGGTAGGACAAGGAATGATAGAGGACAGAAGGTGGTGACAAGACGACCACTTAGCAGGAACCTAACCTGACAACCAACTTGATGGTTGCGGTTGTATTAATCAGAGTTTAGGTTGTCAATCGAGCTTCAACACCACACAAGCTGATCTCTTTTGCTCTTTCATTTGTTTGAGACAGTTTTGTTGTTGTTGTTTTCACCGTCTTGTAGATATGGACAGGGACCCTTATTGAGAACAGACCTCCCCTTTCTACCTCAACTATTGTCAAGGTCTCGCCTGGTTGACTCTAGAACAGTGTGTTTCTCAACTTGTGGGTCACCGCCCCTTTGAGGGGTTGAATGACCCTTTTACAGGGGTTGTATATCAGGCATCCTGCATATCAGATATTTACATTAGGAATCATAACAGTAGCAAAATTACAATTATGAGATAGCAATGAAAAGAATTTTATAACGGAGTCATCGCACCACAACATGAGGAACTTAAAGGGTCTCAGCATGAGGAAGGTTGGGAGCCACTGCTGTAGAATAACACAACCTGACCTGTAATGTCTCTGTATTCACTGGAAATCTAGAGCCAATGCGAGTGGGGCAGCAGCAGGGTGGGCAGGGTCTGGGGCTGTGTGTGTCCTTCTTGTACCAAAGGGATGCTAATGGTGCTGGCATCAGGACCATATTATAACCAAGGAGATGATGCAGGAGAATGATTGGTTCTCAACTTCACCTGAAGTCAGGGGCCTATAAAAACAATCCCACTGTGTATTCATAGCCGTTAACACAGACCTCTGGGAGAGGCACTTGGCCAGGGTGCGCCCATGATATGAACATCAGCTGTAGGGGGAGCTAAAGAAAGTCACAGTTAGTCTCAAGGTACTCACGATAGCACACAGATCACCTGGGAAGGGAAGGAAACAAAGAGGGTGTGGAGGGGAAAATGAGTAAATTTGGGGGGATTATAAAAAGGGGGTTAAAACAAAGGAAACAGCTGAATATGGCTTACAGGCATGCGGAGCCTATAGAGCTATGGAAATTGGTCTTTTCAAGGGAGCCAGAGCTGATGCTCTAAAGTGCTTTCTGTTGCTGTGATAACCATATAGCCAAAGGCAATTAGGGGGGGAAGGGTTTATTTCCTCTTACAGCTTAAATCCATCATGGGGGACCAAGGCAGGAACCTGCTCAAGCAAGAACCTAGAGGCAGGAATTAAAGCAGAGATCATGGAGGAATGCTGATTACTGGCTTATTACCCCCTGCCCCCCCTGGCTTGCCTCTTACCCTTCGTATATAGCCCAGGCCCACCTTCCTACAAATAGTACTGCCTACAGTGGGCTGGGTCCCCTTCCATCTATTAGCTATTAGGAAAATGCCTCCCAATATGGACACTGATAGAAGCAATTCCTTAACGGAGGTTCCCTCTTTCCAGGTGATTCTGGAGTGTGTCAGGTTATGATTGCAGCTACCTATAACAGGGGGTTGATTGATTTTTGTGCTGGATTCAGTGGGCTGGGGTGGTTTTCCTTCTGGTTCCTATGCAGTGTATTAATTATCAGGACATGCCCATGGTTTTTCTGCTCTTGGTACTAGGATCAGAGGCACCTGTTTTAAAAAAAGCTGGCAGCAGAGTTGGATGGAGCCTGTGGCTTCTCATGCATCCTCTTGGTGGCCTGAAAGAGGCCAGGGGAAAATGGCAACTGTGGGTACCTTCAGGAATGTGTCTCATCCAGCCTAGTCTAGGCCAAACAATCTGAGTATTTGGGCTAGATGTTCCATTGTTAAGTCCTACAAGGTACAGATAAAAATGGCCAGGAATAAGAAAACTGGAATTGGGTACAGAAAGATGAAACCTGGATTACAGATTTGGGGTCTCTCTCTCTCTCTCTCTCTCTCTCTCTCTCTCTCTCTCTGCCATTACCCAGGAGTCTGGGCTCCTGGGAAATTGAGACATAGATGGAGTGGGCTTGCTGGTGTACACTCAGTACCTGTGAAGTTTCCTGTACTTCAGATACATCAGCAATTAAAAAAAAAAGTCCTCTAAATCTTTGGAAATATGTGTCTAGAGCACAGGAGAAATCTGAGCTGGGATAACAAGTCTGGGAGTTACCAGCTAGTGGTGTTGCCAAAATTCCTTCTCTGGGAGAGACTTAAAGCACCCCCTCCCCCAATCCCCCAGGTCCCAGTGACAACCTGAGATGCATTCCATCAAAGTTCACTCTGGGAACCAATGAGATGATTGGGTTTACAGAGCAGTGGGTAAGAGACAGGAGCAGGGCGACCTAACAGCGGACACACAGGGAACTCTGCACCCAGCACAGATGATGGCTTTCCCATGGCCATGTAGGTGGAACCTCCTCTCTAGTCCTTCCTCACCTATATCCTCTAGACTCTTCCCCAAGACACAGAGCCATGTGCAATTGTGCCAGAATTGCACATATCAGGTTTGGATAAAGTATCCAGCAAATAGCTGGAGACTCAGGTGAGGGTCCCATGAGAGAGAGCCAACAGTCAACAAGTCCAGCTGCGTAAGTTTTGGCAATCAGGCCCAAGGAACTCCTGAAGATGGCAGTAGTATCTCCCAGGAGTTAAGCTTGCACTGCAAATGGGGATTATTTTATGAAGAAAGAAAAGCGAGAAAGACACAAATCCATGATCACCAATGGTCAAAAGACATAAAAAGCGAAGAATTGGTGAATACAAATTAAGTGTGACCAAAAATAACTTAAATAAAATCAAAAGAGGACAGTGGACTGGGCAGCTGAGGCTGGGGGGCTCTGTGAGGGAGTTGGCAGCTTTCGATTTCAAATGCTACACCTCTACTTTTTAATTATTTCATCTTTATATGTGGGGTGCATATGTCTGTGTGTGCACGTGCACACACTCGTGAGTGCAG
>LR749759.1:233781-366281 GCA_902729485.2 Mus minutoides
TCAGGAACTCTCTTCCCTCCCCTCCAGTCAGGAACTCTCGTCCCCCCCCTCCAGTCAGGAACTCTCTTCCCTCCCCGCCGATTCTGAGGACAACTTTGCTACCTACGCCTCATTTCTGAGATGCTAAACAGGAAGTATTTCTACTTCTCAGGTCTCCAGGGAGATACATTCATATCAGGGTGGGATTTCCATGGGGGAAGGAAGAATTGTTATGTTTATAATCATGTGTGGTGGTATGCTCGTGGCTAGGGATGCATGTATGTATAGCACACAGGTAGAAGTCGGAGGACAACCTCAGATGTCCTTCAGATCTTTCCTGTCTTCATACCTTCTGTTTGGGATAGAGTCTGTCTCTCAGGATAGCTGTCTAATGTGCTTTGAGAGAGCCTCCTCTCTCCAGCTCCTATCTTAGAGCACTCAACTACAAGGACTATAAGCACTATATAACTTCACCCAGCCTTTGACAGAGTTTGTGGGGGTCTGACTCCTGGGCTCTACTAAACATCTGCCTAGCCCCTTGTGTCTGGGTTTATTTTCCCTTTGGCTACTCGGCCGAAATAAGTCTGGCTTTTGCTTCTCCTTTCTATCACTTAAAGATAGTGGAAATTTCCTCAAGAGATGAAAGACCAGGATCCGTGAGATACATACCTGCTCAGTAAAACCTAGCAAAAAATTTGATACAGCTTTTGAGAGGCCTGAATAGTGTCGCCCACTGTGCCTGTAGGAGAGGCGAAAGTCATGAAGTGGCTAGCTCAGAAAGCTAACCAGGGTGTGCTGGAAAATAGTTTGCTCTATGGGAAGGATACATGCACCTTTATAGATCTGGGACAATGGGCAGTCTAAACAGCAAATACGGTTTATCCCATATTTCTTGATGTGGACAGGAGGAGATATATTACCAAAGACATATTGGTTTGCAGAATAAGAAGGTCAAGTTTATGTCACTAAATATAAAACCAACACCTAGACTTTACCGTTTATTTTAAAGCAAAGGTAATAAAGAAAAAATTAAATATTTTTTTTCTCTATGTCAAATGTTTCTCTTTTCCATTTCTTTGCCTTTAGCTCTTCTCCCACATTTGAATATCATCTGCACACACATTCTGGGCTAAGACTGAAAAACATCTATTGGCTTCTTATGAACTTTAATGGTTATTACAGTGTTTTAGATTATAGTTTGAAAATCACCTAAACATTGCAAAGTATTTCCAAATGACTTAGAAGTGCTACCAAATCCCCATCTTCAAGGCTAGACGCCCTGCTGATGACTCTGTCGCCATCTAGAGGTAGCACACACATATTGCAGGCCCAGTTCTTAGGAAACTCAGTGTCTAAAGTCATCCCAGAAGTTAAGGCTTTGCAAATGTTTGTTTATTCGCTCTGCAGAAGAAATTGGAGACTTTCACCTGTACATGAAAAAAAAACCTTGAATTTTGACTGCCATATTTATAGTGTTACAAGAAATGAGTCTCAGACTGAGATAGATCTGCTGAGTTATAAGAACCAGAAAGACATGGAGGCAGAAGAACCGCCTACATTAGGTCCAAAAAGAGGCTGAGGACCTCACTGGATGGCTACTTGATGACTTCATGTTGATAGAGAAGAGATTAAGATTAGGAATGACACAGCATTTATGTTCTCACCTGAACAAAACCTTCCTCACCTCCACCCTGGCAACATCTGGACGTCTGTCCTAACTGTGTATATGTGGTGGTTAATATTGACGGACAGTTTGGCAGGATATAGAATCACCTAGAGGTGAGCCTCTGGGCATGTCTATGTGGCCGTTAGCAATCTAGAATATTGAGCTAATTGTTGAGGTGAAACCTCACTCTAAATATGGTTGGCATCAGGTCACATGTGGGTGGAATCTTAAGTTGAATAAAAAGGAGATAGTGACTCCGATGTGGGTATTGCTTCCTTTCTGTGGACACAGTGTAACCAGCTGCCTATCTTTCCTGATAGCATGAACTGTATCCCTTCTAACTATGAGGTAATACAAACTCTTCCTCTCTTATGTTGTTTTGCCAGATACTTTGTACTTTGTCACAGTCCTGAGAAAAGTAACTGATTTGGAGTGGTACTGGTATGTAGTTGGTGAAGCCAGAGGGAGACTGTTAAATACTGGATGTTTACAATGCACAGGGAGTCCCCATCACAAAGAGTTGTCCGTGTCCAAATGTAGTAGCCCTTAGACTGACACTTAACATAGAATATGTAATTTTGAGCTGTTTCCTTGGATTCTAACCTTGAACTTAGTCACAAAAAAAGGGGACCTGAAGTGATGTGGATAATTCTTGTTGCAAACTCATCTTAGTCTGTGGAAGAGCATTAGCCAAGGACACAATTATTATGATCTGATTGTAGGGAGACCATTTGCCCCTCCAGTTTTCCTTGGTGCTGTGACTTACAGCATCATTGACCCTAGTCCTTCTTTCCTGTTCAGTCTGTTGGTTAGTCACATGGTGGGGTGAACTTTTACTGCATGTCTTTGATGTCTAATTTCCTTTAGTATCCAGTTCTTCCGTGAAGTCACCTAAGGCATTAAGTCACCCCATGTCATAATCTGCTGGTTGTTCATGTCTGGGTCCTAGACCCAATGGATCCTGGCATTGCAGGCAGTTTTGATGTACATGTAAGTTTCGCTTAACATCTTACATAAAGAAATTTCCTCCGTTTGTACTTTTAAAGCCTACTTATGAAATGCATAGAAAAACATACTTAGTTCTTACAATAACACTTAGATATATCAGGATGATTCATGTTTAACATATTATAGGACCGGGGCCCTGGGAAGCCCCAGGGATTGCAGAACCCTGATGTTTCTCACTTTGAAGCCATGCCTCACCATTACAGCAGACATGCTGCGCCACATTCTGCCTCTATGGCCCAAGTTTAGCATCCACGCACTGCTGCATCGGTGAACAAGGCTGTGTATACTGAGCGATCACTTCTAAGACTGGCATGGACCTCACTTAACTGGTATGGAGGGAGCTGAGCAGGGCTGTCTCCTGTTACCACCGTTGGGTGTAAGATCTATCATGGCACACTCTGATGCTGGCAATAATAACCTAACTTTCTCCTCTCTGACTTGCCTCAGTACCCCTGGCCTGTCTACATGATTAACAGGCTTCCCGTTGGCTGATTGATTGATATATTCACCAGGTGGGGACTATATCAATATTCCCTACCTACACACAACACACATTCGCCGAAATCCAATGCTTTCCTGCATCCCACATGCCCACAGGAGATTTGTCTCCTGCCAACACTCTTTCTCACCTAGCCACCACATGGCTTGGTCTCTGACCTGTTTAACACTTCCATCATAGCAAGGACAGCAACCACCACCTCTAACAACACCCTTTCCTACTTCAAGCTCTTCATGTAGACCTAATTTGGGGGACTTCCCTCTTCCCCAGTGGCATCTCTAAGAGATGTCTCATGTCTGACAAGGCTTTTCCCTGCCTCCATCCCTCCTCTCTCACAACTTCAACCTTTCTGGCCTAAGAGCCCCTTTGTGATCCTTAAAGATACTTGCACCCACAGATTATTTCTTTTTTTTTTTTTTTTTTTTTTTTTTTTTTTTTCCACAGATTATTTCTATTACTGTTTTACTGTAGCACAGCTACCCAATGAAGGTCTTTTTCCTCTAGCCTATGAAAGGGCATATTTTCTTCTTCACTACAAACTGTAGAGATCAAAAGAATCAATTAAATGCATTGAGGAAATGGCTAGCCATACAGACTAGGGGGTACCACATGCTCACCGCAAGCTGTTTCTTGGGACTAATACAAAGGAGTTTGGGTGTCTGGGGACAAGATTCAACTTGTCAAAAAGAGACCATGGAAAAAGCCATCTCAGAGCAGGGGTGTCGGGGGAAGGTTCACACTGGTGATAGTGACTACTTATTCACTGCCCACTGTCAATTCTTCAAACCATTCTAGATGGGATAGTTGTTGGGATTCAGGGCAGCAGGGCGATCTTGAGTGCCCAAGAGCTTCAGGTCATAACATCTTTTCATCAAAGGTTCAGGGTTCCCACCTGGTCGGGGCAGGGGCAAGGATGTGGCACAAGAAAGAGAGCTGCAGAAAGTTTCCAGAAAACGTTGGGTTTCTTCTCCCTGTCACCAGAAGACAAGTCCAAAAGTCACGCCTCTTACCTGCGCCTCCAGCGTCTCCGCTCATCTCTCTGTGCGCCTGAGCTAGGATCCCAAGGCTGAGAGCTGCCCTCCCTCTCCTGGCGGTGTGTCCGTCCCTCCCTCCCCTTGACTCCCACCCGGCCTCCCCGCCCCCTCTGTCCCCTCCCTCGGAGCCCAGGCCCAGAAATCCCACGCCCTTTACTGCACAGGAGCTCGGACGAACCCGGGGAAACCTCGGGTCGCCAATCACGGAGCGGAGGAGAGGCGGGCGCTCGGCTCCAGCGCGCTGGGGGAGCCAGCTGGCGCTGCTCTGTGCTAGCCGCACACAATCACTCTGATACCGACAAGCGCCCAGACCCGCGAGCATCACCGACAGAGTTTCTTAGCCACGGGCGCTGCAGACCCGGCTCTGGGAGACCCCTGCACCCCGAAGTGCCTCAGGCCCGCACGGCTAGAGCAGGGAGGAGGCTGGCAGGCTCCCGTGCTGCCATGTGAGCGGCGGCGGCCACTCGCACCTGGCGCCACACCTGGGGCTCCGCTGCCCGCGGGGGACAATGCGCGCCTGCCTCAGTCGCCGCGTCCGCACCTGACCATGGAGTGCGCCCTCCTATGCTTGTGCGCCCTCCGGGCAGCCGGTCCCGGGCCGCCTTGGGGCCCCGCGGGACTGGGGCGTCTGGCTAAGGCAGGTGCCACCACCGAGGGGCGCGCCGCACAGCGGGGACGAGGGAGGCGCCCGCCCCGCGGCACTGCTCACGCGGTGGTGTCACCCTTTTCTTTCTTGCAGGCGCTCCAGCTGTGCTGCTTCTGCTGTGCTTCGGTGGCCGTCGCCTTAGCCAGTGACAGCGGCAGCAGCCCTGGCAGCGGATTAAATAATGGTTCGTATTTGCTCTCTCTCTCTCTGGGTACTCCACCACCCCACAAGGGCTTCCCCCTTGCAGTTTGTTCCCCTTTGTGTTAGAGTGAGACTTGTTAGGATAAGGCGCACCTCCTAACCTGGCAGGTGTGTGCTGTCTGAGCAAAAGTCTCCTGGTTAGAGAGAGGGAAGCGTGGCAAGGACTGTGAGCTTATCAGAAAATCAGTGCCTCAAGCTACGAGTCACAGAGATGAGAAAATAATTTCCCTCTTTCACAGATGGCTTGTTAAGAAAAATAAATCCGAACTTAAGTAAGAAATTAGAGAGGAAGTGGGCACCGGGTGGGGAATTGATAAAAGGCTCCTTCGTTTCCTTCCTCCCCATGGGAAAGCCACAGATTGAGGCTGAGAGGGGTGCGTCTCCCCTCCCCATCCCACCCATGTTTCCCCTACTGCTGGTTTCCCTCTGTAGTACTCTCTTCAGTGACATCACCTCACGGATGCCGAAAAGATGTCTTCTTTTAGTGGAATGCCCTGTCACAAGGTGCTTTAAGTCTTTTTTTTTTCTTTTCTGTCTCCCAGCTTCAAAGATCTAGCGCATGCTTATTAACTCCACAGAACAGAGAGAGAGAGAGAGAGAGAGAGACCCTTGTTCTCAGTGTCTCCCACTAGCTTCAGGAGGACAATTGATGTTTGCCCAGGGCTCTTTAGCAAGACCTTACAGGCCACCGTGGATTTCTGGGGATTCTAAATTTTTCATCTTTGTAGAATTGAGTCCTCTTGTCCTGGTGCAAGGGCTTACTCTGGGACTGAAAGCCACTAGAATTATGGATAAAAACTTCCAGAGATTGGATGTTCGGAGAACAGGAGACCCAGAAATGTACAGGTCCAGTCAGAGCCTATGGTTTCTAAAACTTCCTTCCTGTTCCACCAGGATCTAATGGCAGGGGAGCCCTTCTGTCTCAGGCATGGCCTATAAGGACTTCTATATTTTGTTTTTGGAGGCAGAGTCTCATGTAATCTAGCTATGGAAGAGATGACCTTGACCTTAGGATCCTCCTACCCCCACCTCCTTATTGCTTGCCCGACACACCTGGTTTATGTAGTGATAAGGATTGAACCCAGGGCCTCATGCATGTCTGACAAGAGCTGTGCCTGCTATGCTACATTTCCCAGCCCCTGAAAGGACCATAAGTAGCTAGCGCATCTTTTCTTTTCTTTTCCCCCTCTCCAAGACAGTACTGAATGTAACCAACAGCCTGTATGTTCCTCTCTTGGAAACAAACTTGTAGCAGGTGTCTGGGGTAGGTAGGGGGTTGGGGGGTCCAGATGATTGGCTAACACTCCCACACGGTCTTCCAAGGAAGAGCAGGTGGAATCTCAGATGGCCGTGCGCAAGGAGGTAAGAAACACACACTGTAGAAACTGCACATATGTTGGAAAAGATTATTACGTCGTAGTTAGGTATGACTGGTAGATAGAGAAAATGGGAAAGAAAGACTGGCTTTAATCAAAAGCTGCAGAACAACATATCAGGAATTTTTGAGAAGTAAAATGTGTGCTGCTCAGTTTTAAGGGAAAGAGAAGGGAAACACATTTTTCCTTTTATTTTCTGAAAAATATGTCAATGATAGGGTGTTTCTAGTTACAAGGAGAGTAGGGGAAAATGAAAGAACCATAAAAGAGCTGGCCACACCTTAAAAGTCACAAATGGTCCAGAAAGAAACAGAGCGTGTTATCATCATGTTGGGTGTCTCTGCTAATTAAGCCCAATTAGAATACAATTAGAGTATCTTGTATCGATCTCTACACACCCTCAGACTCCCTGATTCCTTAGCATCTTCTGTTTTTATTTCATTGTTGTTGACTGTTCAAGGAAGGGAATCCCCCTCCCCCCCCCCCCTTTCTCTTCTGCAAGCCAAGGACCCAGTTGACTCAAACATGCCTCTTAGTTGTTCGGAATCTTTCTAAACACTTTCCAAATTAGTTTCCCATTCTGTGCCTAGAAAGTGGAAACCCAGAAGATTTTTTTGTTTTTGTTTTTTTTTAAATTCACACTGAGGCATGCTCCACATCATCTTCTGGGACAATGCTTTTCAATTCCAATGTTTTGTGAAAGAAACCAGCATACTGACTTTGCTCTTTCCCACAGCAAATTGTTTCCTCGCTGCCCAGCCCCCCCCCAACCCCCCGCCCCATACACACCCCCAGATCACACAGCAATTAGTGCTGCTCAGGGGAGCCAGGGGGAAGGCATTTTTAAACATGCCTTTCCAGGTGTCCCTGATCCGCCACACCCCCTCCAACAAGTCTGAGCAGTTCAAAACATCAGCCTCTATCTAGGATGCTTCTGATGGTTTGGAGGCATGTTTTCTGCCGAGGTTGTATTTTAGGCCTGGGATTAAACAGGAGAGTCCCCAGTGGAGGCTTCGTGAAACACTAAAGGAGATCCAAATGCTGGCATGAGTAGCTGGGTGCCCCTTGTTAATGAGCCAAGGGGATAATCAAAAACAGTGTATTTTATGAGTCATTCACAATTTAAACTCTACCAGGAAAGTTTCTGAGTTTGACCTAAACAAGGCTATCAATCAAATCCATCCTCTATACTGATTTTTTGTCAATAATAATAAATTACATATGATGCTTCATAGCTAATATATGAAGAGCCCCTGTATTTCCTTTCAGACTGAGAATTGACCCTTCACCCAAATATCTTTGAGATTCATCAAAGTTGCACTTAGCTTTTAGTTTTTGTAGGGTTGATTAGGCAAGTTCTGGGCCCCTGAGCCCCAACCCCAGCTGTAGCGTAAGCTGGCAAAGCCTGATGGCACAGTGAGCCTCTCTGAACTCTCTTCACTGTTAGGTGCACGGAACAAGGATTTTTGTGAGCTTTGGGGCAAGCTGCTGCAAAGTGGCCCTTTTGGCATCTTGGGCTCCGGGTGCTGACAGCTAATTTCTTTTTTTTTCCATTACAGATTACGTCTTTGTCGTGCCAGTAGAAGTGGACTCGGGCGGGTCATATATTTCACACGACATTTTGCACCACAGGAAAAGGCGATCGGCACACAGTGCCAGCGACTTGCTGCACTACCAAGTTTCAGCATTTGGACAGGATCTACATTTAGAGCTTAAGCCCTCTGCAATCTTGAGCAGTCACTTTAGAGTCCAGGTACTTGGAAAGGACGGTGCTTCAGAGACTCGGGAGCCTGAGGTACCACAGTGTTTGTATCAGGGATTTATCAGAAACGACAGCTCGTCCTCTGTGGCTGTGTCTACGTGTGCCGGCTTGGTGAGTCTGCCCCGCTCTAATGGAACTCGTTCTTTCGTGGTTTGTATAACTTGAATGAACAGATGTCCGACGCATTAAGCTCCCTCTAGCCAACTCCACACGTTCACACTGTCGGCTCTGATACGTATCAAATTACGGATAATTATAAATTAGATTAATTGAATTAATCTAATCTGGTCTCTGGGAGTGGGGAAAAAAAGAAAAAAGAAAAGAAAAGAAAATATAATAGAACTTTAATGAGCATTTAGAACATTCTTTTGATGTTTAATGGCCTGGGCCCTTTCATTCCCCATGTTTGAGACAATTCCCAAGGAAATTAATTTGATGGATGCCATTCCCTTTGTAACGTCTTGGGAGACCAGGCATTCTATAAATCTAACCAGCTACATGCATCTCTGTTGCTTTGAAAGGGGGAAAACTGCATTTTAATCTAGAATTGTGTTCAGCAGCCAGAGTTAGCCTACCTTCAACATGATGGACTTGAGGGGAGGAGATCTCCTTTGTTTTTGTTTTGAAATTCTGTTGGTGGTGTAGTAGTTACAGAAGGCATCCTCTTAGGATAGGAGAGGATGTATGGTACTGGCAACATGAAGCGTGGCACCCTCAGAGGCAAGACCTGTAAAAGCCCTTGGGACTTGAGCCTGATTTCCTTTCTGTATAAACTTTCTGTGTCAAACACCAGGCCGAGAATATCCATGTAAATGATATTTAGGATCCAATCAAGTAGGCAAGGCAGTAAATGACATCCTAGGCTCTCATTTCATGTTGCAAAATGGAGAAATGTCTCAGACTGACAGCAGAGTTGGGATTGGAGACACGTGGTGATCATGCTGTGGCATGGGCAGAAGGAAGAAAATTTGAGAGAGCCCAATTGGGAATTAGCTGGGGATGTACATGTGGGAGGCAGCTTGGCTAAGTGAGAGGTGAAGCTTTGGGGGTGGGTTGAGGTGAATGAGGGCTCCCTTATTCTCAAGGGTTAACATTTTTTTTTTTTTTTAGTTACAATGTTTTTATTCCCCACATATTGCTCTGAAATCCAGCCAAAACCCTAACCACAGCCATGGTATTCTTTAGTGTGTTTAAATGACCAAATAAAACGAGTTAGCAATACCCAGCTAATCTCAATTCAATTGAATGATGACTGTCTCAAAGATTCCCTGGGTGTTATGACATGGTTACACACACATGAACACACACATGCATGGACATATCTTAGTGTTCATCCTGTGTGTGTGTGTGTGTGTGTGTGTGTGTGTGTGTGTGTGTGTGTGTTGAGTCTTCTCCTGGGTTTTGGCTTTCCTCCTTGTGTTTCCCACTCTCTGCCTATTCCAATTTCCAAAAGTCTTCCAGGGTTACTCCCTCCACCACAGAGCCATCTCATTCCAAGCACTCACGATGAACAGTTATGGACCCTGGTTCGCATTATCAAACCAGCACCAACTAGTAGGGTTCTGCGTGTACCTTAGTTTTCTCATCTCTAAAACCAGGACTACTGCTGGTGAGTTGGCTCAGTAGGTGAGGATGCTTGCTGTCAAGCCCCATGACCTAGGCTCAGTCCCCTGGGACACACATGGTGGGGGGAAAGAACCAACTCCTCTGACCTCTGCACGCATGCCGTGGCACACCCCAACCCTCACACATACACAAGGTATACAAAATAGAAGTGTTAAATGTACTAAAAATAGAAGTAACCGGGGAAATGTCATCTCAGGGTTATAGACAGGAAATGATTTGTGTGTGACGTGTGCTCCTTTAGTCTCTCTGTCTTCTCATTCTTACAAAATGTCGCCTCTCTGTGTTCAACACTCAGAAATTCTGATCTTTGGGAGGGGTAGGAAGTCTGATTCGCTAACTCCAAAGTAGACACCAGGTTATCTTTTCTAGGGAAGAGGTTCATTTTTGAACTGGGGACAAATTACCATCTCAGGCAGAAGAATGAAGAGGTTAAAATCCTCCAGAAATAACTGACCCAGGGGTCTGCCCCGTGGAAGGCACAGGTTGTCCCTTCTCTGCGACAAGCCGGTGTATGGACTTAGTTATCGTGACATCACTGGGCCTTGCTCTGCTCTCTTGAGTGGTGTGAGATGACCTCTAAGATTTTTATAATTTCCAGACATCTGACTCTAGTGATCTAATTTGGTCACCTCCGTAGAGCCCATTTTTTAAGAGGCAGGGAACAACCAAATTTTTTTCCTGACTTTGCTACTATCCGTTTCCCATCCCCTCCCCAAAACACCTAGAAAATTCAGCAGACCAGTAAGAAGCAAAGTAAGAGAGAATGGAACTCTCACTAACAAGTGGTGAGCCTGATCCATAGTAATTTTGTAACCTTGTATTGAAGGGTAATATCTGAATATAAATGTTAAAATGCACATACAGGAAGATATAAAAAAGTAATATGGTATACCTTGATTAATGTTCACAAAGTTTATACCCATATGTACGAGCCTAGATCAAACAGGCATTATTAGTGCCCCAAGAAGGGCACTCAGTTATTCCTTCCTTTCCTTGCCCTAATAAAATTTGTGGTTTATTTATGCATATTGAAAATTGTTGCTTAAGTAGAATCATAATGTACTTCCTGGTATGAGGATCCCAGGATGGTTTTGTTTGTTTGTTTAGTTATTTGTTTTTTTCTTGTGTTCTCACTCTGTTGGGTATGTGCTTAAGAGTCAAGTTGCTGTGCTCCTGGGGTAGGCATAGGTGAAGCTTTGGCAGATGCTGTGAATCCGGTGTCCAAAATGGCTATGCCAGTGTGCACTTCAACCAATAGCATGTGTGAGCGCTCTGGACACTCCCTCTTCCCATCAACACTTGATGCTGTCTGCCTTTCCCATCTCACTCATTTTACAGGTGTGAACTGGGCACCACATTGTGGCCTACATCTTCCTGATGGTTAACGTGGGGGGGGGGGCGGTGAAGTACAACCTTCAAGCTTTTTGGACATTTATGAGCCTTCTTTAATCATATCTTTACTATATACAGACAAGATACAGAATATGTCTTTGCAACTTAAAGAGCAGTGTGCACTCCTTTCTCAGGGAAGAGAAACAAGGATTCGAAGCAGAACACCTTGATGATAGTGTCTGCCTCCTACTGTGGCCGTCAAACTCTGACATCATCTATTTTGTTTTGAGAAAACGAATCACACGAGAACCACTAAAGTTAGCACAGTGATAGATGAACACAGAAGAGAACAGCCCTGTTTTCCCTCTTCTGGCCACCTTTAGATAATGGTACGCATCCTTGGCCAAGAGAGAGGCTCGTAACTCCCCTTAGGTTAGTTGACAGCTACAGTGATAGATTCAGAACATTATAGATGTTCCAAAAGTTCAGCCGATGGACTGGTGTCACTTGTCAGAGTGACTCTTCAAAATGTTGACGTGCCAGAAGATACATGTTCTTCTTCATCCGTGAATGCAGACAACTAACAGGACATGGATGGCACTGTGAGATGAGATACCTTCACATAAAGCTTCTACCTTGGGGTTTCTTTAAGAGTGGGGCCAGACCATTGCCTTCAGGATTGCTTTAGATGGGATAGCTGTCTCTCAGTGAGTTACAGAATGTATTAGGGAAGTAATCACTCACCTTTAAATGATCTGGCAAAATGCCATCAGAGCAGCCTGCTCCTACCTAGCCTACTAGAGAAGCCTCAGATGAAAATCTGAAGGGCAGTAAAGTCACAGTAGTGAAATACACGTATTTTTTTCTTGTGGGCAGGAAGGTAGGCATGCACTCTCCAGCTGGAATGTTTTCTAGCAGGGGATTTCCCTGAACAGTTCGAAATTACCCAGTGTTTAAAATATTTCTAATACTTTTTTTTTTTTGAATGTACACTTACCATACCAAGCTGACACAGAACTCACTTTAAGGAGTTAAGTGGGTTGTTCCTTACTTGCAATCATTTCCAGAATGGGAGCAAATGAATCTTGCCTGCCATTAAGTGTGCGTGCCACTCTTGGCTTTTAATACCAAAGGACTGTTCTGGGTCACCACTGCCCATTCCTCCTGGTGACCTTCAACTTGGTGAGTGTATTGGAATTGCCGCAGAATCATGGGGTTGCATAGTAAGCTAGACATTAGCTGCCTGCCGTATCTGTCCTTTCTCCTCTGTGAAGCCTCCTCTATCTGCCCTCTACAGTGATGAGGAAGGTCATGATTGCCAGCAAGCCCAAGCTCCCAGAAGGAGAACTCACCGTCAAACTGTAACCCACTCTGGGATCTCACCTGGGTCCCTTAACTCTATTATGTGTCAGTCTTTGCCTTTCTTTGAAGGTTTTAATGTTTTAAAACACTCCACCTTCAGGATCCTTAAAAAAATATAACTGACTGTAGAGTATGACCCACTTGGTTAGCTTTATCTGAGGTGCTAAAAAATTGGACTCCTTTCCATAAAACTGGAATATGGGCCCAGACATGTATACGTTCTCTGAATAATTTTGCTGTGTATTAGTGTTTGAGAACTAGTAAACTGTGAGCACTTTTGTTTGGTAATGGACGGGGAAGCCACCTTGATTCCTTCATCCAATGGATGTTCACTGCTTCTGTCACGGCAGACACTTTCTGAGCACAGCGGGTAAAGCTGTGAATGAGGAGGACACAGATGTCATTAACACACCCTGACAGGCACATCTAGCCTTTTTATTAAAAACAAGATTTATTTTTATTTTGTGTGTATTGAGTTAGTGCTTGTGTGAGGATGGTGCCCAAATTGGCCAAGTAGAGCCTGTTGGATCTCTTAGAACAGGAGTCACAGGCAGTCACGAGCTATCACGTGGGTGCTTAGGAACCAAAGCAAAGTCTTCTATAATAGTAGCAAGTATTCTTAACAGTCGCGTGGTGCTAAGCCATCTCTCCAGGCTAGTGTCTAATGTTCTGAATCTTTAATAGGACATTCATTGTTCATCTACAGGGCCCATGCTTTGCCTGTGTAATCCAGTTTTACGCGTGCGTGCACACACACACACTCATACACTCACTCACAAAACCTGTTTTTTTTTGTTTGTTTGTTTGTTTTCTTTTTTTTTAAGGTAAGCTTAGGGTTCACAGCTCTGCTCAGCTACATATAACCCCTGGAGTGTGGGTTAGACACACCTAGAGGAGAAACAGCAACAGGCTCTCAGATGTAGAAATTCCCATCTTAACTCTGCTCTAAGCTGTGGCTCATCAGAGCTCAGGAACAAAGAGCCCACAAGCTATAGCTTCAGAAAAGGGAGAGGCTGGGTGAGGTGGTACCAGACAGCATCCCTCAGCAATGCAGTGTGTACCAGCATGTCTGTGAGTCAGAGAGTCCTACATCACTGACAGATGTCTAATTCTGTTTAAACCTAGACTTTTCTCCAACGTGTTTGGTCATGGGTATTTTCCCCCCTCTGAAGAAGATCTCTGCATAGTTTCGTCGAGACAAGACAGCCATGGAACCAGGGCTTTCCCCCCAATTCTGTACTGAAATTTTTGTCCAATTCTGCGTGAAAATCACCTCTAGGGACAAGAGCTTCATGGTCACTAGGCTGAAAGAAAGTTAGGCACACAGGCTCTCCACAAATGCCTCATGGAGATGAGGAAGATCTGGAAGTTCTGGCCCCTTTGCCTCTCGTTCTTGAGTGCTGGGACAGCGGCAGTGCACCGCTGTGTCTGGTTTTTTAATGTAGGGTTGGTGATTAAGCTCAGGACTCTGAATGCTAAGCCAGGCACTCTATCAAAAGAGCTACATTCCAAGCCATTTCTGCTGTGTGTGACAGAGAGAGCCAGTGAGTCTCATGTGCCTGTGCACAGACTTCCTATGTAACTGAGGCTGACCTTGAAGTTCTGGTCCTCCTGTCTACACCTCCAGAGGTGTGCCACCACATCTGTGGTTCTGAGGACTGAACCCAGGACTTTGTGTGAGCTAAGAATTCTATCAAGTAGGCTGTGCTCCTGGCCATTCCATATCTTTAAACACACTTAACATGCATTTCGAATCTCTAAATGATGAAATCGGTACTGGCCTGACCAATATCTGATTTAAAATTGTACTTCTCACTGACATATAATTGCAAGAGAATAATTGCTAGGCCTAAAATAATTTGCCTTTTCTTTGCACCTGACCTCTGATGGCAATGTGTTTATTCTACTTGGAGATAATAGACTTTTGCTTAATGAACTCAGTCTAGACTAGGCTCTGTTCTTTACATGTCTAGTAAGTGAAAACACATACACACACAAACACACACATATACACACACACACACACACTGACCTTGTGTGTCTGTTCAGCTCTACAGTGCACGGGTCTGCTGACTTTTGGTAATCTCTGCAGAGTCTAGCTGACCACAATGGAAAGCTGCTTTGCCATTTGTTGCTGAATCTTCTGTCTGGTGTTGGCTTGTGGTCCCCGCTCCCAACTGTATCCCAGGCTCCAGCAGAGTGGTTATAACAACCAAGGCTGCCTCAAGGATCTATTCCAGCCTGGATCCCCTGTGCACCATCCAACTTTGTCGCTTGCTTTCCTTTGGCTTCTCTCTCCTTTGTCTGCTCCATGGCCAGCTGCCCTGATGTCACATGTATCTTTTCTTCAGTGGTGGCCTTTGCAGCCTGGGACTGCTACAGTGACCATTCTCAGGAGAACCTGGGTCCCTGCAAGGAGCTTTTGAAGCGCCTGGATATGAATAGGCAGCCGCAAGCTTTGATGCCTCCTTTTCAAAAGTATTTTATAACTCGGAAAGCTGTCACCGAGTTGTCTTGTTGCTAGTCACTGCCTGCCAAGTTATCTTTAGAAAGCCGACTTCCATTCATAAAAGGGCTGAAGTTAAATGCCCCTAGCCAGTGGCTCTGCCGCTTTGCAGGGCCTTGCTGGCTGGCAGGGGTTGTTGAATTACATCTGCCCACTTGGAACTTCATGGTCACTTGAGAGGATCATGTGAAATTACAGATTAGACTGGGCTGTATTTGCATGTTTCTTAAATACAGGCTGACCCAAATCAAAGATGTTTTCTTAGGCGATTATTCAATTCATCAAGGGTAAAAAGACCCTTTTATTTTCTTGGCTTTCCTCCTCTGTGTTCTCCTAAGACATGATTTGTGAATAGAATTATTTGCTTTTATCAACACTCCCTGCAAAAGGCCAAACCAAATTAAAAAAAAAAAAATCTTTTTTCCAAAGACCAAAGCTCTTGCGGGGGGTTGGGGTTGAGGTTGAGTGGGACTCTAGGGTAGCTAAGATAAGCCTGGGTCTCCTATGAGAGTCAGAAGGGCCCAGCCTCCCTCTGTGTTGCCTGCCTGTCATAATATAGCCTTTAAGCACCATTCCTTCTGGATAATTCTGCCAGCCATACTTGATTCCAGGGCCCTTGCTGGGGGCATCCTGGGTACCCTGAGCTTGCTTCCTGGAGTCTCTGTTCAGTAGAAATGGCATCTGGCAGAGGGTGAGGAAGACAGTGCTAAGTGCTGAACTTGTCACACAGTAGCTGCTCCGCTGGATTGTTGACTTTGAACTAGGAGGTGGTCTGGGCAGGAAATGGCCATTGAACTCTTTTCCCTCTCAAATCCTGAAGCCTTTCCAGGCAGGCCTGTCAGAACAGGAAAAGAATCTCTCTGGTGTTGGCAACCCTCTTGCTGTAAAAGTTAGGAATCTTGCAGGGAAAGGAAACATTGTATCAAGGAAGAAAGAATAAAAGAAGAAAGCCGATTGAGGGTAGGGGCGGGAGGAGGAGGAGGAGGAGGAGGAGGAGGAGGATGGATCAGTACATAGATCACAGTTCAGATTTGTGTCTTCAGACTCTGAAGATCCAGCTCTTCCCATGGCTACCTGCACAGCCAGGCATATCACTCACTCACTGTGAGATTGTACTCCACTGTAAGCTGATAGGACCTCACCAGCAGGCTCATGTATCTTTGGTGGCAAGAAAGACCCTGTATGGTTGCTCAAGATGGTGCCCCCTGCAGGATCAAATTCCCTAACTTAAATATCAGATTTGTTAAGATCCCAGGCTTCCTTAAGTGCTAGCGTGGCACCACAGTTTCAGACCAGAAGTTGAAAGGTACCAGTCAGCACCCACTACAGCTGTTTTTTGAGACTGTCTGCTTTATTAAAACACAGTCAAGTTTTACCCAGAGTTGGCAGATTATTCAGAAGTAGGACTTGAGCCTTTGTATTGACTTTTCCAAGTCTTTTTGAAATGCCTGGTAAAAGGAGAGACAGAGGAGAGGAGAGGAAAGGAGAGGAGAGGAGAGGGGAGGGGAGGGGAGGAGAGATTTGTCACTTTAGATCTTAAATGCTGGCTGGCACTTAAATAGTATAAAAACACATTGCTTGCCCTGTCTTCCTTTCTTTCTTTCTTTTTTTTTCTAAAGATTTATTTTATTTATTATATGTAAGTACACTGTAGCTGTCTTCAGACACTCCAGAAGAGGGCGCCAGATCTTGTTACGGATGGTTGTGAGCCACCATGTGGATGCTGGGACCTGAACTCATCACCTTCAGAAGAGCAGTCAGGTGCTCTTACCCGCTGAGCCATCTCACCAGCCCCCCTGTCTTCCTTTCAATAGTGCAGATGTAAGCACTTTTGTGAATGAATGTTTGCACTAATATCATTACTATTCAGTGATTATTAGAATGAGTGGTGTATAGTTTGGGATTACAGTGTTTAGGACATTTGATCTCTCTCTCTCTCTCTCTCTCTCTCTCTCTCTCTCTCTTCCCCTCTATCTGTGTATAATTGGTGTGTGAGTTTAATTGCATGTATGTAGAATTGGTTACTTTTCTACTGCTCTAATAAAAATGCCATGAGCAACATCACTTATGGAAGGAAGAGTTTATTTGGATTTATGGTTACTGAGAGATAAGAGTCCATCATGACAGCGAATCATGGCAGCAGGCAGCCAACATGGCAGCTGAAACAGCCAAGAGCTCGCCTCTTGAACTGCAAGCAGAGGTCAGGAGTGAACTGGGAAAGCATGACTTGAGGCTTTGAAAGCTCAAAGCCCGCCCCCAGTGCTTCCTCCAGCAAGGCCACACCTCCTAAACATACCCAACCAATACCACAGACTGGGCACTAAGTGTTTAGGTACCCAAGTCTATGAGGGATATTGCATTCAAACTACAGTACACACAAACATACATACACATATACACACACACACACAAACAACTATGTGCACACATGACATACATATATGTATAGGCATGTGTGTATATGGATGCTTATGTATATAAATGTACATCTTTCAGGAATGGCTTTAATGTAGCCTTTACATCCATTTCCAATTCTCTTTTCCCCAACTCACTTTCTCTTCCTCCCTCCTTCCCTTCCTCCTCTCTTCCCATCTTTTCTACCCCTTTGTCTCTCCATCCTCCTTCCTTCCCCTTTCCTTCTCTTCCACTAGGATGCTAACATTCAGCAAAGCTGGGTCCCTCCAGATCATGCATCTGTGTACTCACTACTCTACTCCATTATCCTTTCCTCCTCTTGGCTTCCTTCTGTAAACATGGCCTCCTGAGCTCCAGGTGATTCAGACAGTAACTGGCTTCCTGACTTATTCCTCTCACCTGACTTACCCATCTGTAGAGCCACGCATGTGTCACGGCTCAGAACAGGTAGGTGTGGTCTAGGCTTTATTTGCCTTTACAAAGACTCTGAGTCTTCATTGAATGGATGGCTGTGCTCATCAGAACAAGAAGAACACAAAGTCCTTCTTTTATTTCTTTGTATGTTCATGGGTGAGTTAACCTATAGGGGACTATTTATTTGTACCTGTGTGTGTTCTATATTTAGTGTGTGTGTGTGTGTGTGTGTGTGTGTGTGTGTGTGTGTGTGTGTGGTGGGGAGGTTGTATTCAATGACATTTGTATTGAAGTACCTTTGTCATGGTAGTACAGAGATTTTTTTTTTTTTTAAAGGATTGTCTTTGGAGTTATTTCAGTTTGAAATTTTGATCATTTTCATCCCCTCCCCCCAATTCCTTGATGATCCACCTCTGTTCCCTTCTCACTCAACCTACTGTCTTCTTAAAGAGAAGCAGCAATCCAGTCTAACTTGTGCTGCCCAAAGACTCCTCGGTGTGGGCCATGAGTGTGATCATCCTACCATGGATCACATATTAAGAGAAAAACCAACTCACGCTCCCTTAGCCATTCTCAGTTGCTAAGAGCTTCTCAGCCAGAGGCTGGAGTCCACGCTTACCTCCCCACTTGCAACTTGGTGTTTTGTCTGGCTTGAGCTTGTCCAGGTCAGGTTCATGCTGTCACAACTGCTGTGGATTCATGTGTCACTGCCCTGCTGTGCCCAGAAAACATCGATTTCATTATTCTGGCTCTTTCTTCTCCTCTTCAGAGACGATCCCTAAGATTTGGTCAATATGCTTATATCTGGTTTGTTTTTGTTTTGCTGTTGCTGTAAAAGTTAAGTATATATCTTCAAGCCTCTCAGTTGCATACAGAACTGTATTTCACAGGAGGGGGTTAGGGCAGCGAGCCCTTTCTTTTCAAAACACTGATATATCAGATACAGGATATTAGCTGTAGCAGTGGGGGATTATAAGCTTTCATTGGCATGTGCTGCCAAGTGCCATTGTCATTATAACCTTAATAATTCAATATGCAAATCTTCTAAGAACTCACTTCCTGCTAGTTTTGCATGGACCCAAGACAGTGGCTTCAAAGAGCTCCAGTCAGCAGAACATATGAGCTGGAAAATCGCATGGTTTCCCACCATAAGCAATAAACAATTCAAGAGAAAATGGCACTGATTAAATCTTGGAAGTCCAAATATAAACAGGCCTAATGGTAGTACTACACATGAAGGCTTTCATGACCAAAAATATTTGTTTGCAGCTCATATACAACACTGTCTACAAACTCAGGAGTTTGGGTTACATCAAGGTTGTACCCCAGGAAAAGCCTGTTCCCACAGTTTTGGGGGCTTTTGTTTTTGTTTTTTGTTTTTATTGTCAGTTATAGAGCAGAATATACTGGAATGCTCTGATAGAGGTCTGGTGAGTGTTCTGCCTGGACAGAGTGGCAGCCTCTCCTGTAGGGATGGCTTTGATGTATCTAAGGCTTTTACCTTCAGGAGGATTCTTTTGATGGCTTATTCATGCCACTCAACCATGAAATATACAATCTGCCCTTTTTACCCATCAGTCACAGGACCATGCCTTCTGATATAAATTAGATGTGGTCATCATTGATTTATGAGGAGCCAGCTACGGGCAGAGCCTCCTCTGAGGGGCAGCGCTTGCTTGAAAGACTGAGATAAGCTGGGAAAAGAGGTTTATGTCAGCCAACTTGCCAGGTTCTGTAACAGAGCAGGCTTTAGTGTCCTGAGGTCACCCTGTGAGCCTACAGTCCCTCATCTGCAGTTTGTGTTTTACTTGACCGCTTCCAGGAGGCCCCGTGCAGACTAACTTAGCATTGACTTCTCTGTGAGCAGATACGATCACAAATCCTTTGTGTTGTGGGTAAGTCCGAGGGACTGTTTTATGCATGTCAGAGATAAGATTGAAGTTAAATACGGCTGACATGTCCATCTCTGCAGCCTCTTAGGGGGTCAGGGTTTTGCAGCCATCACTTTGCAGTAAAACTCATTGGCATGGGATGAATCCCTGTCTTGTCAAAGCTTTTCCTCTGTGTGTAAGATGAATGCGAACTGGTGCCCAACACTACAGGCTTAACACTGCCACAATTAGTAACAGAAGAAGCCTAGGACAGTTGGTGACTTTGAGTATAGACAGCTATGATGCTCTTACTAGATCCTAGTCCAGACCCCAGAAACAGAAAGTTGGGAGTTATCCACACATGAAGACTTCTGCACACCCTTTAAAATTATTTTAAAATCAGCACCATCTTTTCAAGATTCCCCAGGTAGTCCTAAAAGAAAGTCAAGTTTGAAAGTCTCTCATGTAGGTAAATACCATAGACTTTAGATACTTCAGTGCCTCAGAAACAGCTGGTGTAATGGTTTAAAATGAGAGAATGGCATGTTAAAATGCCTGAATTTTAGACCCTCCTCCCCACACACACTAGTGATGCAATTTTTGAGGAAATGATTCTTTTGGGTAACATTGAAATGTCTTTAAAGTTTTTATTTCATGTTAAAGCTGTTGAGGAGGAAGGCCATTATCTTCGTCATGGGAGTGTTGGGAGACTATCTCAAGGGTGGGACCTCATTTTCTACCTTGAAATGGCATCTCTTGCTGTTTATTGCTGCCTACACCAGGTTACTGGTCCCCTAACAGGATGCCTTGTTCTCTGTTACTGACTATACCAGGCTAGCTATCCCTCACATTCCCAGGGATTCTCCAGTCTCAGCTTCCCATCTGGCAATAAAAGGGATTAGAGGTGCAAGCTTTTACAATGACTGAATGTTGGTTCTGGGGATCTGAACTCAGACCTGCATGCCTTATCCATGTATCCCTCAGTCCCAGCATTTGATTTTAAAGAATTTTAGGCTCGTAGGAATTTGCAGGAATACTACAGGGAGGTGCGGTGGGGGAAATAACCGACCAATATAGTTTTACTTGTCTGTAAAGTGGAGGCTACAAAGGAAAGAGGGGCCGTGACATTAAAGGGCAAAAGTCCAAGATGTCCTCCTATATTCCTGGGCTCTGCTATACATGTTCCCTCTTCCGGTTAGGTGGTCAATCACTGAATCTAGATGCTGCAGGGAGGAGATCTTCCAAATCAGGCTAGAAACTACTTATTTGCTGCTGTAATTTTTTAACAACAGAGGAATACAAATACAAGTATCCGCGGCTTATTCTAGGTCTGGTGTTCAAGCAGAAAGCAAGGCCCTTCCCCCTTTAGGTTCATGGTCATCTTGGACCAACTGCCACCAACCCTGGGTAGCAGATGAGATAGTAGGTATGATGATTGGTCTAGATTGTCAGCCCATTGAGATTTAAGATCACCTGGGAGTGACACCTCTGGGTGTGCTGTGAGGGAGCGTTTAGAACAGTATCAACCCAGGAGGGAACAGCCCCATCACAGTGGGTGGCACCATTCACTGATGGCCCAGAAATAAAAAGTCTGGAAGGAAATCTGTGTGTCTGCCTGTGTTTCTCATCCTCCATTGATAGCAGTCCTTCTGGCTTCATCCTCCTTCTGATGTGGATACATCACCAGTGACCCCCTAGGGATCATCCTCCTTCTGATGTGGACACAGCACCAGTGACCCCCTAGGGACCATCCTGGCTTTCAGTGCAGACTCAGGACTGTGGGGTCACTTGGCTTCATTCAGCAAGTGCTCAGTTCTCTTTCTCCAGCCAGCAGATAGCCATTGTTGGACTGTCTCTATACCAAAAGCCACTCAAATGGTCCACTTATCACATATGTATTCTCTCTCTCTCTCTCTCTCTCTCTCTCTCTCTCTCTCTCCCTCCCTCCCTCCCTCCCTCCCTCCCTCCCTCCTTCCCCTCCCTCCCTCCCTCTCCCTCCCCCTCTGTCTATTGGTTTTGTTCCTCTAAAGAGAAGCAGCCAGTTTGCTTATATACTTACTTGTTTAAATTGCTTGGGAAAGTGTTATATTAGTATAGATTCTTGCTGGAATGTTATTGGTGTTAGGATAGCCAATGCTTTCTTTAGGAAGGAATATCTATGCTTCATAGGGTATTTAGGGGCATTCTAGGCCTTTGCCTATTAAACACCATTGGTATCCCTCAATTGTGCCAGCCCAAAGTGTGTCATAGACTCTCATGGGTCACATTTTTATACAGTAGTATCATGAAATGGTTTCATTAAGAAAAAAAATTCACAGGAGTTAGATTTTTGGAGTATGTGTGTTATTGATTTCAGTGAGATAACAGCATTCAGGCCATTTTTGAGAATCCCTTTCCCAAAATTCTCAATACTAGAAATGTTTCAGATTTTATAGGTTTTTCTTTTCATTAAAAAAAAAAAAATTCAGTGTATTTGCATAGGCGTACTGGCTAAGCACCTCTAGCCTCCAAATCCCAAACTCGAACGCTTTGAATGTTGGTGCATTTCTCAGTATCATCACACCCACGCTTTAAAAGTCCCTGAAACCAGGACCACATCTATCTTTTAGGGCTACAGCTGCTGAGGATAGTCCAGGGGAGTAGAGATTGGGTGGTTTGCTGAAGCTGCATAAATAAGACAGGGAGGGGATCTGCTGAGGCTGCAGGTATAACGCGGGGATGAGGGATGAGGCTGCAGGTATAACGCGGGGATGAGGGAGCTACTGGGAGTGTGCAGATAGTCCTGGAGTGTTGGGGCTGGTGGATTGGTTGGCAGAAGAAAAAGTCTGGGGGATGTTTTAACTTGTGAGTTTCACGTGTCACCCCAGACTCCTGAAAACAGGCAGCTTTTCAAGCAAGAGTAGACTGTTTATAATGAGAGTTATTTTTGCGTTCAGCCTAACTCTATGACTGTAGGTTAAAAATGAGGATTCTATTCCTATGTTTGTAGTTTTCCTAAGATGAAATTAAGTGTCCTCTTGATCAATCAGAATGGGAACAGTGGGCAGTTCTGGGAATGACACAGGAATATTCTTCTTGTCCCTTGAGTATGTTCTTCCCTGACATCCTTGGAAGCTGAATGAGAACTCTCCATCCATTTATGTAAGTGGGACTCATTCACTGTTGCTTCCTTTGAGATATCTCTGGTACTTGATGAGACTTGGAGCTCTGCCGTAGTTAGAATACAGAAGCCACAGAACCCGTGTTCCTGTTGACTTAATATTTAAAAACTGTCTCATCCCATCCTTGGCAGTGGTGATACAGTAATGCTTATGTAACTCATAATCCATCTGAAATACTCTTTAAAAAAATATGATGGGTAAGCGAAGTCAAAGATTCTTTGGTATTTCCATTTCTGGTTGTTAGTAGATGACTTTTTCTCCACCCCTAAGTACTTCCTTTATCCCATCCATCCATCCATAACCCAAAACATGTATTCCTAGCCATTACATATTTAACAAATATTAGATAATGTTTGCTATTTTCCTTTGTATTAAACTATGAGGTTATAAAATTATATCATTCCTAAGTTCTATAGTATTTTAAGATGTAGAGTACTAATGTCATGAATTTAAACTCAACAGAAGAGTGTAAACACATTAAAATAGTTAAATATAATAAAAAATTAGTGCAGATGAAATGGTCCAGTAGGCAAAGGCATCTATAGCCAAGCCTGAGGATCTGAGTTTAATGCCTGGGACCCCCAGGGCAGGCAATAATGGAGTCCTGTATATTATCTTCTGACCTCCAGACTTCCTCTGTGGCATGTACACACACACACACACACACACACACACACACACACACACACACACACACAAGTACAAATTGAATGTAATAAAAAATTAACATCATAGTTTAGGACTGTTTAAAGGAAGACAGGGCAGGATGTAAATGAAGAAATAATGAGACTAATATTTAATGTAAAGACCAAGCAGTATAAGAGATGCATTTGCTCAGGAAAATCTAAAAATCCTGGAAATCTTAGCCCTGTCCATTTAGATTTCATCATTCACACACAGATCAATTACAGTAGTCCCAGTCTTGCTGGCACAAGTGCACACCCAGCACAGTCCTCCTACTTGAAGCCTCAGTTTCACCTCTTAGGTCCTCTGTAGCAGTAACCCCATTATTTCACGTTCCCTTCATTGTTTCCACTGAGAAAAGAGTCCGGGTTTCCTAGTGTTGAAGGGTCCTATGTAATCTGACCTCTTCCACCCAACTTTCTGTCTTCTCCATCCTTGTGCACCCCAGTGTTGCTCACCAGTGCGGCTCACCATGTCTCCACTGCCTTTCAGCATTCCAAGAGCCTCTACTTTGGCGATTGTACATCGGAATGCTCCTTGGATCAGTGTGCAAATGTCCTTGCCTCAGAAAGTCCTTCCCAACATTGTTTTCACTGTGTGTGCTCTCCTTAAAAGCCTTATCTCACTGGGAGTGATGGCGCATGCCTTAATCCCAGCACTCAGGAGGCAGAGGCAGGTAGATTTCTGAGTTCGAGGCCAGCCTGGTCTACAAAGTGAGTTCCAGGACAGCCAGGGCTATACAGAAAAATCCTGTCTCGAAAACCAATAAAAAAAAAAAGCCTTATCTCTGCTACTCATTGCTGTTACTGGGTGTCAAGTGATCACTGAAACATAGGATGACTCCAATAAACATATGCACGTAATTATCATCTTAATAATTAGAAACCAAGAAGTCATTTGCATGTCGAGTACATCATGAATTTGATACAGCTTATCCATTCACTGGGAGGAAAAAAGGTCAGTTGAGCATCTTTTTACATAGTGCTTCAGAATTGGAATTTTTGCCTGGGTAATATCCATTTGCAGTTTTTTTTTAATTATCACGTTAATTCATACATGTGTATATACGTGTGGACACATGCTACAACATGCATGTGGAGGTCTGAGGACAACCTGTGGGAGTCTGTTCTCTCCCTCTACCATATGTGTTCTAGGGAATCAAGCCCATCTAACAGAGCCATCTTGTTTGCCCTATTTGCAATCTTCTCATAAAAGCAAGGCTTTCCCAAGGGACCTATCCTCCACACCTCTACTTTAAGTCCATTGGATGGAGGTGACATGGTTCCCATAATGACCTATCAGAAAGTCAGATATCCTTGACTGTAGGGATCGGTTTGAGGACACCCACCAAATGAGATCCAAAATGGTAAAATGAAATAAGAGCCACCTGAGGTAGCTAAGAAGACACCCAAGTTGTAAACTGACAACTGCTGGCAGCCATCTTGCTATCTGATAACAGGTTGATCACAGGCCTTATGTCCGGTAATGCCTGAAGTTAGACAGACTACCTTTTTTGTTTTGTGTTGTGTTGTTTTTTCAGTGTGAGCTATAAGCTGATCTTTTATTGTGACTCTGGGTCAAGTTTCTTTTCTAGCCTTTTGGAATGGAAAACCCAATCCTTTAATAGAGATGAAAGGGCTTTGGGCATTTTCTGCTAAGAGCTTGTGACCTCACAGAGGATCTAGGCAAGCCCAGCGTATCAAGTTCATGGAGCCCAGAGCTGCTTTTAAAGCACTGAGAATTGACCTATGCTTGTTGAGCCAACTTGTATCGGGTGTAACACCCATGGCACAGAACACGAGAGTGTGTGACTTTGTCAATATTTGCTCCTTGGATCCACTGACGGTCTTGTTGATCCATTACTTTCCGTGTCAGATGTGTGGTCACCACACACCACACCCCACCTGACCACAGTAACTACATGTGGTTTTAAAGCAGGAAGTAGAAGTGGGTGCATTATGTGCTGGTCAAGGAATAGTCGTCTACTGGAGGGGAGGTGGGGACTCCATGGTTGGCTTAGAGGATGACTGTAAATGCTGTAACTGCTTTTAATTGGTTTCTTTAGTTTGCCTGGATGATGACGTGTTGGGTAATGTTGAAAGCAAGCTTGCTATCTGTGGATTATACTGCTCAGTTTTCAACTGCAGCTCGGTTGTGTCTTAGATGTTTATTTTAGTTAATCTAATTTTTGTGTGTAGTAGTCTTTTATTTTTAAATAATGACAACCGACATCTTTTTTTCTTTTTTTTCCACAAAGTCTTCAATTTTTAAAAAGATTTTTTTGGCATTGAATAGAACCTTACCTCTTCTTTGTTCTAAGGAGCATGGTCTCTCTCTCTCTCTCTCTCTCTCTCTGTGAAAGAAGACTTGAAGTCAAAATGTGTGATTTCAGATCTCTCAAAATGACACATCAAAAAAAAAAAAGGATGAAAATTATATTGCGATTACACTTTATCCCCAACCATGAAAAAGATAATCATTTCAAGATATAATCACTGCATAAGTTATGAATGAGATGCTTTGAGTTTTTACACCAGTTGATAAAGACTGGCATGCAGCCTACATTGTGTTCAGAGCAGCTGTAACTAAACAGCCCAGAAATGCCACTGTGTTGTAAAGTCCTGGTTATGAAGTTCATTAACATAGACAGTGAAATGAGGGGGAGAAGAGTCCCCTCTTATGGATTCATTTGTTCAATTGCTTCTCTTCCACAAAGTATTTTCAGGGCCTCTGCAGCTCTTCCGTGGGATGACTTGATGGTCTTGTTTTGGAAGCAGTTGGTCATTATTCAATTACATAGAAAATTACCCAATCCTGTTGATGAAAGTCAGACTTGGGGATGCCCTTGAAGATTAAATGAAAGAGATGATGTTTAGAAAAATTTCAGGATTTGCGTGTAGACCTTCTTCTAATTATATTTGGTTAAAACTTGCAGTTTAATTAACTTTAGCTCTTGTTTTCTCCAGATGGAAACTGCATTATTAGGTCTTAGCTTTATGATTTGTTTCCTTAGTGACTTTCCTAGTTACACTAAATAACATATTTAGGGAGCAAAGCAAAAAGCTTGATTTTAAAAAAAGATCTCTACTTAGGAAAGTAAAAACAAAACAAAACAAAACAAAAACTAATGTCAGAGCATTATAAATTTTCTTTGCGAAAAAAGAAGTTCCACAACAAAAATAATTTAGTATAGTGGGTTGCTAAAGGTAGATAGTGTATTGCTTAGTTTTCTCATTGCTGTGAGAAATACCTAACAAGAAGGCACTTAAGGGAGAGTTTAGTTTTACCTTTTAGTTTCCTATTAGTGTATCTTAACTATAGATAATGATAGGTTTCATCCATTATATCATCTGTATACATATGCATAGTGTATTTTGGTCATCCCTCCCTTTCTTTTTTCCTTTTGTATAGAAATTGGTCTCTCTATATAGCCCTGGCTTTCTTGAACCTCACTATGTAGAGTAAGATCTCCTTAAACTCATCAGAGATCCACATGATACTGTCTCCCAAGTCCTGAGATTGAAGGTGTGCAGCACCACACTTGGCTTATCATGTCCTATAAAGTTTTTTTGTACCCTTCCCCTATTCCTACTGATCCCCTCTTCCTCCCAACCAAGCATCCAAAGATGGTCTGTCTAGGTTTTACAGTTGGAGGGGCTACAGTAGATCATGGTAGAGAAAGCATAGCAGCATAGTGGAGGAATTTTGGGGAAGAGAACCCCAAAGTGCCTAGTCAAATTAACATCCACAGTCTGGAAGCAGGGAGTAAACACCAAATAGGATCTCACTTCCTCCAGTGACCTACTTCTTCCAATGGCCTACTTCTTCCAGCGATTCTCCATTTCCCAAAGGTCCCACCACTTTCCAAACAGTGCCACTACCAGGAGGACCAAATGTTCAAACCTAAGAGCTTCTGAAGACATTTTACATTCATACAACCTATTGAGTCTAAGTTAGTATCACAGACTGTACCACAAATTTTAGCTGTTTCTACTCCAATGAATATTTGCACAGATTTCCTTCTTTTGTAGAATGACAACCAAAACAGGTAGGTCAAAGGCTATCCATTGGAAGGTTCTGTGTTTTGGTCTCAAGTGCTCTTTTCAAGTGCCTTTTCTCAAGTGTTTGAGATTCAGCATCAACTTAACCTCTAATGTTATATCTGCTTGTTGAGTCCGTGACTCCTTCAACTCAAAAAGTAGAATAGAACTGCCTTTAAGTATAGAACAGGTGACATTACTTCTGATCCAAAGACTCCCAGGCCAGGCAGATTTTCTCTTGTGCTGCCTCTTGTCTTGCTGTAGGTTGAGCATGAATAGGCCTGTATTAAATAAGACTCCCCAGAGAAACTAAACTTTTAGTTCTCTTTATGTACATATGTGCATAAAGAGATCTATTATAAGGAATTAGTTCATTCATTTTGGAAACGGAGAAGTCTCAAGATCTGTTGTTGGTTAGTTGTGGGTCCAGGAGAGAACCAATGTGTTGGGTTTCATTGTGACTCAGAAGACTGGGAAAGACAGATGTGCCAGCTCAAAGGCAGCAGATACAGTGACTTCTAATTCATGCAGCCTTTTTGTTCTATCTAGGCCTTCAGTGGTTTGTATTGGGATCACCCACACTGGAGTTGGCCATCTATTTCATCTGTGTTATCAACTCACTGTTAAATTCACCTAGAAACACCTTCAAAGACACCCATAGAATAACCATTTAAGTATCTGGGCACTCTGCAGCACCATGACGTAGATACATAAACCATCCCAGGGGTGGTTGGCTAAGTCAGTTTAGCATACCTTCTCTTCTTTATAGATTCGACTTGTGCATTTACATTTAGTAATGAGATTATGTCACTGGTGTCTGTCTCCTGTACCAGGTAGCCAGTGTCATGGGGGAATGAGCTTCACAGTCATGATGTCTGTTCTATCTGCTTCTTTGTTGCTGTGCTAAAACCATGAGCAAAAACAATTCAGGGGGGACAAAAGACTTTTCTCATCTTACAATTTGCAGACCACCATTGAGGGAAGCCAAGGCAGGATCTCAAGGCAGGAACTGAATCAGAGACCATGGAAGAACATGGTTTATTGGCTTGTTCTCAATGTCTCACTCAGCTAAGCTCTCTTACACAACCCCTACACAACCACCCACCTGCCAGTGGTCTCACTAGTGAGGTCCTTCCCACAGCTGCCATTAATCAAGGAAAGGCCCCACAGATATGCCATGGGCCAGTCTGATGGTGGCAGTTCCTCAACTGACACCCCCTCTTCCCAGGTGACACTAGGCTTTGTCAGACTGACAGAAAACTAACTACAATATCTGTAGCTCAATCTGTTGGGTGTAAAACTACCTATTCGTTAATGTATGTTGTATATCATCAACTACTCCATCTCCAGAAGCATTCAGGGAGCAGTAGCAGGGGATGGTCTTAATGAAGAACATCAATACCACTAGTGAATAGATGCTCAAGTAGTGATGGGATGCAGATGCTGGGAAGCCAGTGCTGTGGTTCAGTTGAAGAAGTGATGAGAGGCAGGGAGTGGAAATGACGGATGTAACCCAGGAGCCCAAAGCTTCAAGGATTCATTGAGTACTCACCACCAACATGGAATAGCTGCAGCTCATTCTCTAGTCCATCAACCAGGGCAAGCAGCCAGTGCCTTCCTTGTGCTCTGTTGGCTCTTTGCAGGCAAATAAGGACCCATTGGAATGGCTTAACCGGATTGAAATGGGTGTACTTGAGCTATATAGGACACTGCCTGCTTGTAATACTGCTAGATGGGCTATCTCTGAGGATCCTATCTGTTCTGTTGCCTGCTGCACCATAAGGTTGGGTGAGCCAAGCGAAGGTTTTGAAAACATGTATTGAATATGTTCTGTTGGCATGCAGGCTGAAAGAACAGGGTAAGCTTAACTCTGAGCTCGGTCCAGGGTCTGGACCAGGCTTCTTGCTGAGGAGAAGTCCTCAGTGCTCTTGATGGACTTGTCCTTCCTTCTCTCACTTGGCTTTATTGCTTGGGTAGCATCCCTTCCTCAACAGGGGCTCAAATAAGAGGAAAAAGCCCTTGGAGACTTGGCAAGGTAATACAGCAATGAGCCTGGAGACTAGCGCTTCATTCTTTGTGCTTCCTAAAGGCCACGTGTCTTGTCACAAATGGCTTCACTTCCCCCGTGCCTCAGTTTCCCCACCTGACAATCAATGGATGGTCATTCTATTCTCTGCTTTTAAGAATTTTTCATTTTGTTTTTTACTGTACGGGGATGGGTGTTTTGTCTGTGTGTAAGTCTGTGCACTGTGTACGTTATGTGAAAGTCTGTGCACTGTGTACGTTATGTGTAAGTCTGTGCACTGTGTACGTTATGTGAAAGTCTGTGCACTGTGTACGTTATGTGAAAGTCTGTGCACTGTGTACGTTATGTGTAAGTCTGTGCACTGTGTACGTTATGTGTAAGTCTGTGCACTGTGTACGTTATGTGAAAGTCTGTGCACTGTGTACGTTATGTGTAAGTCTGTGCACTGTGTACGTTATGTGAGTGCCTGGTGTTCAGAGAGGTCAGAAGAGGTTATTAAAAAAAAAAAAAACCCTGGAACTTGAGTTACAGATAGTTGTGATAGTTGTCGTTGTAGGTGCTGCCAATTGAACCTGGGTCTTCTGGGAGAACAGGCAATGCTCTTAACCACTGAGTCATCTCTCTAGCCCCCTGATAAATTTTTCAAAGTGGTCACTTCAGTGTACTCATATAAGCAATTATGTAAATGCCTGTTAAAAATCCATATTTCTGGGCTGGGTGGTGTTAGTGCACACCTTTAATCCCAGCACTTGGGAGGAGAGGCAGGTGGATGTCTACGAGTTTGAGGCCAGTCTGATCCATGGAACATGTTTCAGGACATCCAAGGGTACATAAAGAAATTCTGTCTCAAAAGAACAAAATAAAACAAATGAACAAACAAAACCTGATACTTTTCTAAATCTATTCAGTCACAGTTCCTAGAAGTATAAACCTGCTGAAATCTGCAAACCAATAGGTGCTCTAGAAGACACCAAGACTCAGAAAAATTTGAAGATGAATGGCTTTAAAATAAAAAGTTGCCTGTATCACATATCGAAACCTACTTTGATCGTAGACATTTTTTTCACCTAAAAGTTACAAGCCAATTAGTGGATGATAAATCATGTCACTCATTATGATTGATAGAAAGAAGAAATGAAACATTAGAGCACAGCAAAGACCAGGTACACATAACATACCCACGCAAAATAGAGCCAACTAGACAATAATGAATAGCTAATGCTGGAGAGTGTGAATACAGCACAGGGTTTGCAGTACACACGGATGTGTTGCCATGGAGCCACGTTATAAGATATGACAGTGCTGAGTGTGTAAGCCCTGGCTTTTATCTAAGATGTTTGAAAAAACAGTATCATAAAGCATCCACATTTAATGGATATACAAAGTAGTCTTTGTATATCAAGAAATAGCATTGGTAGGCTGGAGAGAAAGCTCAGCAGGTAAGCCACTGGACTGTCCTTGAAAAAGATGAGAATTAGGCTCCCACCATCTAGGTAAGGTGGCTTACAATGACCTGTAACTCAACTCCAGGGGATCTGATGACCCTTTCTAGACTTCATAGGTACCTGTGTACACATACACATATACACACAGTATATATATATATAAATATATATATACACTTAAAAATAATATGTCTGCTACTTAAATGGAACCTGAAAAATCTCAAACCTTTGTGGTAAGAACAATAAGAGCTACAGAGTCACTGGATAAATAAATCTGCCCTGGCATTAATGGGTCTTAATGATTACAGACCTCTCTACCCTCTCTATATGTGTCTGCCTTTTTTTCCCTGCTTCAGACCCTGAGGCATAAGAGAGAGAGTCCCATTATTTTCACAGAAATAGGGCACTTTTCATTCCCATGTTAGCAAAGGCCCGACTGTGATAGCCCAGCTTTTAGCTGAGCTCGGACTCAAGACAAGGCTTGTTGTATAAAGCAGACTTCTCAGAAGGCATCACCATAAACGCCTTGGAGCTGTTGATTTAAGGGTTTCAGGGGTACACTGTAGGTCAACAAAGCCCGAAAAAGAGCACATGGCTTTCTAGCTGAGGATTCGGCTCCCCATTGTAAATCTGTCAGCGCTGGCTGTTGAGTCAGCTACTGAGCGCAGAGTGTCTGAGATCCTGTTTATCCTGTCCTATCGGCTTAGAATAGATTTTTTTTGTGTGTGGCTGTGCAGAATAAGCCAAGCCCCCACCCCCACCCTCCAGCTCCCAACCCCCATTAAATGCTATGTTTGTCTAATGCAGCTTCTTATCTCTATTTTTATTACTGTCTGCTTCTGTTGAACAGGCTTCATGCAGTGCACGCTCAGTCTTAGCTTTTTCTGACTAAAGGTCCCATTTATGAGGTGCTCCTGAGGTCCCGCATGCCACCTTGCTCCTTGTAAGGAAGCCTTTGGTTTCTGCTTTAAAGGGAATAGAAATGAGGAACTGAAATGGCATCTATTGGGGAAGGTGTCACTCTTGGTTCGATCATTTACAAAGTGGCCATGCTCCTGTAACAAGCCAGATGAGACTATAGATAGCCACCAGTCTTGAGAACATTTCTCAGAGCTCCTCTCTAATTTCTCACTCAATGACAGCCTCTATAGATTGTTGCCTCTGGGCATCAGATTTACCTGTCTCTGAACCTGCTACACACATAACCAATAGGAGGCTGCTGTTTGATCCTCTCTCCTTTTCTGTTTTCTGGGTAATGTTTGTAACATCCAGCCATAATAGTAGAACTCTTGGTCACCTGCTCCCATTTGTCTAAAGCATCCTATTTAATAATAATAGCATTTACTTCCCATTCCCTTGTTGATGAAGATCGGGCTGCCTTTGACTTGGGGTGATTACAGGTAATACTCTGGTGAATAGACTCTTTTGGGTTATATGTGTTTTGAGGTGGAATTTTTGTCTTATAGTATGTATGGAGTTCCAGCTACTACAGAAAATGCCAAGTTCCTTTACAATTCTCTCTCTCTCTCTCTCTCTCTCCCTCCCTCTTTCTCCCCCTCCCCCTCCCACTCACTTCCACTCATCTGTCCTGGCATTCCCCAATGCTGGGGCATTGATCCTTCACAGGACTAGCGCCCTCTCCTCCCACTGATGCCAGATAAGGCCATTCTCTGCTACATATGCAGCTGGAGCCATGGGTCCCTCCATGTGGCATCTTTGCTTAGTGGTTTAGTCTCTGAGAGCTCTGACAGATTCCTTTCAACTTGATTGATGACACCTTTTGCTGGTAATTTTAAAAGATTTTAATCTTCACATTTAATTGTGTGCGTATGGGTATATACACGTGAGGCCAGAAGAGGGTGTCAGATCCCCTGCAGCTAGTGTTACAGACAGTTGTGAGCCTCCTGATGTTGGTGCCAGGAACCAAACCTAGGGCTCTCTCTCTGTAAGAGCAGTGTGTGCTCTTAGCTGCTGAGCCCTGTCTCCAACTACTTGGTAGCAGTTGCTTTTTGTTTTGTTTTAACGTTTTTTTTTTTTTTTTAAACCTGTTAAAGTTTTGGCAAATACTATCACCATAGGATGATCCCACCTTTTATTCTGTAAGTACACATCAAGCTACCCTCGCATCTATGGAGTAGATCTGACATAGTCAAGATCTGCTTTACCTTATGGTCAGTTCTGGATCCGATTTGTAAATCTGTATAGGCTTTCCCATGTGTCCTTTTGAGAAGTGTTTCTTTACATCCTTCTTCTCTTGCTACACCCTTAGTAGGCTTGGGCACTGAGGTGTTGCTGTCTTCATGGAATGATCTGGAAAACGCAGGGCTTTCCTTCTGCCCTTCCTTGTGTTTAATTGCACATTCCTTTCTCTATGAGAACAAAAAGATTCTAAGGTCGTTCCTTTGTTTCAGCCCGTTCTTCTTTTCTAACACATGCTTTAGAAGCATGCCACACATCTTAACCTGTCAACTCCGTTGCCATAGGAAATATTTCATGCTTTGCCTTTGGCTTTTCCCTTTCAACTTGCAGGTTAGTTAGAAGGGATCGCTTTATTTTCAGACATCTGGGGATATCAAATATCCAGTCATATTTTTTTTTGTTTTCTATTTCTAGTTTAATTTAACAGCGGTGAGATGATACCTGTTTTTAGCCCTTCAGAATTTAAGACTTTTATTATGGACCTGAGTGTGTAGCCCCAGCTGGCCTTGGTGTTTTGGGGTTCTCTTGCCTCATTTCCATGTATAGGAGTCTTCATGTGTGCCTAGTCATGTCTTCCCCCTCCTCTGCCTTTATGTCTAGAGTTCACTTTTTGTTTTATTCCCTTATTAGACTGCCAACACTATGGGTTAGTTTTCTCACACTTTGGGTTGCTAGTTCTAGCCCCCGAACCACCATGCTTTATGAAGGAAATTCCCCAAAGCTGAGCCTCCATGATTGCTGGGCACACCCTTTGTTCTTCTTTGTAGGATGTTGGATTGTCAGGCCTCGGGAACTTTAGTAACCTCAAACACAAGGCACAACTTTCCTTGTTTCTTGAGTTAGCCGGAAATTGTTTTCTTGACTCAGCAGGAAATAGTGCTTGGTAATCTTCCTCTCTACACTTATTTTACCCTGAGCCTTTCAGTCGTCATCACTGAGTGCCTTAGGGAGAACATGATGTAGAATGTCCATATTGATCCCATCTGCTTCTCATTTTATGGGACCCTCATCTTTGGTCCCAGATACTATGAAAGCTATTTCATATGTTCCTGAGGTAGTTGGGAGGGACCTTTTTTTTTTTTTAATTTTTTTTATAATGCTTACCCAGTTACTTTCTGTACAAAGAATAGGGTGGTATATTGGTATATGACAGTCCCAATATATGTACTTATTGTCTGTGGAATCATTGGTGATACCATGGAGAAGAGAGAAAAGTAAGATTTGGGAGAGGTACAGCCGACATAGATTTACACTGCACCTACATTTCATGTCTGGCACTGAAAGGACCCACATTTTGTGCACTACAAGGGCTGAAGTTGCCATCTTGGTATTGATAAAGAGGAGTAATAAGCAACTGTTTTTGTTGTTTTTGTTGTTGTTGATGATGATGTTGTTGTTGTTTTACAGGTTTTATAGTTTCCTTTCTGCTACTGAGCATGCGAGCCAGCTTAGAAGCAGGTTTTTCCATGGGTCTTGCCTCTTGTGTTGGTGCCCTGATTCCCCTCAGTGATGGATGTGGCCTGGAAGGCAAATAAATACCTTTCTTCCCTGAACTGCCTTCAGTCTAGCAACAGAAAGGGAAACACAGAACAAGGGTGTTTGGTGCGTCACGCACAGGTTTGTGTTCTGCTAGCTTTCCTATCCATCCCAAGCCCACATGCTCATGGAATGGTATTTCTAGGCCCCTTCCTCCTACATCAATTCACAATCAAGACAATTACCCATAAACTTGCCCACGGGCCAGTCTGATGGGGGTGGGGAGGGGGGAGCACCATATCTCGATTGAGACTTCCCTTTCAGGTACCTCTCTAGGCTGTGCCAAGTTGACAGCAAAAGCTAACCAGAACAACATGTAGTGACAATTTTTTTTTAATCGACAAAGAATTGTATAACAATAGCGTCACCTAGTAAGGGAATGAAAGCATATTTCTATGCCTTAATTCCTTCCATATACATCTAGTGATTTGAATAAATATTCTTCTTAGGTTACATCTTAAGATTTTTAAAGATTTGTTTGGATTTGTGTGTAAGAATATTTTGCCGACATGTATGCATGTGCACCATGTGCGTGCAGAGCCCCTAACAGCCAGAAGAGGGCATCAGATCTCCTGGAACTGGAATTCCAGGCAGTTGTAAGCCACCATGTCAGTACTGGGAATTGTACCTGGGTCCGCTGCAAAGGCAGTAAGTATTCTTAGTTGCTGAGGCATCTCTCTAGCCCCTGTTTATATATATATATATTAGTTCCTTTGTTACTTATTTAACTCTTACAGCACCTGTATGGCTATTCTCTTATCACTACTGCTTTTATTGAAGAAAGAAAGAAGCAAGGACATATAGCAGACCGAACACCCGTGTTCTCTGCATCCTCATATGGGCTCTTCTGGGAGGAAGGGACGATAGAGAAAGCAGATGAAAGAGGCAACAGAGGTTAAATTAGGGTGTAAGAAGAGTCCCTAATCTGAGGGGACTGGTGCCTTTTAAGAGAGATATGTGGACACCTTCCTCCATCATAGGTGGACATAGTGAGAAGGTGGCCAGCCTTCTACCAAGAAAAGAACCAACTGGATGGCCAGTTACCTTGATTTTGACTATGCGGGCCCTGAAACTGAGAGAAAACACTCTGTCTCTTGTGCCACCCAAGTCTGTGGTTTTGTGGTCCAGAAGTCCTGGCAAACTACCCCACGAGGTAAAGCGTTCACCCTCTCTCATGGAGTGAAGCAGAAGGGTGACTTTGATCGGCAGACTTCTCTTATTTATGAAAATGTGCCTGGGAACACAGCTGGAAGAGTCATTTCCTACGTTGCCTTTATTCAGCACTAAATGGAACTGAAGCCTGCTTGAACTCTAAATGTGCTCAGTTAGAGCCCTGCAGCAGGTCTGCCGTAACCTGAAAGTCAGCGCAATGTTGCCCCCCTCCCCTCTTCCCCCTGGCTTAGTGTGAGCCATGCTGCCAAGAGTACGGGGAGGTACTGGAAACATTGACAGGAATCCCATTGTTTCTGTTTGATTTTCTTTCTTTTTTTCTTTTTATTTCATTCGGGCTGCAGAGTTTTTGGATGCGTTTGACCACGAGCTTCTTGTCTGGACATGAATTTGAATCCCCTTAGCTGTCAACGTGCCCCTGAGAAGTCCAGATTTGCTCTCGGAGTTTCGCATGGGGGGTGGCCAAGCAAGCGCTGCTGCTAGACAAACCTGCCCTTTGTCTGCATTTCAGTGTCACTCTTAGAGTCTAATCTGCCTAAAATCACTTTGATTTTTTCCCTCACCAGCGGCTAATGCAATTAACAGCAGTGCTAAAGCAGCAACCCCCAGCCTATGGTCTTCTCCCATGAAGACACTGTTCAAACACCTTTTTCTTTTCTAAGCTAATGTCTTCTCTGCCACTTCAGAAGTGAGGTAAGGCCTCCTGCAGCTGTCTCCCACACTGGACAGGTAACTCCTACAGGAGAAACTGACACGGATCCTTTGCACTGATGTGAAATGTTGTGTGGGAAATGCATCTGGGCAGGTAGATAGGATGGCCTCAGTTGGCCTTTGGAAAATATGAAGCTCTCATATGTCAAAAATAGGAAAATAAATCAGACTTCAACCTTACTTTACTAACTCCACAATCACTGTGGACTTGATTTTTTTTTAAAGGTTTTATTGGTGTGTGTGTGTGTGCATGCATGAGTGTGTCTGTGTGTGTGTATGTGTGTATGCATGAGTATGTCTGTGTATGTCTGCGTGTCTGTGTGCATGCATGTGTGTGTATGTGTGCATATGTGTGTGTGCATGCATGAGTGTGTCTGTGTATGTCTGTGTGTCTGTGTGCATGCATGTGTGTGTATGTGTGCATATGTGTGTATGCATGCGTGAGTGAGTGTGTGTGTGTGTCTATGTATGTGTGTGTGCACGCATGAGAGTGTGTCTGTGTGTGTGTGTACCATGTGAATGCAGATGCCTGGTGAGATCAGAAGATGAAGTTAGACCTAAATGCAGTTGTGAACCATTCAACATGGATGCTGGGAACAGAACTTGGGTCCTCTGAGAAAGCAGCAAGTGGTCTTAAACTGATGAGCTTCCCTACAGCTCCTCCGGGTTGTGTTTGAAACAGTATTTAGCCACACAATTTACAACAATGAGTTTTCTATTTTATTTCATTTTTCTTTAGAACTATATGCCTGTCATTATTTATTAACTTGTTGCAAAAGAGCCCTGGGTCCATGTGATAAAAGAATGTTATATAATTGAGAATCACACTCAAAATACACTTCTCCCTAAACCCATTTTTTTACATGACCCCAAGAAGTTATCCCCCCAGGTTCACCTTTTTTTCTTTTTTCCCACTCACAGGCATTTGTTGTCATGTGGAGTTTAACAATTGCTTTATTGCCTGGGCTGGAGAGATGGCTTAGCAGTTAAGAGCACTGACTGCTCTTCCAGCGGTCCTGAGTTCAATTTCCAGCATCCACAAGGTGGCTCACAACCATCTGTAATGGGATCAGACGCCCTCTTCGGGTGTGTCTGAAGATAGCAACAGTGTACTCATATTAAATAAATAAATCTTTTTTTTTTAATTTGTTTTTTAAGAATTGCTCTATTAGGAAGGTAGAAGTCAATTCAAACTCTTGATTCATCCACTCCCATTCTCTCCTCCCTTTCTTCTTCTTGGGAAACAAATTCATCTTTAAAAGCTAAAGCTTTGGATTACAAGTCACCAGTATCTGGGTTTATGAATGTGATTTTGTTGGCCAAGTGATTGCTGGTTTGCATGAAGCCTTGAGACCCTTCCCCACACCTCAGAAAACCAGGCCTCTGAAGAACTCTTGTGATCCCAGCACTCGGGAGGTAGTGGCAGGTCTGCAGCCTCAGCTGCCTAGGGAGTCTGATGCCAAATGAACTAGATAGGACTTTATATCAGAAGAAAAAGCAAGACCCGGTGTCTAGAGAATTTTCAGAAGCCACACAATACCCTAAAGAAAGTTCAGTCCAAATATAATGCCACTCATCCCTCAGACCTTGGTTTTAAGGTTACTCATTTAAGACATTTTCTTTTTCCATAGATCCCTGTCCTTAAACTTAAATCCATTCAAGTACCTTTGTTTTACTTAAAAAAATTAATTTATGTCCAGGTGTGTGTATAAGGCACGTGCGAGTGTGTGTGTGTGCGCGCACACACACACACACACATATAGATGGGGTAGGGGAGGGGGAGGGTGAGAGGAAGGAGGAGAGGAGAACCTAGGACATGAATGTCTGAAGAGGCCACCAGAGGGTCTCAGATGCTCTAGAGTCACGGGTGGTTTGTGAACAACCGGATGTGAGTTCTGGGAACCAAACCCTGGTCCTCTAAAGGATACAGCAGGTGCTATTCACTGATGAGCCATCCCTCCAGCCTCAGGTCCCTCTGTATGTTCTTTCACAGCATCAAGGATCTTCCTCCTAAAGGACTTATCTCACACTTGGTTATGGAACCCTCCGGCTATTCTCAGCCTCTCCCCTAGACTGTACGTACTGTACCTGATTTTTCTCAGTAGCTCTGATGTATTCAAGGGCCCGTGTATGTTAAATAAAGGAAGGGATGACTCGGGTCCCATTAATAGAAAAGACACCGGCTGAGACATGCAGGCTAGCTGGATGTGTTTCAGAGGCTCTGACTCACATGCTAGTGGGCTGTGGTCCAAGAAAAGGACCCAGATATCCATCCCTAAGCCTTACATCTCCCTTTCCCAGCCTCATCATCCTGCTTCAGTGTCACCACATGGCTTGAAAGCAGGGGTTCTGAAGACTGGCAGCCTTATTTAAGCCCTGGCTCTGCTACTTCATAGAATTTTAATATTGGCGTTTCCCCCATTTTTGTGGCAGTTACAGCTGTGTGTATCTCTGCGTGTATATGTTTGGACAGGGCATATGTATATGCATATGCATATGCATATGTATATGTATATGCATATGCATATGTATATGTAATGTATATGTATTTGGAGGGGGCATATGTATGTAGGTGACCATGTATGTGTGTGTGAGCGCATGCACACACATACACGCACATCCATCTGGCAACCCAAGACTGATGTTAGGAAGCATTCTTCCTCACTCTTCTACCTTCTTCATTGAGGCAAAGTCTC
Source organism: Mus minutoides (assembly GCA_902729485.2). Taxonomy (NCBI): domain Eukaryota; kingdom Metazoa; phylum Chordata; class Mammalia; order Rodentia; family Muridae; genus Mus; species Mus minutoides. The sequence goes on from LR749759.1 coordinate 273,147, forward strand.
TCACTAAAATCCAGTACTTACCAATATGTTTCTGAAGATCCTCAGCCTCCTGCTTCAATGCTTAAGGGCCAAATACTTTAACCATTGAGCCACTTCCCAACCCCAAGAAAATCTGCTTAACCCTTAATACAGATCATAACTAAAGATGCATGTTAAATGAGGTCACTCAAATCATGCTGCTTAAATGCTGGGTGTTATTAATAACAGTAACTACCTTGGGGATTTACAAAATATCTCTTTACTTAGATTTATTTTACCTCCTAACGGTGCAAATACCCTTTTTCTTAGATTTAAAAAAAATATATGTGTGTTTGTATTTTGTTTTATGTGTGTGTTTGCTAGCACAGATGTATGTGCATTGTATGTATACAGATCCCATAGAGGTCAGAAGAGGATAGCGGTTCTCCGGGAACTGGAGTTATAAACAGGTGTGAGCTCCATATTAGGTGCTGGAAGATAAAACTCATCCTGTGCAAGAGTGTAGTTGTTCTTAACTGCAGAGCCATCCCTCCAGTCCTGTTAAGACCCTCTTAATGATAAGACTCTGTTCTTCCCACAATGATCTTTATGCCCTTAGGCTGATTTCTTCGGGCATTCCTTGACTTAACAATGAGGCTAGCAGTATTATGGTCTGTTTCACAGTTACAGTGATTATGGAGCTGAATCGTGGTGTATTGAAAAATTAAACAATATCTAGCACATAATTAGCCGCTCATATAAAAGTTGCTTTTTGTGATAACTTGGGATGATTGTGATGGCAATCATTATTATAACATCCCGTACGATTGTTGCCCCAGGATTCACCTCACGTGTATTTGGTTGGCATCTATGTTGTGGGGTATTTCTCATGAGGAAACAGGTTGCCGATGTAACGATGTCATGGCATCATCCCACATGTCTTAGCGCTCGGTCACTTCAATCAAACCCACCGTGACAATAACAACTTGGGGTGCCAAGGGGATATTTCAGCTCACATGTTCAGATCGCAGTCTGTCATGAAGGGAAGACGGCTCAGGCACCTGGAGGTGGGAACTGCGGCAGAGAGCACGGATGAGTGATGCTTACTGGCTTGCTTCCCACTGCTTGCTTGGCCTTTCTTTTCTCATGCAGCTCAGAACCCACCTGTCTGGGAGTCTCACATCCACAATGAGCCAGACCCCGCCACCCCCCACAGTAGTCATTAATCAAGAAAATGCCCCAACACTTGCCTCCAGGCCAATCCAGGAGAGGGAGTTTCCTAAATTAATCTTCCTCTGAAAAGACTCTAGCTTGTGGTGAGTTGACAGAAAAACCAACAGGACATCATTACAGCTAGAGTTTGTGGTCTCAAGGCATCTCATAAAACTATAGAGAACTGAAAAGAAAAAAAAAAACTAGAAAGCTAAAATTGAGCTGGGGTTGGGGGAGCTAACCATACCCTCATTTGTTTTCCAAAAGGATTATTGATTATTAGCCTTTAGATTGATTATCCATGTTAATCAAATATTCTATTCAGGGAGAAGGGTACCTATGTAAATGGTCTCCCATAAAAAGCTGATTTTTAAAGTTATTTGCATCATGCTATGATCTAGACCTTGACAAAGAGACAAAGGTGAGACAAAGAGACAAGGAGACAGATAATGTCATCACTGTAGGCTCTTCCCTTTTTTTTTTCCTATCTCATTTAATTGGGCATAAATGGTGTTACTCACACTCAGGGGAGGTCATTCTTTCTTGACTTCTCTGGAAACACTCTTATAGACACACTCAGGAGAGAGTTTTACTAGTCCCCTAGGTACATATCATTCTAATCAAGTAGAATGTCAATGTTTACCATAATAGGTAGGTAGATAGATAGATGATTGATTGATAGATAGATAATAGATGATAGATAAGTGATAGACAGTAAATAAATAATAAGGTAGATGAAAGATGGGTAGATAGGTAATAGATGATAGACAGGTGATAGATTACAGATAGATAATAGATAGTAAATATATAATAAAAGATGATAGAACAATGGGTCGATAGATGATAGATAGATAGATAGATAGATAGATAGATAGATAGATAGACAATTGAAAGAAGGAAGATTATAGATAAGTGAATGGATAGATGGTAAGTGATATACAGAGATAAGAGATAGATAGATAGATAGATAGATAGATAGATAGATAGATAGATAAGTAGATAGAGAAGTAGATAAGTGATAGCTTATGATGGAGGCTGGGTTGTATAATTATGGAGGCTGAGTGTTCCTCCAGTATTACACAGCAAACTTGGAGAACCAGGAAAGCTGACCCAATTCACTCTGACCTTGAAGACCTATCCACAAGGAAGCAGGTGGTATCCTCTAGATCAAACCCGAAGGCCTAAGAAATTGGGCTGCTGCTGATGTCAGCCCCAGGCTCCAAAGTTCTAAGCATCTGGAACCCTGATGTCTAAGGATGGAAGACGGCTGTCCCAGCTCCAGGAAGAAGAAATCACCTTCCCTCATCTCCCTCTTTCTTCTGCCTCGGCCTGCTGTGGATCACATGGTGCCTACTCACAGAGCTGAGGATGGGCCTTCTTTACTCTGTCTACTGCCCCGCATGCTAATCCCTCCAGAAACACTCTGTCAGTCACACCCAGCAGCAATGCTTTGCCAGCCCTGTGGACAGCCCTACCCAGCCAAATGCATGCACAAACCTCACTATCCCAGAGGTGTCATTTCCACCAGGAAAACAAGGGCAGAACACCATGGTGACAAGACTTAAAGCAGTACTTCCTGACCTCTGTGTCTAGACTATTGGGAGGGAGAGGTTAATGAGCTTTGTACAGGGGTCACATATCAGATATCCTGCATATCAGATATCTACATCGCAATCCATACCAGTAGCAAAAGTATAGTTATGAAGGAGCAATGAAAATAATTTTGTGGTTGGGGGCCACCACAACACGAGGACTATATTAAAAGGTCTCAGCCTTAAGAAGCAGAACCATTGCTTTAGACCTAGTGACATCCAAGATGCTCCCTGGTTCAGGGGATAGAATGTCATGTATGCAGGGCCTGAGATTCCAGTCTTTAATCCTAACCATTTGCGAGATCTGGCTGTGGGCATCAGGTCATACTAACTAGTCTCACCCTACTTCTCTGCACTAGAAATGTTTTTGCTTATTTTAAAGAGAGCTCCCTGGCCAGGTGTTGAGACAAGTCACTCTGGTACTTCAGGTAGATGCATTTAGACTTCTAGACTGCGGAGAGCAAGTCTTTATGGAGCGACAGGGGACAGTTAGTTAGCAGCACTGCAGTCGTAATTATCGTGCTTATTGCTGCTTTTGTTGCGCGATGCACCAGTGGCCACTTGAATACAAGTGTGTGCTGAATGCTTGCTAAAACCCGGACACTGTACCTGATACCTGAGACTTGTTCTACTATAGTTCCAGAGGGCATGGCATGTGGGTAGGACTTTCTCCTCCATCTCCTGGTTGAAATGAGTGGTGATTGGGATTAAGCAAGCATCCTGGTTTAATTTCTGCCATGGTGACAAAATGTCCCAAGACAAAAAACAAAAAAAACAGCTCAGAGGAGCACGGACTTATTTTGACTTACAGTTCCCACTCAAGCCCATCACATCAGGGAATCACAGTGGCAGGAGCTTGAAGCAGCCGGTCCCATCACGTCCACAGCTGAGAACAGAGAGCTGTGCATTATTGCTTCGTACTCAATTAACTTTCTCTTCTTCAAGTCTGGGACCCTCAAACCAGGGCATGATGGCTTCCATTTCCAGGCTCATTCTGGATGTGGTACGGGCTGAGCATGGTCTCCACTGGGTACAGGTTAAACTTCTGGGGTGTCCCAACAGCCCTTACAACAAAGACCCGTGGGAATACGGGCTCTGGAACTGTCACCCAGCTCGTTGCCCCAGAAGGCTGTTATTAAGGCCAGTGCCTCCTCCCAGGTGCCAAGCTAGCAGGTTGCTCCCAGCCTTTGGAGCTTCTGACTTTTCACACTGGCTCAGTCTTGGTTCCAACCTTCAGGAGGTCCTTCAGGCGGCTCTCAGACTCCCTGGAGTATGTACTCCTGGGGTTCCTGCTACCCTCAGAATATCCTCCTGGTTCAAATCCTAAGAGCTGGCAAGATTAAAAACAAAGTATATCTGAATGTGTAGAGGAGGGATCAGAAAAGCCCGTTGGAATAGACTGGAGGTTTTCTTTCTGCCTCCGGAGGAAGCTGTTCTCTGCCTTCAGTTCCTCAAGGGAAAGGTTTAGATTTATTGGTTTTTTGTGTTTGTTTGTTTGTTTTTTGAGGTGAGGTCTCATGGGGGCCAGTTTGACCTTGAGCTTACTATACATCAGAGGTTGACCTTCACTTCCTTAATTCTGCGGCATCCTCTTCTCTAGTGCAGAGATTACAGACGTATACCACCACAGATGGCTCAGCAGGGTGCAGGTTAGACAGTTGGGGGTCTGAGTATCATGTGCTGTCATCTTATGATTAGGGTGAGTAACTGCTTTGAATTTTTTTTTTCTTCAAGATTTGAATAACCAACCCACTTCTGTCAATTTGCAGCCATCTCTACCTTAAACATCAGTATTTGCTGATTTAATTCTTAAAGGTGCTCTATACAGCAGAAAGCTGTCCTCCATTCTCCGGGTAGAGCACCATTGGTATGCTAATGAATTCAAATGATAACAGTGTCTACATATCTAATCGATACAAACCCATCAAGAAAAGAATATTGTTTTCAAAGTGTTATTAATCTTTCTCTGGGGAAGATCTTCTGGAAGCTGGCAATGAGTAAATCACAGAGGAGGGCTTGCCATGTGAATTTATTAGCACTACTACACACAGGAAGCCTGAAGTCCTCCTAGAACTTACTCTTAGAACAGTTAGAAACGGAAGGCTCTCAGCTCTTCTTGTGAACACATTTCCCACCTATAGGTGCCAGTGAACACACTGGGTTTTCTCTCTGCCCCACAGCTCATTTTTCATCTTTCCTACCTCTAGGTCAGACTCCCAAACTGTTTATTCACACTTATTCCCCATGTAGTTCAGTGACGGTGTTGAACACAGAACCCGAGTCTCTTTAAGAGCAGTGCAGGTTGGCGCATATTTGGTGAACAGAGTCCCGGCAGAGTCCACAACATGCCAGTCTACGAAAACAATAATGGTTTTGGCATCCACCTGGTTTCTGACTTTAGTTTACAAAATAAGCCACTCCCCATTTCGTGCATGCATTCTTGGGCTCTTGATTTCCCCTGTGTGCTGGAATTGAGAACTTCCTCTGCAGTTTGGTCCTGAACCCCATTTGTTTCTCCTTCAACATTTGTTTTTTTGATTAAGTTATTATTATTTTTTCTTAACCTTCGAAAATTTCCTGCGGTTTTGGTCTAAAATGATTTTTTTTTTTGTCAACCTTGTATTTCTGATAACAACTTTCTTTAAAAACTCATACCAATCATGTGAAGCCGGTGCATAACCTGCGTGGCGTCTGGAAGTAGTTATTTTTAAATGACTTTATGCTGAAACACAGTCATATTTTTGTAGAGAGGCTGTGATCTGTTTTTAATTTATAACATGAAGCCATATTGATTCCTTATTTTTTTTTCTGCTGATAATCAACATTTCCCTTTTATGACAAACACAGTCTGCTGCTTAACCTCTTGGCTTCCCTTACCGTGGAGTGCCAATGGCTTTATTTACCCAAATGGAATGTCGGTAGATGAGTCAGTCTTTAATTCCAGGGGAAAAAACAAGAGCGGGGTAGAGAGCTATAAATTATCGCGGTTCCAGGCTAAAATTTAGTAGTCAATGGCTAGTGAAAATTCTGGCTTTGTCATGCTAACTGGGTGGCCTTGGGTGTGTTACTTCCATTTTTCTTTTCTCCCCTCCACACTTCCTCTCCCTTTCCCCTTTCTCTCTCTGCACAGTCTCTCAACTACCAAGTCTCCCTGGTACTGGCACTCCCCACCCCTACGGTGTTATTAGGAGAACTGAGCAAGATGGAGTAGCTTGGCACCCCGCCCACTGTTACCATGGTGGCTTCTTGTTGCAGTGGTGGTCATAGCAACAACATACCTGTGGCCTTTCTGCTCACTGATGGAGTGCCAAAAGTTCTCTCCAATCCAAGGAGCTCTGCAATCCTGTTGACAGCATCAATTCTGTCTTTTGATAATACTCCCCTAACCCATTCAGTGGCAGGGATTTAAGTAGGTTCTGGAGTTGCTTGGCTGTTAGAAAGGTGGGACCCTTGCCCTACAAGAGTGTATAACTTTCAATCCTATAGGTGAGGCTCTTCCTTTAAAGGATTCCAGAGGTACGCACTTGCAGCTGTTGTGTGTGCTGGAACAAGATAGGTGTATGGTGTTATGAAGTTATGTTTTGTGGAGAGAGGAGGCAGCTCTGAGGATGGTTCAACTGAGAAGTAGGGGAAGACCCCTTAATCAGCTAAAGAGAGGACCTCAAAATCACCTAAGGTGGGGACCTTGGCTAGTCCAGATGTCCTGTAGGCTGGCTCCAAGAAAAAATGACACAGCCACGGATGAAACCATGGTCCCTGGGAAACCCACAGGGATAAGAGACTTCAAGGGTCATGCTGTATTGTCCCTCCAGAGAATATTGCCTCCCCCATAGATACTCTACCCACCTTCAGCTCCATCTCAGACTGGTGACTCTGAAAACCTCGATGGTCCCTCTGGTACTACCAGAAACCCACCCTGGGTCTCCTCTGGTACTCTGGTCCATTGCAGACAGAAGTAGTGAATCGGATAGGAATTTGCAACCTGTGTATTCAGTTGATTGTATTGTCTTAGCATTTAGCTGCCAGTCTTATCTATCTGTGGAGATGATGCTAGAGGACAGGTCAGATCTTACTAGTCAGTGATGTCCTATGAAAGGAGAACAGTAAGTATGGGTTTCGTTCCTGAATGGATGTGCATCTGCATGTATGTATACACAAATGCATAGGGATGATGTGGGTGTAGTGGCTCGATTCTTTTTTACCGTTCACTGATAGAATGTCCTGGTATCTTCTTTATGATGATGATGACGACAACGTAACTTGCAATGATTATATTTTAGGGAGATAACAATTCTGTGTTGATGTTAATTGTAGTCTTTATTTTCAGATCTTATCATTCCGATAATCAAAATTTTCCTGCTTCTTTTTTTTTAATGGTCTTGAATTTGTACTAAGACAACATTACATTTTATCTTCCCCCCATTTTCTTGTTTAGTGACACTAGTAAATGATATTTGTATACTCTTACCAAACAAATATCTACTCTCCACAGCAACTCCCCAAGTTTTGTGTGTGTGTATGTGCGTATGTATATAAGTGTATTTAAGTTTGATAACATGCTTCTCACAGAGGGCATATGGAACTCTGGGGATCTCTCATCAGGATAGAATTCCTAGATTAGATCAGGAAGGCTGGCCAGTGAGCCCCAGAGGTCTGTCTGTCTGTCTCTCTTTGCAGTAGGGGAAATACGAGCATGTAGTACTGTCCCTAGCTTTTAAACTGTGAGATCTTGGAGTCAAACTCAGCCCCTCATCCCTGTGAGGCAAGTACCCAACAGACTGAGCTATTTCCCAGCCCCAAGTTGTTCTTTTTGGTCTTTTTGTATAATATTTTAGATGAAACCACTGAGGTGTAGAGAGATGAAATAACCTTAGAGTTGCCCCAGGCAGTGTTTAGTTTTAAGAGAGTGAGTGTATCTCTTACCTATTGTGCCCTCACCTATTTCTGCCCTCTAGCTACAAAGCAATGTAGTCTACAAACTATTGCAATTCAAAGCCAGGAAGGACCCAAACATGCTAAGAAGAAGTCCTGGTTTGGGAAACCATTTCCTCGTTTACTTCTACCAAACAGCAGGTGAATTTTTTTTTTTATGTGCTATGGTATCAATTTCAATAGATTCTGGCAGATAAATCTTCATAATGAAGTTCTCAGGTCTCTAAAACCAAAATGATCATTAATCATGTGAAGTCCCGGTAACCTGAATCTAATGTCTCAGCAGCAATAATTCCACTAACCACATGATGGGTGATTATGATGACGCCAACTCCTCTGACATCTGTCAAGAGAGATCTGAGACTTCTCTTGTTTTTACGTGTATGAGTATTTTATCTACGTGTCCATATGTATACCACATATGTGTCTGGTGCCTGCATCTGCCAGAAAAGGGTATGAGATGCTCTGGAGTGGGGTTATAGCTGGTTATGAGCTGCCGTGTGGGTGCTGGGAAGTGAAGCCGGGTCCTCTGTGAGAAGGGCAAGTGACCTTGACTGCCGAGCCACGTCTCCAGCCCCTTTCAGAGGATGTTTGAAGAGAAGAGAGAGTCAATAATAGAGGTGACTTGATTATAATAGGTCCGTGAGGTATTTCAGATGACTTGGATAAGTTTCTCACAACAGAACTTTGGTTTTCATTATGGAGGCTGGGAGTCAGAGATCTGGAGGTTCTGGAGAGGACCCTCTCTGGGTTTCAAACTGCGGTTTCTTTCTGTATTGAGTAGAATAGGATATGGCAGTTCCCCCTGACCCACGCTGCCTTAAATGGGCACAAATTCTTTCTGTACCTTCTTAACTTAACTACCTCCCCAAAGGTGAAACCACCACTTGGGACTTCCCATCCTGGCTAAAAATTCCATCTGCCAGCTCACACATGTTGGAATTTTGTGTGTGTGTGTGTGTGTGTCTTCTGATTTATCTCAATGGAAATGGAATACATCCTTATTATATCAAAAGACTATTTGATATAGAGTGCTTTTTGCACAGGGATCTGCTATCTGGCATATAAATTCTGTCAGGACAGAGGCACTTACTCAATAGATCAGCAGTTGCTATGCTTACTGTAAACCCGAAGCTAGGGATTCAACAGGCCTGCCTGCCTGCCTATAGCTCATGCTATAGGGTGAAGAAATAAGATATATGTACTAAGATTTTATGTGAGGGAGAAATGTTAAGGAAAGTCAGTCAGTCACCAGCCATGGAGAAGCAGGATAGGAATTGTATGTTGGATGTTCTAGAAAATTCTTACAAAGAGTGGCATGTGAGTGGGAGGGAGGAAAGGGCTCTGAGTGGACAGAGGGACAGAGGGACAGAGGGAAAAGCACCCTGTGCAGAGGAAGCAAGCATCCACGGTGTTGTGGTGTAGAGGAAACAGAAATGAGCATCCAGGGTGGTGTGGTGTATCAATTCTGGTGTTTCAGGATTGGCCCTCAGACTGTTCCAGCTGATGCACCATGGACCCTGAGAGGTTGAGTCTAGAGCAGAGGGTGCATGCAATGTGTAATGATCATGGAACTCACATGTCATCCCCATGCTGGCCACAGTGAAAGCTTCAGTTTCATAGGAGTCACCTGAGGGTCCTGAGAAAGGAGGGAGGGATGTCCCTTCACAGCGGGTGACCCCTTTGCCATGTGTTCCTGGCTTGCTGTATGTGTTCACTCAATGAAACAATCACTTCTTCTAATAGGACGGCAGGGCACTGGACTGCAGAACTCTTTTCCTGCTATTGGTGCTTGTGGAGAAAATATTCCATCGGTGCGAGTTTCTTAGGTTAATAGCAGTGTGAATGACCTTTCTCAAGGTCGAGATGCCCTTCTTCCTGTGATGGAGAGGGGTCTCCCAGGGGGCTCTTTAGAAAGAGAGAAAAGTAAAGAGTCAGGGTCACATCTTGATCTCTGTTGAGATTCTGAGGTCTCCCAGCCCACCCCTTGCAGAATGAAAACCAGGCCTCTCCTTTCTCTTCAGACCAGAGTCAAGGCAGCTGGTGTCCCCAGAGTCTTAATCTCATTACTTCCAACCCCAGCAGAGGAGGCTGTCCAGAGAGCCCTGGGCAATTATAAAAGGGAGATGTCTGGCTGTTGCTGACTCCTTGGTCCCCCTGGCTGCCAGTGCTATGTTAGCAGCAAACACTTACTAATTACTTGCAACTAGTACAAGGTCCCAGTTTGTTTGCACAGCTGCTTCTGGGTCCACCTCCCCCTCCCCCAGTCCCAGCCCCACCCCCACCCCAAGACTGTGTCTCTTATAAGCCCAGGCTGGTCTCAAACTTACCATGTAGCCAAGGATGATCTTGTACTTTCTGATTCTCCTGCCTTTGCAAACACATCAGGCGAGCACTCTAGCTCCTGACCTGTGTTCCAGTCCCTCCTCAGTGTCATGTAAGACTGAGCCATTACAAGGACTTGGTGTGTAAATCTGCTGTCTTCTTATTCAAAGCCTATGTGCACTTACCTTATTGGTGTTCAGGGCTAGGGGCCAGCCCCAGAAGCTTCCACGTGCTAGATAAGCTTTCGACTACTGAGGGACACCTGAAACTTACATGTTACTTATTTTTCTGGGTGGATAGATATTCTGATTTCTAGAAATGGTAGGATCCCTTTTAGATTAAAAGGGGGAGTAAAATTGAATAACGAGACCAGTCTGCAGTTCTTTGGCAGAACCAATAGGAGGTGGCCGTGTGGCATGTAGAGGTGTCATGGAGTAATTAGTGGAAATTTAACAGAGTTCTATCCAGCAGAATCATCTATGCTAACTAAATATGGTCATAGCTCCCTTGAAGTGTGTGACAAAGGCAACCAATCATTTTTATTTAGGTCACATAAGTGACTCAGTTTTCTTTTGAGCTGATGCCTCGTGTTGCCCAGACAGACCTCCAGATTTACAATGTAGCTAAGGATGACTTGTGGACTGTTGAGCGCCTTCCCCGTCCAGCAGAGAATAAGACACTAGACAACCAGGCTTCTTCTCCAGGTGGTTTACTCAGGAACTTGATACACTTACAGCTTAGCAGAGCATGATGGAAAATGCCCATGCAGTTACAGAGTGGCAGAGTGAAATGGTGAATGGCAGAGTGGGGGCCGAGAAGAGTGGAGTAGCAGAGTAGAGTGGTAGAATGGAATGGGGGCCCCCGAGCCCACCCAGGAGCAGATATTTAAACCCTGTCCTGGCCAATCACTGAGCTGCCCCGTGGCTCTTGCTTATACACCAGGTGGTCTCTGGCTGCCCAGTGGCTCTCGCTTGGGCACAAGATCAAACAACAGCTAACACTGCCTAATGCCAATTAAGAGTTGTTTATGCCAGTACAGCTGAGTCGGTCAGTGCCGTCTTTATGAAGCGGTTGAATGGCTCCCTACAGTGGACCATCTATCTCTACCTCCTAAGTGCTGAGATTACAGGCATGCATTGATAGACATTACCTGCAGTTCTAGGGGTAGACCTCAGGATTTGTGCATGTTAGCCATGCTACCTCTGAGGTAGATCCTCAGCCTAGCTAATTAAATATAAGTGTGCCTGTAGCTGCTGACTGCTGTAGTATAGGATTGTCTTCAGGACACCACCAGGCTTTGTGACCTCATTACAGGTGGTGGAAGATGGGACTGGAGGTTCCGGTCTGCATGTTCTCTTTCTTTTCTCTCCCCTACCCATCACGCATAGTTAAATCCCGGTGAGTCCTTCTCTTTCATTGAGTTCACTCTATCTTGACCATTGCTGATTGAGGTTTTATCTTGTTACTGTCTCTTGCAGAAACCCAAACACTCTCTAAAGGTTTCTCGGTTTCAGTTCCTGTTATTGTGTGTCTTCCCTTGACTTGCAACTAAAGCCACACTTTCTAAAGGTGTGTGTTTGTGTGTGTGTGTGTGTGTGTGTGAGAGAGAGAGAGAGAGAGAGAGAGAGAGAGAGAGAGAGAGAGAGAGAGAGAGGGAGAAAATGTATGCAAGTACTTGTAGAGGCCAGAAGGCAGCATCAGAACTCATGAAACTGGAATTACAGGCAGTCATGAACCTTCCTACTTCTGTGCTGGAACCTGAACTCAGATCCTCTGGAAAAGCAGCAAGAATTCTCAACTCCCCTGTCATCTCTTCAGCCTAGCAGCCACTCTTTACAATCCCTGCCCACTGTGTCTGCGCTGTCCTCACACTGACCCGCAGCGCCCTTTGGAATCTAACAAACCTCACAGAGTTTTGGGAGCCTCACAGTTAGAGAACTCTCCTCCTTCTGTGTCAGCTGAGTGCAAGGATGTGCTAATGATGCTATTTTTATTTTGAGTTACACATGAATACACACAATGCCTTTATAAAGGACTAGAGCTTCTAGAAAATTCTTCTCTCATTTTTTTTCTACTCCCAATAGCAGATACACACCACTGCACATACCCCTTCTATGTTTGAGAGGTCAAATGGCTGCAGGGCACTGAACCCCCTCTGCCCCCTCACCTGGCCCTCCTCTCCCACTTCTGGTTCACCTGGCCAGCTCTAGCCTCATTAAAGGCTGTTTAGACACACACACCCTCTTTGTAAGAAACCCTCTCAGGAATTTGTTAGTGTCCCTTCATTGGTCTTACAAGCTTCTGGGTGGTGCGGGGTGGGCAGAAGTGGGGGCCTGCTGAGGAATTTCTGTTTAACTCTTGGTCTCTTTGGTCTGAATCCTCACACCCTGAGGGCAGTGGCCAACCCCAGCCAGGTTTCATTCCTTAAACCCAGTGCTTAATCCATTGCAAATATAGAATATTTGTTCCACAAATGAATCTGACAACCGCACACTGGCACGGGGGTGGGGGTTCCGACTGCAGCTCCCATGCAAAGAAAGAGAACAAGAACAAACAAGGTTAAGACCAAACCTGTGTAAGTGATAATCATCACTGAGTTTGGGCTACTCCGTACTCACTGTTAAATTTCATCCCCAACTTTATGCCTAAAGGTAATTACACTTTGCTGGCCGATAACAACTTTATTAGAAGCTCTGGCTGATCAGAAGCGCTGTCCGGCCACCGCCCATTTTCAATCGGCACCTACTTATTCAGAATTGATTATGCATCAGACAGGGTCATGGCTGCTATAGTTGAAGTTATACTTGAAAATATTGGGCTAGAATTTCCATGGTAACCTCTGCTCTGCTCTGCTCCCCGGTCAGTTAAGAATCACAATATTTGGCTGGCAGTTCTGCTGGAGAAGATCAGAGCCCTTCTCTCTGAGACCCTCCCCCAATAGCCACTGGGTCCCCTCTTCCTGCAGGCCATCAAGCACATGTCCCTGTTAACCTCTGCACTGGTCATGAAGCCATGTGTCTATGTATGCTGTACATGCTCTTCCCAATGAACACCCTGTGGTCCCCCACCTATTTCTCAGTCTGGGGGCTTGGTTTTGGATTACTGTTGACCACGGATATCTATTTATTATAGAATTATAATTTATAATTTGTACTGCATACACACACACACACACACACACACACACAAAGAATCACAACATTGCCATTTCCCTCCCCCCTGGTGCAGGACAGTAAGCTGAGCTACTAGGGAGCCTGAGGCAGGAAGAATTCATGTTCAAAACCAGCACCTGTGTTTTCCTGAGACCTTGTCTCAAAACCAAATGGAAAAAGAAAGCTGGGAGTGTAACTCCATGGTAGAAGGCGTGGATATTGTCAGAGAGGCCTTCAGCTTTATCCATAGCACTGGGAGAGAGAGAGAGACACTGGGAGAGAGAGAGAGAGAGAGAGAGAGAGAGAGAGAGAGAGAGAGAGAGAGAGAGAGAGAGNGTGAATACCACTGTGTTTTCAGTCAAAGAAGCAACAGAGAGGGCAGACCTTGTCTGTGCAGAAGGTGTTTGCCTGTGTCCTTTAGATATTTTAATTTGACTCCTTAATGTCTAGAACAAGCTGATGTCCTTCACTTGGCACACATGCTTGTTGAAGAAACTGAGGCACAGTTGGTAACTCCCCGGGTTCACGGTTCATCAAGGCAGCACAGTTAAGGTTTGACTCCCAGGCGTTTGGTATGGCTGCAGTACTGTCTGAAGTTATACATGTTTGTGATTAGCTGATGAGGGATAAGAGCACTTCTCGTGGGGGAACCGAGCCTTGCTGTGCTCCTGCTGGAGAAGGCCAGAGACAAACGGGTTTAGGAAAGAACTCTGGAAAGGCCAGGTGGCAGCCTGGACAGTAGTATAAGGAAGGGGCTGGGTACAGATGAGGACGGGGAAATGAGGAGAGCAGGCACCTGGCTAAATAAACACACTGCTGGATAGAAAGGGCCAGCCATCCACGTGTGAATGGACAAATAAGACATTGGCTGTCATTATTTTAGGTCATGAACTGTCTTAGCTATGGCTAGAGAATCTAATGAAACCTTGCTTACAGCAGATAAAGAACTCAGTATCCTAGTACTGACTCATGCTTTCTCTCTCTGTCTCTCTCTTTCTCTCTCTCTCTCTCTCTCTCTCTCTCTCTCTCTTTTGAGACATGGTTTCTCTGTGTGGCCCTGCCTGTCCCAGAACTCATTCTGTAGACCAGGCTGGCCACCAACTCAGAAAGATCAGCTTACCTCTGCCTCCCCAGTGCTGGAATTGATAAGCACAGGGCCCTGAGCTTTGATTCTCAGCATCGACATGGCTAGGTGTGACAACGTGCACCTATATCCCCAGCACAAAGGAAACAGAGACAGGAGAGTCTCTTGGCCTTGCAGGCCAGCTAGTCTTCCAGGAACAGGGAGCAAGAACCACGTTCAGCAAGACCCGGTCTCACAATGTGAGGGGGAAAGCAATAGGAGCTGATACCCAGCATCCTGCTCTGGACTCTAGATGCATTTCACACACGTATGCAGCCACATACACACCCACACCTTCCCCTTGTGTGGATATACTCTTACATAAGATGTGTTTTGACATTTCTTCCAAGTGTTTGGCTGCCCATTTTCTTTAGTAATGTACAAGCTTAGACATCGGGTGTGTTAAGATACAATTTATCCCATGATCAGGGATGACCTGAACCATTTAATATTTGAGGGGGTAGGTAGGGAGGAAAATCATGTAAACTGATCCACGACAGCCTGATATATAACTGTATGACAGGAGACAGACATGAGCCAAAGCTTATCAACAAAGCCACCCCTCCCCTCCCGCTACTTTGTGCTTGTAACCTGAAGAGAATTCGCCTGACAACTGAATGAGGATGTCTTTGTAAGCAAGGGTCAGGAGAAGCCTGGATATCCCTGCCCACTGTCAGCTGTTCCTCAGTTGCATTAGTGGCTTCAGTTTGAGTTTCTGTAACATACCTTGTTAACCTCTTTCTAAACCTAAACCGGGATGGAGGATCTTGGTTTAATTTAATGCATGTGGCCCTTTGCTGGTTCTGCCAGCCAGCTAGACCCCCTCCCTCCCAACCTCTGCCTGGAGCAACAATGTTGATAATCTACAAGAGAGTGTAAGTCACTGAACAGAAAAACTGGCTGCTTGGAGACTGCTGTGGTTTGTTTCTGCATGAAAGCCCCCAGTATTTGCAAACACACAGACTCCACAAGGTTAAATAAACGCTGCTTCTATTTCAGCTTTCTAGAAAGCTCTGTTTATCGGCCTGCTCCTGTTTACAGTGGCCGTTCGTTGATTACATAACACAGGCCCATTACCAAGCAGCCTGCTTTTTGGAGAGTCACATGTAAATACCCAAGGCATATTAACAGGAGCAGCTTAAGCAAACGGCACCGAGTGCCAGAGATCTTTATGGAGCGGAGTCAAAATTTGAGTCTAGGTCCAGACTCAGAAATCTCAGCTCCCTTCACTTTACTTAGTGTCCATTCCTTGTACATGTGCCAAGGTGTTTTAGGGATTACATTTATATGTAACATACCCAGGGTGTTAGCTTTCTGCCACGTGGTCTGGCAGATGCCAGAGACAGAAAAGGAAATGCCTCCGCCTTGACTCGGCAAGCCAGGCATGTATTGAATATAAGAGATTCAATACAGGGTTGCATGAGGACAAAGGTCACAGAGTTAGAAAGTCTGCGGGCTCTGAAGAGGGTGGGAGGTAGGGGTCTAGCTATGAACGGGGAGCTCCCCGCCTTAATCATAAGGTTTATTTTGCATCATCTTGATACCTGCTTATGCTCTTGAATTATGAAAATACTTGAATTTAAGATAGAGTTGGACCATTTAATTAAGCCCAACTTTTCTACTAAACAGACAAGAAAATGGAATTGTAGACAACAGGGTTCTACTATATTGCCAATCAGTTTTGACCTGTTGGGGCATTCTTTCTTCTCCCTGTATCCCATTTCCTGCCTCAGAGAAATCAGGGAAATGGACTACACAATTGCAAATATCCCTTAAGCCTACGATTATTTTCCTTGGATTACCTTAAGGCAGGGGCTGCAGAGAGGCAGAAGATAAATAACCGATGAAAATTAAGACCAGCTATCTCCAACACGGCGGTCATCTCAGGTGCTCTCATACCACCCGCGGGAGCACTTGGGAGTTCACTCAATCACATAGCCCGTCGGTGCAGCTACCCAGTGAGTTGACGCCACGTAGTAGACTTCCTCCCATGTCTAACAGCTGGTTCCTGGCGTGGTTTCCAGCTCTAACTGTCTGTTGTAACAAATGAATGCTGTCAGTTCCAAGGGAAGCAGGGCAGGGCGGGGCGGAGAGCTTGACATAACCCATCACCACTACAGAAACAAGTGAAAACATATGTCTTCCCAGTCCTGCATCAGCAGGCAGCTGCCTTGGGAACAGCGAGCATCATTGGTTCCGAAAAAGGAATCTCCAGTATCTTGCATGCACAGCAGATGCTATTTACAAAGTTCCAGCTGAGATGGATCGTGTGTATCAACTCTTCCTTCTTGAAAAAGTAACTGTTTTCAGGCAGCTCATATTGACAGCCAGCCATGGCAATTTCCATGTCCTCCAAACTTAGATGCTAAGTGAGGGCAATTTAAAAACCAATGGCACCAATAATCAATCAATCGCTTATTGTCAAATTACAGGGAGTAAGGCCTAGCAAACTGGATGGTGAGTGATGTGTGCTCATTATGCAAGTTTCTGTCACTTCATGATAGTGTCTGGTGGGTGTGTCCTCATTGTTCTGGGTGGTGGTGGTCAGAGAATCCCAGGAACGTGGGTACCTGCCAGGGTTTTCTATAGCATTAATTCGTTCTTGCAACATTTCAAAGCTTCTGCTGGTCCCCCATTGGACAAGAATTCAGACCCTTAGAGGGGAATCTGCCCTAACTTCATATGCCCACCAGATTCTATAGATATCATCATCCATTCAGCAAACATTGAGCATCATGGCCAAGCTCTGTCAAATGCTAAGGCACAAAATCAAGACCGCTTATCCCTGTCTTGCCAGGAGATTTATATTACAAGGATTAAGAAGAAACTAGAGAAATAGTCATCCTCCCCCCACCCCTACCTCCATTAGTACAGGATGACTGGATGGCTCGTGGGAGGAATCTGTAAATCAGGAAGATGAAATGGAAAGTGGGTGCTTTTGATTGAGTGCTTGTGTTCATCTCCCAGAGTAGCACCGCTCCTTAAATGTAGATCATGATGTCTTTCTTTTTCTGCCTCTTGTCCTAGTTTCATTTCTGCTGCTATGATAAATACTCTAAAAAAAAGCAACAAGGGGTGGGGGTTATGAGGGACTTGTTCCAGCTCGTATAACCTATCACAATGGGGAAGGTACAGTGTCAAGAACTTTTAACAACCACAACATTACATCCATATGTCACTCTCCGGCTGGATTTCTCTACTCTTTTGCAGCCCTGGGCCAACTGCCTAGGGAATGGTGCCCCCTGCAGTGGACTGGGCCCTCTCAATAAATTAACAGTCAAGATGGTCTCCCATAGACATTCTCACAGGCCAATCTGATTTATACAACCCCTCAATTGGGATACCCTTCTCAGATGACTATAGACTGTGTCAAGTGGACAGTTTGAGTTGACTAGGTCACTTGGCTAGCTTAGGGCCTAGGCAGGTATGGCTTTTTCTTCTCACTGTTCTCTGTGCTTAATTCCTTAAAAAGGACTTGTAGAATATGATATGGCTGTCACCAAGCAGAGCAGTCCAGGCTGTATTCTCTAGAACCAGTGAGCCCACTATCTCTGGATCCATGGAGTGCCTTAATGTTACCTTAAGTACCTGCTGCTCTTTCTTCATACCTCTTGATGTGAAAACATCAAGGAGAAGAGAGAGAAGGGTAACCCTCAGGTTTTAACATCTCTTCGTTCTGACCCAGACCTGCACTTACTTGTCTTTAAGTCTTCCTGATTTGTTTGGAGTGACAAGAATACCCAGTAATTAGGACTCTGGGCTGTATGATGTGCAGTCCAGACGTAGTTTACTGTTTAAAAGTCTGACACTTCAATGGCTGTCTCTTCCTCAGAGTCACATCCTCCAGAATTCTCATAGGATACACGTTTAAAACTGGGCGTGGTGGCAAACGCCTTTAATCTCAGCATCTGGGAGGCAGAGGTAGGTGGATTTCTGAGTTCGAGGCCAGCCTGGTCTAACAGAGTGAGTTCCAGGACATCTAGGGCTACACAGAGAGACCCTGTCTCAAAGAAAGAAAAGGAGTGAGGTAATTCTGTGCAGTCACTCAGCTTCTGGATATAGCAAATAATCCGGTGTCATGGGATTTGAGCTGTGGTAGATGTAAACTTTTTATCCCAGTAGAAATACGATACTTAGCTAAAACAATGTGCTGACAAGCGTGCATTATGAGCGTTTACACTGACTGAATCTTCACCAGTCAGATAGCTATGGTCCTACGACTTTGAGGAAAGGGCCAGAACCTGTTCACCTTTATGTCAGGACATGAATGTTCTATGAGATCAAAGTCACATTGGTTCATTGTGATTTGTCACGGATTTGGGCTGGAATGAAGTACGGCAGAAGGATAGAGCATTCTGTGATACAGTTGAGAGGAGAAATGTAAGGGAAACCTTCAGAAGAAATACATACAGAAGGACTTGGTGACTTTCTCCTTCTTTTCCATGTCACTGTCACTATGGCAACGTGACCTACCCTGCAGAGGTCAGGGGTTACACAGAGAGGTCAGTTTTATCTATGGTTGCACCTGAGCCAGCAACAGGCAGAGTGGTCCATGAGCAGGTGTGAGATGGCTCAGTTTACCAGGTATTCTGTAGAAGGGGGCGAGCCTTAGCCTGCTTCATCTGAAGAGATGGCCAGCATGTGACTCAGGGCCTCTAGTCCATAGTCATGATCCATACTGCCCTGTCCTCCAGATAGCCTACAGTGTTCTAATGAGTCTAAATGAATGAGTCTCTGATGCCATTCAAACTGAATGGGGACATGCCACCTCCTTCCTATTGAGAAGGAGGATAAGAGAGCTGGTCTTCAGAATACATCAAGGCTACATCTAAACATCTGATCTCCAGAATACTGTGGATATGAAGTTAATGTCCATACTGGCCATATAAGACGAGGAACCAAACTACGTCTTTCCAACCCACTGCTGTCCTATTCCAACTCAAACCAACCAACCAGTTTGTGAGCCCTAAAACCTCCTCTCTCGTGTAAGAAACTCTCCAAAGTGGAAATAGTCATGACTTCTTCATCTTTTAGAATCTTTATTTCTATCTGGAAGATTTTCATTGATCCTTTGCAGGTCCTGAAGCCTTACCTCATCCCTCCGTTATCTCCCCTAATAAACAGAAAGAATGCCTATACTACTCTCCACAATTCCAGGTGTAATTGAAGAGGAAAATCCTAAGAGTGACATAGTTGGGAAGAGGCCCGCCTAGCAGGTATACTGTATCAGTCCTGAAATGCTAGTGATCAGTGGAATAGAGCACAGGGGTGAGAGAGGCAGAGGTAGAAGGAGCATTTTAAATTTGAGGCCAGACTGAGCTGCACAGAGAAGGGAAATCACACAGAACCACCATAAGAAAAGAATATAACAGGTCTGGCTTGAATTCTCTGCTCTGTTCCCAAGCTATCAAATATAGTAATTATAGGAATACTTGCTATGTAGTACCAGCCCCCTGCCATCTCTAACACTTCACAAGTCTTAATGCATTTAATTCTCTAAGGGGAGGGCTATTGTTAGTCCCATTTTACAGACCAGGGACTTGAGGTCATAGAGGTTTGAGAATATCTAGGAGATAAAGGAAAGGATAAAGAAGCATTTGAACATTGGAGAATCCAGGACATTTCTGCCTCTCACTATCTTTGCATTGCTAAGAACATGTAGGAACTATGGACAGCATCTATTTATACTTAATTGAAGCACCTGGTAGCTGCTCTATCTTGATGGTTCTATAGTAGAGCTGGTGTGGTAAACTATGGAGTAACTTGGTCCACAGTCATGGTGTGGAGCAGAATAGCAGACAAGGGGGCTGGTGAGTAAGTTGTTGACATACCCTCTTAGTTTGAAGGTGGAGAGAGTGGCCTGAGAATCTCACCAGAGATTCTAGTCACTTCTTCTCTTCCCTGGATGGACATGGTCCTGAGATGCCACCGTTTACAGCAAGTGGCAAGTCTAATGGGCGTTGGGTCTTCCTGGTGCTATAGCTGCCAGTGTATCAGCCATGATCTTATAAGTTAATCTCAATGAATTCACATTAGCAAGAGGTCACCCAACAGTATACTAACCTGGAAATTGTGTATGTGCACATGTGCATGTGTGTGTGTGTGTGTGTGTGTTCATGAGGATAGACTCCCATACCCACCTTCACCTTCCACTTAGTTTGGGTCAGAGTCCCTTGTTGGCCACAGCAAATGCCAGGGACCTGTGACCCTCTGGGGTTCTGTAGTCTTTGCTGTGGGGGTACTGAGATGATAGCCTATACATTCTACCACACCTGCTTCATATAGGTTTTAGGAATCTGAACTTGGGCCCTCACACTGAAGCAGCAAACATTTTACTCATGAAGACTTCTCCCCAGCGCCCAAATATTGAAATTCTTAATCTCCACCTAAATAGCATTTTGAGTCCATCTCATAGATGTTGAGATAAAGGAATGGATGAGAAATGCTAATTTTGTTAAAATATACATTTCCCCTGCCTCCCCCCTAAAATACAGGAGATATTTTTCCCATTGACAACAACAGGGAATCTTGGGTATCTCATCTCTTCTGGAATGCATGTGGACACCTGAGGGCCTGCCCAGGTCATCTGTCCCACCGCCTCTGCATGTGTGGATGACAGAGTTTCTGTTTAGATCTCCTAGAACTAATAGAATTTTTGTAGAAAATGGAGTATGTTGGTTATCTCAGGGCATAACATCAGCAGGTGTCCTTTTCTTGGACCGAGCAGTGGTCCAGATGAACCCACTTGTTCTTTCCTGGGATTCAGTAAACAGTTTATGGTGAATCAGTTCATCACAGTTCCTCATCTCCTTGGCTTTATTTCTTCAGAGAGAGCCATTATCTCTCTGTCTCTGTCTGTCTGTCTGTCTGACTGTCTGACTGTCTCTCTCTCTCTCTATATATATATATCTTCTCTCTCTCTATATATATATATAGAGAGAGAGAGTTGTGGACTTCATATATATATATATGTATTTCTATATATGTGTATAATGTATATATGTATATGTATATCTATGAAGATATTTATGGATTTTTGTCCAGAAGCAAAAATGTGTGTGTGTATGTGTGTGTGTATAGTGTTTGTATGGGTGTGTATGTGTGTGTGTGTGTGTGTGTGTGTGTGTGTAGTGTTTGTGTGTGTAGTGTTTGTGTGTGTGTATGTGTATGTGTGTAGTGAGTGTTTGTGTGTATGTGTGTGTAGTGTTTGTATGTGTGTGTATGTGTGTGTGTGTGTGTGTGTGTGTGTTCGTGTCTATTTACTAAAAAGCTCATGGCATAACGCACTCTGGCTAAGGATCGACTTATTCCACCCAGGGAAGCTCTGAGTTCTGGTACTGTACAGGAGATGAAAATGATAAAAACAGCAGCAGACACTTAGAGCCTTCGAGCCCATCGAAGGAGCAGCAACACTACAAGTCACCTTTCAACTCTGCTGTCCTCTTGATAATCTTCCTGAACTGTTTATGTCTGTGTCATTGCACTCGAATCCTTCAGTAAATCTTCTTGCCTCTGGACACAAGTCTATAAACATTCTCATCCCACAGAGGATGTCCTCCAGGGGAGATGGCTGCAGCTTTGCCCTGCAGATCTGGGTTGGTTTCTCTCCTTACTTTTCCTTGTCCCCTGCCTCCAAATTATAGACTTTTGTTTCAATCCTGACCACTTTTTCCTAAGCCTTTCATTTAACCCAACCTAGGAAATTACCTTTAGTATGACTAGACAAATTGGGCAGTGAAGAATCAGTTATCTATTCTTTACTCCAATGGTTTGGATCAAATGATCTATCTTTAAGAGGAATGACCATATAGGGTACTGGAGAGTTGGCTTGGGGGCTAAGAGCACCCGTTAGTCATGCAGAGGACCCAGCTGCAGTACCCAGCACCCACATGGTAGCTCACAACCATCTGTAACGGTAATCCAGGGGATCTGATGCTCTCTTCTGCCCTCCGCAGGGACCACACACACACACACACACACACACACACACACACACACGGTGTACACGAGGGCAAAACACCCATACATATACAATAAAATCTTAAGTTAAAGGAAAGATCATCTTGGTTGAAGAAACCACATTTTAAAAGTTATTATGGCTAGAATAAAATTAAAAGGTGAAGTCGAACTTGATAACTACAGAGGTAATGATTGGTAGGCCTTTACTAATACTTTCTGGTGAGCCTTCTGAGAGCTGTCTGGTTGTACCTGTCAGTTACTCATCAGTAAAAACTGAAATGGAATGATACTACCCGTGAGACTGTTGTTATTACCATTCAAGAGATTTGTTTAAGGTCTATGCAATCATTTCATCTGCAGCTCTGCTTCGGCAGTAGCTCATCATTAGTCCATTAAGGCGTTCTTAGGTGTGGGAGAAGGGTGGGTATCTAAAGGCCCAGGGATAAGAATTGAAAAGGAGCTTACAGCTTCCTAACTGTCATTCCTCTTTAAGGCTATCCACACTGAGCTTTCAAAACTAAATTAATCCCTGAGTCACCACTAACTTGATCAGGAGTCTTTCATTTCTTCTTATCTTTAAAGCTTCTAAGAGAATTGAAATCTGATCTTTGGAGAAAGCGCATATGTATTTTCCCTGAAGCTTTAATATGTATGTAATATGTATATGTGTGTGTGTGTGTGTGTGTGTGTGTGTGTGTGTGTGTATATATATATATATATATATATATATATATATATATATATATAATATGTGTGTACATATATATGTATTATATATTATATATTTATCACATATTACATATTACATAGTATATAGTATATGTGTGCAATATATGTAATATATAATATGCATTCATATACATATATACATATAGACAGTTAATTTTATTGAATAAAGGTTTGATTTAAAACATGAGCATCTCTTAAAAGAACTATTAATATATTGTATTATTTTTAAAACAAATTTATTATTTTAACCACCAATATATTGTGTGTGTGTGTTTTTAATTTTGCTGCTTTTTCTTTTCTTTTCTTTTTTGGACCGAAGAACTGTTTTTTATTCATTTTGACTAATATAGTACTTAAAGTTTTTTAAAAAAATTATTGGCTAATATTAATGATCTAAAGTTAAAAGAATAAGGTATCAAGCCGGGCGTGGTGGCACACGCTTTTAATCCCAGCACTCCAGAGGCAGAGGCAGGCAGATTTCTGAGTTCGAGGCCAGCCTGGTCTACAAAGCTAGTTCTAGGACAGCCAGAGCTATACAGAGAAACTCTGTCTCGAAAAACAAAACAAAACAAAACAACAACAAAAAAAGAATAAGGTATCAAAATAGAATATTGGCCTATGGTCAATATGTACTTTATTTTTAAATTTAGTGGTTCAGTCTGTCTCTTTACAGTTGAGGCAGAGAAAACACTACTAGAACACACCATGCATGCTGGCCTTTCTGCAGAGCCCAGTAGTGGGCGCCACATCTGCCACCATCTCTGCCTTTCTTGGTGGAGGGAAGAGACAGTTGGGTACTGATCTTTCTTTTATCCTGATTAATACCATTTTTTTTTTGGCTTATCTCTTTGTCATTTTGACAAATTCTTCACCTTCCATAGTTTATGAGTCACCAGCACAGTATACTGGAGACCTCTCCTGTCCTTTCTGTCCAGGGACACCGAGACTGTCTGTCTCGTTGGCTTTCCCAATCAGTTTGTTCCCAGCCTTCCTGCTTGCCTCCACTTTTTCATTCCTTAGCTCTGCAAGTCCATTCCTGTATTCCATCTAGTGTTTCTCTGCCTGGATCAGGAAACATGTTCTGGTCTGAACTTCACTGTCATCAGAAATGCTTCTCTCTCTCTCTCTCTCTCTCTCTCTCTCTCTCTCTCTCTCTCTCTCTCCTAGAATCCCAGTCTTCCCTCCCAGAAACACTGCATCCTGCACAATAATGAATATTTTATTTTCACTCAAGCTTCCTCTGTGTTTGTTTGTTTGTTTTCTGTTGAATTAGAAGCCACAGGGGACCACAATCCACCTTCTCCGCCGTATTTAAGCAGAAGGTTGCATTGATTTAGTTAAGTATAAAAGGCTTCACACCCCCAAGACATAGATGATTCAATTGAGATGCACTTGGCCTGTGTCTTTAAACAATAGTTTGTCTAAATTACATTCCTTTTCATCAGGTCCCAGGGAAAGAATATTCTCCTTTCTTAATTATCTAGCATGGTGCAATTCCTCTATGTTATGAAGAATTGTTTTAGACACTTCATACTGAACTGAAGTGTGTAGGTCCCGTGCGTTTGTCTCAAGACAGGCCCATCAGTTGACGTGGGCAGTCAGCAGGAGACAGCTTTATTCTCCCTCCTGGAGAGGCCTGAAGGGTTCTTTTCAGAGATGTCCACTCAAGAGAAGCTGAAGTCTAGACTTAGGCATAGAAACACATTCCAGACCCAATAGAAAGTACAGCCGGCATTTGTTAGAATGTTTTAACATAGATTGAAGTATGGGAATTGATATAAAGAGAAGTAATGGGAAGGGTAGCGCCCACTCCTGTGGGTGTGGGCTTTTTAAGGGTGAGTCCCTCTTAAGTGTCTGAAGAGCACCCACAAGCTCAATTTGGGTGTCTTTTAAGTTACATCTCAAAAGATTACTAAGAAGTCCTATGAACTCTGTTCCCTTTCCTGCCTCTTTCTTGATAATTGGGATTAAAGGAAGGCTCCAGGGGCACCTTTGATGGGATTAAATCTGATAAGATAAAACCACTGCCCTGAAGGGGGCACCGTGCATTTCTTTTTAGTGTAAAAGGGGTTTTTGAGACTCCTGGAAGATTGAAGCCAGGGAAGGACAGAGGCCTTCATCGGGAATGTTGCTCTTTTAACCCCCATATTTACATCTTTCCATAAATGCAACATTGTTTCACTGCAAATGATGACTCTGTGCTGTGTGAGCCTTGCCTCTCAACCAGCAAGAGGCTTCAATCAGACACCAGGAAGAGGAGCTCCTCACCACCAGGGCCGCTGTCCTCTGCTCCCCCTCCCCCTGCCCTTGTCTAGTTAGTGGACCACATCTTTCTGTCCTGCCTCTCAATGACCAGTTTATCGATGTCTCAACATAGAAATGCCCCCCTTTGCTTTTGAGCAGCCTAGAGACTTCCTGAATTAGGGAGAAAAAAAAAAAAAAAAAAAAAAAAAAAAAAAAAAAAAGAAAACTTCTAAACCGGTCAATCCAGTCCAGGCACTTATGTGACTTTAAGGATATAAGTTAAACCAAGTAAGGAAGTCGGGCAAGGTGGAGGGCTTTTGAGGTATTTTTTTTTTCCCTTCAGTAATGCCTCTGTCTAGGGAGGGCTGTAAATGGTGTCGTTTGTCTACATGTAGTTTAGAGGAGGGGCCAGCGTGGCTTGGAGGAAAGTACTCTGCCCAGGACACTGAGACCCTGGGATTCCACCTGCTTTTGCAACTGGGATTTCTCTTCACTTCCCAAGTCTGGCTTTCTTTCTTTCCCCTGATGGCCTGCTCTCAGCCTAGTCTCTACTCTGACACACGTTTGTTGACTAAGTAATAAATATTTGTTATCTGTTAGCATGTGAAGTACCCCAGGGGCTTCCTATGTGGTCCATATTATTACAGATATCAGATGTGGAAAGACTTGGGTTTTATTTCTTTCATTGGAGAGAGATGGGAAGACAATGGACTGTGTGGCTTGTGATCCTTTGGGAAGGGAATAGGCAGTCCCCTTCTCTGAAGGGATGTCAAAGCTTCTCTGAAGATACGACATAGCAGCTGAGGTAGCAGTGCCTAGCATTTGCAACATCCCACTAACCACCTGGATGGCCAAAGAGAAAAGTTCAATGAAGCTCTGGCATGATGTGCATGGGTTGAAGACACCTACTGGTGGTTACCAAAGAAGTTACTGGAAATTTTCAAAAGAAGAAACTAACTTATGTAACAGCCAGTTTGTGGGGAAAGTTCAAACCTTTCAATGGTAGAGAGCACTATACATGTTGATTTATCTTTGATGAGAATTCCAGGTGGTGTCAGGGACTAGGTAGGAGGTGTCAAGGTAAAAGATGGAAGTTTCTAGTAGCATTGTCTGAGCTAAATGTAGGAGGGGAGAGCAGAGCAAATGCATATCCAGCCAAGGGATTTGTCTGAGGGATATGATAGAGGGTGTTTCTGGAATGGTGGGATTTTGCTTATCTTAGTTTTTATGTATTTATGTGTTCATATGTGAGGGGGTACGTGGATATGTACATGCATGTGGGGCCAGAGGACAATCTCATCTGTCCTTTCTCAGAAGCCGTCATCCCATTTCTTGAGGCAGGTTATGTCATTGGTCTGGAACTCACTAGGCAGGCCAGCCAATGGGCCCTAGGGATCCTCCTGTCTCTGCTAGGATGGCGAGAGTTTGTGGCCATGCCTGCTAATGTCTTAATTGGTATTCTGAGGCTCAGACTCAGGTCCTCAGACTTGCATAGCAACCACTTTAATGACTGAACTATCTCCCCAGCCCAATTACGACTTTGTAATACTATTCATTCTCTTCTCTCGTAATCTCCATGAGAACATAAGTGTATTCTCTTTTCTATGAACTATGTGTTCCTTTTGTAAATGCCAGTACCTAGAAAGGATGAGGACTTAGGCGCCCAGTTGTGTGCCTGGCAAATGGAGCCATCTGGTTTTGTCCCCACGCCCTGGGTATATCAATATCCATGTTGTAATCATCCGTGACGTAACCACTTCCTCATGGGAAGTCAGCAAACTTTTGACAGGGCAGAAATACCAGGACCAAATCATGTATTCTGGGGCTGCTTCTTCTTCTTCTTCTTCTTCTTCTTCTTCTTCTTCTTCTTCTTCTTCTTCTTCTTCTTCTTCTTCTTCTTCTTCTTCTTCTTCCTCCTCCTCTTCCTCTTCCTCTTCTTCCTCTTCCTCTTCCTCCTCCTCCTCTTCTTCCTCCTCCTCCTCTTCCTCCTCTTCCTCCTCCTCCTCTTCTTCCTCCTCCTCCTCCTCTTCCTCTTCTTCTTCTTCTTCCTCCTCTTCTTCCTCTTCTTCTTCCTCTTCTTCTTCTTCTTCCTCCTCTTCTTCCTCTTCTTCTTCCTCTTCTTCTTCTTCTTCTTCTTCTTCATCATCTTTTTTGTTTGTTTTTTGAGACAGGGTTTCTCTGTATAGCCCTGGCTGTCCTGGAACTCAGTTTGTAGACCAGGCTGGCCTCGAACTCAGAAATCCACTTGCCTCTGCCTCCCGAGTGCTGGGAACTCCCACATCAGTCATCCACTCTACCCCACTGCATCCTAAAGCCTAGCAGAGGTACTGACTTTGTATTACTGTGCAAGCTGCCCTTGCTCCAACACCCCCACTTACCCAGCCAGCCAGCCCCATGCTTTGCAATTCTCTTGCACTGTTGTGTGTTGTGTCCTGCTCGTTGTTATATGGCACATGGCATACATTAGCAGGTGTGAGTTAGCTTGAGTGAGCATGCGTTAGTTCTTTGAGCCATCATTATAGAAGTTCTATAGCTCAGCAGTACAAAGGACTTCAGCCATACGTTTTTTGTTTTGTCTTGCAAGGTGGTCAAGGCAGGTCTAAGTCCCCCTGTTTGCATGTGAAGGTAAGGTGGTCTCATACACAGATTCCTAAACTGGATAAAGCAAAAAGCAGCAGCAGCAGTGATGTAATATCCCCATGGTCTGAGATTCCCACTGGTGCTAAGGGGCAGCACATCTGCCTCAGTCAATGCTCGTGGGGAGCCAAGGAAGCCTTAAGTGAATGTTTCCCCAGCAGATGGCATCCTAAGTGATGCTTTATTGACATAGCACAGCCTCTACTTAGAGGGCGATTGGAGGTTCCTCTTGCAGCCATTCTTACAAGTCTACTCTCCATCTTAGCACTTAGGAAATCAATAGAAGAGGCCGCATTGTTCTTACTACATAAGCCAGGAGCTGTTTTTATACTCACTACTTCATCCAGGGCTCATTGGTGTCTACCAGTCAAAGCCGTTCAAGCAGGACATCCCTTAGCTCACTCCTTCAAAACCACTGACTAACATCATCAGTCTAGGGCAGCGGTTCCGCATGGGTAGCCATTCGGGGTTGCCTAAGACAGATATTTAAACTGATCCACAAAAGTAGCAAAATTGCAATTTAAAGTAGCAATGAAAATAACTGATGATTGGGGGCCACCAGAGCATGAACTGTGTATTAAAGGGTCACAGCATTCAGATAATTGAGAACCACTCGCTGCTCTAGGGGCTGGAGAGATGGCTCAGTGGGTGAGAGTGCTTGCTTAAGAAGCATCAGGAGCCGAGTTCAAATCCCACCACTCATATAATAACCTGGGTGTAGCTTTATGTACCTCTGTGGGTATGGAGATAGGAAGATTTGGGGGACCTTACTGGCTGCAAGCCTCGCTCCAGGTCTCAGAGGACAGTACCTAACATTTTCCTTCACTGGCCTGCACATGCATGCATGGAGCACACACACAGGCACATACACACATACAAGCACACATATACGTGCACAAACAGCACACACGCACACACAACACACATGCACAAGCACACACATGTACACAAGTACATACACAAATAAGCACAAATATGTGCAAGCACATGCACACATATACATACACATGCACAAGTACACACATGTACACAAGCACACACACATGCACAAGTACACACATGTGCACAAGCACACACATATGCACATATATACACACATTCACAAGTACACACATATGCACAAGCATACACACATGCACACAAGTATACACATGTGCACAAGCACACACATATGCATACATATACACACATGCACAAGTACACACATATGAACAAGCATACACACATGCATAAGTACATACACATGCACAAGTACATGACCATATTTACACATACCACATATAAATATACAAATAAATCAATAAAAACGTGAAATATTGACATACTAGCCAGATAGCCTAAGGATGCATGGCATAATCAGCATGTGTAAGGCCCTGGATTTGAACCCTCTACTACCATAAAATACATTTGAAAAAATACAGTTGGTTCCTCATGATTAACATAGATTTAGGAGATAGAATACCAGCCTACCTAGTCTTTGTTGTCTGCTGTGTAAAACTGGAGTTATAACAGTAGCATGTAATAGTGCAGAGGAAACATGACATGGCAGGACCAGTAAGATGCCTTAGCATGGTACATGTGCTTGCCACCAAGCCTGATGATGTGAGTTCAATCCCAGGGGGACTATGTGGCAGGAGGAGAGAACTACCTATTATAAATTGTCCTCTGACCTCCACATACATGAATGTGCACATATGTATACACACACACACACACACACACACACACACACACACGTAATTTTTAAAAGGCAAACGATAGCAATTATTATACACAGTGCCTCCTCACAGGAAGCAATCAATGCAAAGATGCCAAGAATCAACCCAGGACAAGGCAACGCATGGAGTCATGAGTGTGCTCTTTGTGTTTGAATTTTCTAGTCAGGTCTGATAAGGACCAGAGACAATGAATTCCTCATCTCACCGCTACCTCAGCTGCTGGCCCAGGAACACAACTACAGCTCGCCTGCGGGCCACCATCCTCACGTCCTGTACAAAAGGACAGCAGAGAAGAGGGTCAGGCAGTACCAAGACTACCCTGGCTCCCAACGGACATATCCTGGTCACTCCCCAAGTCACACTCCCCCTGCCTCCCAGAGCCAAGAGACAGAGTACAGCCATCGAAGGTGGCAAAAGCGGCATTTTTGTGGACGACGCAAGAAATGTATGTAAGGAGACTTTCCTTGTCCTGTTCTGAAGAGGGCCTCAACGGGGAGTCTTGGGGGCAGCTGGGGTTGCTGACATGGCAGGTCAGTGAGGCTGCGCAGTTTGTTCCGGGATGCCACCTAGCAAAGGATTGGTGGACCCCGTGTTGGAGGAGTGGCTCTCCTAGTTTCAACGGGGAAAGATGTACAGGTCTTTTTTTTTTTTTTTTTTTTTTTTTTTTTTTTTTTTTTTTTTTTTTTTTTTTTTTTTTTTTTTTGCCTTTTTAGCATCTTCCAGTTTTAAGCAAAGATATTAATCTTATTTTAGTTTCTGTGATCTTAGGGAGGGTACCCAGCTCTCTATAGTGGAAAAAGAAAATTAGAGATAAATTTACAGCTGAGTGTTCCTACTTGAGACCCATGGAAGAGACTTCTCAGGCAACCTCTTGGGTATATTGGCTTGTGACAGGGGGCTGGCAGTGAGCGGAGGGACTCCTAGGCACATCCTATAAGCCAGTGGTGGATACCTATAATATCAGTGCTTGGAAGGGTGAAATGGGGGAATTATGGGGGTCAAGGCCAGCCTAACTGTATAACGAGCTCCTGTTTGAACAACAAAACAAACAAACAACAAAACAAAACAAAACAAAACAAAACAAAACACATGCTTGTGGCTCAAGCCCAGGCCCTTACATGTACTCAGTAAAGCTCTGAACCAGCCACGCTGTATTTCCAGCCAAGCTGTATTTCCAGTCTCTTTTGCTTTTTTCTAGACTAGTGAAGTCCAATAGATAAGAACCAAGTGTAAGCTTGCATTTTCCAACTATGTTCAAAACCAGTTTAAAGCCAACTTTGTGCTGTATACTTGTGATCCACAGACTCGGGAGCAGAAGGCAAGAGAATCAGGAATTTGAAGCCATTTTGACTGTGTAAGAGATTCAAGTCCAGGCTGCCATTAAAAATGAGATTCTCCCATTAAAAAAAAAAAATCAAAAGCATCTCCTAATGAGATGGCTCAGGATAGTGAGGTACTTGCTAAACAGGTATGAGAGCCAGAGTTCAGACCCAGCACCCATATAAATGTCAGATTCCCCTCCCCTCAAATACCCTGTAATCTCTGCATATGAAGAAGGTGGAACCTGGATCTATTGGGAAAATTGCAACTAGAAGAGCTGAATTGGCAAACCCTGGGTTCAAGTGAGAAACCCTGCTTCCATGTATAAGACTGAGATTAGTGGGGGAAGATACACAGATACACCCATTGTCAACTTCTGGCTTCCACACCACACACACCAGTCATAGAATCTGTTAACAAAGTAACAAAAAAGATTTTTTTTTTCTCGAGACAGGGTTTCTCTGTGTAGCCCGGGCTGTCCTGGAACTCACTCTGTAGACCAGGCTGGCCACGAACTAGAAATCTGCCTGTCTCTGCCTCCTGAGTGCTGGGATTAAAGGCGTGCACCACCACGCTGGGCAACAATAATTTTAAAACAAATTATTTATAGTAACATTTTATCTAGCTCTAAGTTGTAAAACATTATCATCTTCAATTATAAACTATGTAACAAACTACTATCATTGAATTGTTTTTTCTCTTTCCTGTTATATTCTGGAAGGGTAATTAATTTACTCTTATAACTCAGTATCAATTCCAATAAAAAATTTCCATCAGAAGTACTTTATTTGTATGTAAATTTCCTAAGATTCAATGCCAGAAAGGTAGATTTTAGATACTTCATTGCTTTAGAGATATTTGAACTCTTTCAGGAACCAAGTTAATATATATATATATATACATTTATATTTATATATATACACACACACATATATAGTATATATGTGTGTGAATTCATATATATGTGTGTATATATATACATACACACATATAATGTATATTATATATGTGTGTGAATTCATATATATTCATATATATTCATATATATATATGTATTCATATATATATGAATACAGATCCATTTGTTCAGCAGCCACATTCCACTAACTTGGTAGCCACAGATGACAACCAGGTCCCACACTGTTCAACACAGACAGATGAGGGCTCCTCACACAAACAGGAGCTGGCACAGTTGGTTATACATTCTGCCAGCCATTTCCTTTGGTTGTTGGTATTACAGAGTCAATATATTCCATTTAGGGATTAAAAATGAGATTTTTCCGCCTTCCTTTGCTGGCCTGCCTTGTCTGCCAGCTAAATTTGTAGTTTGTTTTCTTTTACTTATCTCTGAGTATTTTTAACATTTCTGAATCTACTAATATGTCCACCTGTCCATCAGCCCACCCATCCATGCAGCTAAGCATCTGTCGAGTGAATCTCACGTGCAAAGCCCCAGGGCAGGTGACAACAGCGACACCCAGTGTCACCTCCCCCATTTTCCTATCTCTCTCAGCCTATGTCACCCAGATTTTGTCTGTTGGTCTTCCTTCCAAATGCTCTTCTGTCTCTTGCAGATGCCCCCAAGCCTCCTGCAGAGGACGCCTACCTACGCTTTGACGAATATGGAGGCACAGGGCGGCCCAGACGGTCAGCTGGAAAGTCACAAAATGGTCTCAATGTGGAGACCCTTGTGGTGGCAGATGCAAAGATGGTGGAGAAGCACGGCAAGGATGATGTCACCACCTACATTCTCACAGTCATGAACATGGTAAGGGGCATTTTCAGGTACCCTCTTGATACCCTCAAGACAAAAAATTCCTTGTGCAGATGGAATGGCTCACGCTTAGCCATAATTTTTTTTAATTGAAAAAAGTTTCATTGTGAAAAAAATCACTTTTGTGTCTGGTACGATTGAAACCTACACCCATATCAATATGTCTGATGGATTCTTTCCATGTAAAATTGTGTCTTTAGAAACTTGTATGTGGTTTTAATTGTCCCAACAGGTTTCTAGCCTGTTCAAAGATGGGACCATTGGAAGCGACATAAACATTGTGGTTGTGAGCCTAATTCTGTTGGAAGAAGAACCTGTAAGTGGAAAACTTTGTTTATTCATCCATCTGTTCTGCTGTTCAGGATGCATTTGTTGAATGCCTACTGTATACCAATGCATGGAATGGTCATTTGACTCTCATATTTGAAAGTATACCAACCATCTCATGAGGGAAAGTACAGTTTAAAAGGGATTTATCAATTCAGTCATTGAGCTAAATCATCACAAAACAATACTTTATATGTTAATCTAGATAATATATTTATGCACATATCAATAGTTGTATGTAAATATTAGATATAATGTTGCTAATGTACAAAATGCAAGTACTCATATATTTAGTTCTTGTGATAAAGGTTAATTGAGTCATAGATTTTAGAGTTGGTTGAGCTTTATATCTCAGATATACCAACCAACACCAAGGTGGACACATAAGCACATTTTGAGAATTTGCCAGAAGTAATCCATCATAAAATTCCTGTAGTAAGTCTGTGGTCTCCCAAGCACCAATTTAGGAATGACAAAGAATAAACAAAGGAGCCTTAAGCTGCCTTGAATTGATTATGGTGAGGTGCACAGCATAAGAATTGGGCAAATTGCAAAAACAGAGCCTATAATAACATGCTAGATTGCACGGTGCAGGGTTGGGATCTAGAAGCTGGCTCTTTCCCTATGATCTCACCAATCAGGCAGATGAGTTTTCAAAGCCCTCCAGGGCTTGTTCTCTTCACCTCCAACCCCAATAAAGAATGTGAACCGCAGAGAATCAGAGCGAAGAGGAAGAAAGGGGATCTAATTGCCCAGGTGTGGAGAGTTACAGGGGTTTACTCTTTGCAGAGTTATCCTGGAATTTTAAAAAGATTGTGTGTGTGTGTGTGTGTGTGTGTGTGTGTGTGTGTGTGTGTGTGTGTAAAACACTTGGGCTTTGGTGCGCCACTCACAAACTGCTCAAGGATACTGAAGCCAGCAGCACTCTGATTCACTGACAAAATTACTGTCTAAAACATTCGACTTGACCCAACTCATTGGTTTAGCCTAATCTTAAATTTTGAAAAAAATGATTGTTTTAGGAAAGTTTGTCTTCTCTCTTTTTATTTGATTGTGTGGGTGTTCTGCCTGCATGCATATATGTGCATCATGGGTGTTCCTAGTACACACAGAGGCAAGGATAGTGTGTTGGGCCCTCCAGGATTGGAGTTATAGACAGTTGTGGGTTGTCGTGTCATGCTAAGAACTCTACATGGGTCCTGCAGAAAAGCAGCCAGTACTTTTAACCTCTGAGCCTTTGTCTCTCCAGCTCTGATGCTTACTCCTGGGATCCTGCTGCTCATAGTCTTTTTAGTACCAAACTTCACAGAGAAGTAAACTATGGATGCTGTCTTTGTCACACTCTATTGAATAAACTATTGAACTTCAATATGAATAGATAGACAAAAAATTAACAACTTTTATTGTAACAATATGGTTAGAAAGTACATACTGAAAATTCAAGCTTACTTTAAAATTTATAATAACCTAAACTAGATTTTTTTTTTTTTTTGGTAGAGCTTAGCTCAGTGGCTTTGTTTTTTTTTTTTTCCTACTGATAATTTCTCCTAGAAACATGATACTTCTGCGTTTGCCTCCACAGCCACAAAGGTTCAACCTTCTGTCCTCTGGCCCAATCATCACTCTTTAATCCCTGCACCTTTCCCATAGGGAGGACTGCTGATCAATCACCATGCAGACCAGTCTCTAAACAGCTTCTGTCAGTGGCAGTCAGCTCTTGTAGGAAAGAATGGCAAGAGACATGACCACGCCATCCTCCTCACAGGATTTGACATTTGTTCCTGGAAGAACGAGCCATGTGACACACTAGGTATGGTATGCCCAGATCTGTCATGTGACACACTAGGTATGGTATGCCCAGATCTGTCATGTGACACACTAGGTATGGTATGCCCAGATCTGTCATGTGACACACTAGGTATGGTATGCCCAGATCTCTCATGTGACACACTAGGTATGGTACACCCAGATCTGTCATGTGACACACTAGGTATGGTACGCCCAGATCTCTCATGCGCACCTACTGGCTGGGTGGACAGGATGACAACTTTTTGATGGATGTGTGGCCCTTTTGAGTCTCATCAAAGGGAACTCATAATACTCATGTGTCACTTACGGTTCCCATCACACATTCTGAGAACTGTGTCATGAGGTAATGTTTCTGTGAGGCCATCTCAGAGCATATTCACGAAATCTGAGATGGCTGTGACATCCCTAGACATTATTTTCCCACAGGACCACCATTGTGTAAATATCCCACTGTTGCCTGAGGTCATTATGTGGCGCTTCACTTTATTTAAGTCTTTAAATTGTAGACTAGCTTCCTTGCTCCATGGTGAATGGCTTCTACTTTACTGGATTCCTTGTGCTATGAAGTATCTGTATATCAGTCAGTTGGTATTTTTCTTTATTGCCCCATCTGATGATCAGTGACGTGAAGACAGTCATTTGACTAAACATGTTTTAGGTTATTCCATAAGCACCATGACCACATAACTAGGAAGCTGGAGAGGAAATGTTGACTATTGTCACACCTCACCATGTCACTGGTCATTGGTGGCATCTTTAGCAAGCTCCTTGACTTTGAAGAACACCATTCTCCCCATTTTTTTTTTTTTTTTTTGGCACAAGCCTATCACCATAAGAACAGTATATTCTACTTGCTTGCTGTATTTTCATAGTATTGCCCATAGTAGGAATTGGGTTTTTGGTTTTTGGATAAAATTGGGTTATTTATGTCAAGGTCTACAAACTTTTGCTGTAGAGGGTTTTGCAGTAAATATGCTCTATTTTGCAAAGTGGCAACTACTCACATCTGATATGTTAGCAAGAAACCAGTTGCAGATGGTACATAAACCAATGAGTGAAGCTTTCTCTAATGAAGTTATGCTGGGGAGACAACCGCAGACAAACGTATAAACAAAGGCGTGAACACAGCATGCATGCCACCAGGAATCCGTCCCTGATCTGCTCCGTAGGTCACTCTCTTTAAGGAGCATGTCACTCGGGCTTCGGGCTTAAACATTCACATACGCATTGTGAACATCCAGGCCTAGGACTATGCTGCCCAAAGCAAACTGATTCAACTGCCTAAATCTCAGATTCTAATTAGAAATTTAGACACACTTATTATTACTGTACATGTAGTAACATGAACAGTATAATATATGGTGTTTTCTAAACATATATTGGAAATACCATATATTAGGAAACACAGGACTTTCACATATCCAGGCCCTAAGTAGGTAGGACTGGGAGCAAAACCAGAAACAGCCAGCTAGACACCAAGTCAGCTTCACTGTGAGCCATATACTAACCAAGTCCCCTTTCTTTATCTAGCATCGCTGTGACCTCTATCACCTAGTCTACAGTCCTTCCTTACCTTTGTCATGTGGCATAAGTAACATATTAGTTAAGTGATAATGTCACCCATGACACATATGTGTGCCTGAGTATTAGACTTCCCGGATGATCTCATGGCTTGGCATTGAGGTGCATGCATCCAATCACAAGTATGGATTTAACCCTATGTGGCTACCAAGCTGTGTTCTAATGGACATAGCTGGAAAGAAAAGACACCCATGTGCTATAAAGTTGATCAAGATAGAAGCAAGGGATTATGGGAATGATTGTATAACTGTTCTTGTAGGGAGGTAACTTTGGAGAATGAAGACACTTGCCAGATTGTGAATGGGAGAAAAGTGATTTTGATCTGTACATATTACCTGAGCATGTTTGTGTTTTCTGCTTCAGAGAAAGGTCAGGAAAGAACTGGAAAGTATATCCTACCCTTAGACAGTAGAGATACTCTTAAGCTAACTTTATACCTGGCCATAACTCTCATTATATTAATTTCTCTTACACTAATAATAAACTTAGTTAATTAATTTAAAGTTTTGCGACAATAAAGACATTTATTACTCTCCTACAAAAGAGAAAACCCTTAAATGTACTAATCCACTAAACTCTATATGTATATACCCAATTAGTGCTAATATTTGAAATTGATCTTTCAATAGGATTTGCTCCTATCAGTGGGATGTGCAGTAAGTACCGAAGCTGTACCATCAATGAAGACACAGGACTTGGCCTGGCCTTCACCATTGCCCATGAGTCAGGGCACAAGTGAGTGGCTTCTTAATTCACTACTCTTTATGGAAACTGGCCAAGTAATCCTTTGCCCTTCCTCTAATGATCATATCAATGACATGGGATTCATCTTGTTTAGAGCTTCAAACTGAGGACTCTCAAAGGGCTTAGGGGTTAGCAGAAAACTCAGCTGCTAAACTATTTGCCTTGCAAGTAAAAGGATGTAATCTTGATCCAAAGAGCACACATAAAGTAATAGCCAACCATGGTGGTGCATGCTTGTAATCCAAATGTCGTTCTTTCTGTTGTAGTGCTGTGAAGAAACACCATGACCAGTGCATCTTATAGAAGAAAGCATTTCAAAGGCATAGGCCGTGATTAGCATGGCAGGTAGTATGGCAGTAGGCAGGCATGGCCCCGGGAGCAGTAGCTGAAAGCTTAGATTCCAATTGGTAGGCAAGAGCCAGAGAAAGAAAAAATCTGGGCCTGGCCTGGCCTTTTGAGACCTCAAAGGCCAGTGGTACACCTCTTCCAATAAGACTGCATCTCATAGTTCTTCCCAAATAGTTCCACCAATTGGGGACCAAACATTCAAATATATGAACTTATGGGGATCATTCTCATTCAAACCACCTCACCCAGCAATATGGAGGCAGCCCTCTAACCCTAATACTAGCCTTGATCACTGACTAGACATCCTAGTCTCCTTGACAAATTCTAGGACAGTGAGAGACATTGCCTCAAAGCAAAAGGAAAAATGTACCTAAAGAATGATACCCAAGGCTACCTCTGACCTCTATCATATGTATGTACTCATCTGTGCACACACACATTCAGTAAAGACCAGTCATTGATGTCTATTTTTGTTTTTTGTATTGTTTTGTTTTTCTTTTTTACATAACATGTTACATCATATAAGGTTTTTGGGTTTGCAAATGAACTGCACACCACTTCCCTGATTCTCTTGTCTTCTATGTTATTTATTTTCATTAAGGTTTTGCTTTAGTGAAGACATTTAAAGCCCATTCTACTTTTTCCCCTTTGTGTTGTAAACACATTCGCTGCCTCTGAGTCTTATACATCCCTTCACTTTTAACTTGTATTATGTGGCAACAATCTCTCAGGACATTTTCCTAACTGGCCTTGAACTTGTGAACCTCCTGCCTTAGTCTTCCAAGTACTGAGACTAAAGACCTAAGCCACCCCCCGCCCCCTAAAATGACTCATCCTTTTATAAAACAAGCTAATCATATGAATATGATTAGCTAGTGCAATGATATACTGTATTCAGTTTTCAAAATACTGGTTATGAAAAATGTTCTTGCTTATGAATAAAAGTTATCTTGAACCCCAAATCTAATACACTCGTTAAGGAAAACAAGCCATAGTCTTCTGGTAGGGAGGAAGAGAGGTATTAGAGGTAGAAGAAAAGATGCTTGGGTGGGTGTTTGATTAGTAAGACTTTGGCTATGTAAGCTTTAGATGGGAGCTTGATTAGTAAGGCTTTGGCTATGCAAGCTTTAGGACCTGAGTTCAACCCCCAGGTTTGCTAGTTCCTGCTGTAATCTCAGGACTGAGGGAGGCAGAAGCAGAAGCTAGAAGATGCCCAAGACACAGTGACTGTCCAGCACCAGGCTAATACTTGAGTTCTAGGCCAATGAGAACTGTCACCTCAAAAACAAAGGTGGAGAGGACCTGAGGAGTCATATCAGAGATGAACTTCTGGGTTTCATACACATGTGCACACAAGTATTTGCACGCATGCATGAGCACACAAAATGTGCAGAAGTGAAATACATTTTCAAGATCAGACAAAAAAGGCATGTGGCCTTTTTGGCATGAAGTTAGTGAAGGCAAAAGTGGCTGAGATTTGGGGAGGACTTTTGAAATGAACAGAAAGAAAGTGTCTTCCAAAAAGACTACTGGATTAAAGTACTTTTGAAAATGCAACACTTTGAAACTCAAAAATGAGTTCAAATTGGGTTTTCTTTTGCCCAAAAAATTTTCTAGTGAGGCTCTAATTAAGCAGCTTTCCCTCCTTGAACAATGGCTGTAATCTCTCTGCTCCTCGTCGCTCCTTCTGGAATTTTTCCTCTTCATTCGTAGGCATGAGTGTATTTAGAAAGAATGTCTCTCTAACAAACCCCCTCAGCTCCCTGCATAGGCACAAAGAATTGAGTTTAGCAAAGCTAAGAATGCAGAAATGCTTTTGCCAAATGTCTTTTGAGATTAGTAAACATGCTAATGTTTACTAATGGGGAATAGTCACCTCTAAGTCCCAGGGAGTTCATTGATAACCATCCAGTATCCAGCCACCCTCCACTTGCTTGTTAAATTGGAAAGAATGCTAGCAAAGAAATGTCTAGATTGTAGGTCTAGCTCACAGCAAAGTCCTGTATATTCATCCTCATCTGTTAGAACCTACCTTCAAAAGGCAGCCATATAATAATATATTTTCCCCATAGGAATTATAACTGCTTATATGAATGTACTCTTAAGAGGCAAATTTTAGCCAGGCAATGGTGGTGCATTCCTTTAATCCCAGCACTTGGGAGGCAGACGCAGGCAGATTTCTGAGTTTGAGGCCAGCCTGGTGTAGAGTGAGTTCCAGAACAGTCAGGGTTATACAGAGAAACCCTGTCTCGAAAAAACAAAACAAAACAAACAAACAAAAAAAAGGCAGATTTTATTTCTTTAAATGATCAGATTAAGAACAATTTAAATTCATGGTAAATTCATATAAACATTTCTCTGTGTTTTGCTCCTCTTAAAAGAAACATCACAAAATGTGCTTTGTTTCATGAATATTTTCTAAAGATGGCTGCAGAAGCATTTTGTAGCCCTTCCTAAGACAACAAGAGACAATGCATTTGCTCTGCATGCAAGGAGACCTGAAACCAATTAGGAACAGTACGTGTCATCTTTAGAGAATCTCAAAGAGGGTTTCCCAGTTATAGGCAGCTGTGAACCACCTGATGTCATGGGTGCTGAGGACCACACTTGGGTCCTCTGGAAGAACAGCAAGCTCTCCTGAACACTGCGACCCCTCTCCAGCCCCCCACGTAATGCATTGAAATGAAATTGTAATGCTTATTTTCTGCAAAGGAATTCATCATTCTGTTGTCATAGAAAAAATTGTGTTCAGAAACCATTTACAGTGCTCTCGAACAGGCTGGGAGGTTCTGGGTTTTCTCTCATAGGTTTTGAACAGTTTTCTACTTTGTAAAGATCGTTATTTTCGTGAGGAGACTCAGTTATAATCTGAAGTTTAACTAGTCAGGTGATCATCTTTTGAGGGAAGGTTTATATAGTGTTAGCTTTATGAACAAATATTCATAAAGGGCTTCTCCTGTGCTTACATTCTCCTCACTCTGAACTTCTGTACTATATTTCTAGCATTGGTGACAGGAGAAACTGGCTATTTTTAATTTTTAGAAATTAACCATCTAAGCTTCAAGACAGTTAAATCTTTTTTAACATTTATTATTTTACTCATTTAATTTTATTTTACATGATTGCATGTATGCATGCAGGTGTGTATACATGAGTGTTTGTGCATATGTGTGTGAATCCTGTGTGTTCTAGGGATTGAACTCCCAACAGTCAACCTTGGCCACAAGTGTCTTTCACCGCTGAGTCATCTTATTGGTCTAACCTAAGAAATCTTGACAAAGATGTCCTAGCCTTTACATACCCAGCAGATAAACCAGTCTTCAGTTTTGTGGCCAATAAATAATAAAGCCTTCAACAGTCTTGGAGTTTTTTTTCTGCAGAAATTATACAGCAGTTCAAAGTAACTAATTTTGTCATGATTTCTGTCACCCACCTGGGTCTGCTGAGTCTAGGTGCCCCCCCTAACCTCCCATTTTTCTGGTGGTAACGTGGAACATGGGTTCACAGAAGACAGTTTTTCTTTCTGTTTCAGCTTTGGCATGGTTCATGATGGTGAAGGTAACCCTTGCAGGAAAGCTGAAGGCAACATTATGTCACCCACCCTGACTGGAAACAATGGGGTGTTCTCATGGTCATCCTGCAGCCGACAGTATCTAAAGAAATTTCTCAGGTAAAATGGACAAAATCCCGGGGTCTGTGACCAGTTCTGTAGCAGCATTCAGTGGGTATGAAAGCAAATATTCCAGCCAGGCCTGGTGGATGGGCTGGCCATTGTGACTGCTTGGGAGGCTGAGACAGAACGATTGAGAGGCAATGGTCTAACCTGGGTTAGAATGTAAGTTCAGGACCAGCCTGAAGAATAAAGAGTAAAAAAAAGAGGCTTACAGATAGAGCTTATCAGTAGAGTGCTAGCCTCACATATACAAAAAAGCACAAGGTTTACCTTCTAGCACCCAAAAAGGAAATGAACCAAATGGCAAACACTTCACAGAAATACCTTTTGGAATCTCACTGAAGAAAAAGACTAAAAATTCCTAGTATGATTACAATGATAATTGTAATGATCTGGTTGTTGAAAATATATTGAAGTCCTATTAGTTTACTACAGTCCCTCCACATATTGCCTTACTGGGTGGCAAGTAAATGCACCTGTTATCAAGCCTGACTACTTAAATTCCATACTGGGGAGTGCCATGATGGGGAGAGAACCGACTTCTGCAAGTCGTCCTTTGACCTGCATGCTTGGGTTGTGACATTCAAAAGCTCACATATGTGAAAACACACACAGGAACACACACACAAAAATTGCTTAATGTATATCAGCTGGAACACTACAGATTCAAGACTCACATTTAGATCCATTCTGATCCTAAAACCTAACATTCATAATCGCTCTCTCTCCACCTCACCCCCCCTCTCCCTCCCTCTTTTCCAGAACTCCTAGATGTATATAGCCTTTTTACTGCCAAATTATTTTAATCTAACATACCGGCTTGTAGAACTTAGGAGAGCCCAGTGTTTGATTTATATTAAAAAAAAAAAATGAACCCAGGGCTGGAGAGATGGCTCAGCAATTAATAGTGCCAGTTGCTGTTGTAGAGGACTGGAGTTTGGCTCTCAGCACCCATGTTGCATGGCTCAGAAATGCCCATGGCTCCAGCTATAAGGATGCCCTCTTCTGACTTCTGCCAAATGCTTACACACAGACACATACACTTAAGTAAAAAAGAAGAGTAAGCATTAAAAAAAATAACTCAGTGCTTAATGGCATTCATGTCTCTCCATATTTTTGTCCACGTTGATTCATATAGATCTGACATAACACATAGATATGTATGCTCCAAGTGCTCCCCCTTTGCCCAGATATCAGTGAAGTTTAATGACAAATTGGTGTTCCTGATATGTTCACACCTGTGCTACTGTGTATTAGCTGGAAATGTTCACAGAAAAGCTACATCAACAAGGCAGATTATATGTGAGTATGTATAGTTGACTGATGCCCAGCACATAGTAAAAATGGACAGATATTTGCTGATTTATCACAACCTCCATCCTTCCATATTTCCATATTAATTTTAGGTTTATTGTTTGCGGATTGACATTGTCTTTCCTCCCGTGAGAAACGGGGTCAGTAAATATCATAAATCAAGAGCAACTCCATGTGGATTAAATTACCATCCCGGTATCGCTGTCATTCATGGCTGTTCGTAGTAATGCTAGCTACATACAGCAGCTATTGACATTACCTTCACTGCTGGGTTAAGCACATTTAATTTTCTTGTTTCATTGACATTACAGCCCTTGTGGGAGTCGTAATCCTTAAGGAGGTTTACGAGAATTATATAAAGTCATTATGGATGCACAGTTGATCGTACCTCCATGTATCTGACTCCACATTTGCATTTAATATCACATACTAATTAACTCCTTAGTGATGGCACAGTTTGATTACACTCAAAAAAAATTAGGAGTGAGATTATTTGGTTAAAAAATATCCTTATCACATTGTCAAGACCCCTCAGGGGAGCTTTCTCCCTTCTGCCCCTGATTCTAAAGTTTATTGCATGGGTGCTCTTATATTTTACAAAAGGTTTCTTACATATGCCTAGGCTGGCCTCAAACCTCATCCCCCTGCTTCAACTCCCCGAATGCTAGGATTCTAGGCCAACAACAGCACAACCAACACCCTTTGATTCTTTGGCTATAACTTTGGTTTTGTTTGTAAAGCTTATTTGAGACAACATACATCCTTATCTCTTCTTAGTCCTATCTGTAAGAAGTATACCGTCACTTAAAACCCCATGAAGACAGATACCCTTTGTGTCTGCCTTATTTTGTGCTTTAATTTCTTAAGCTAATGCTAATCCTACAGTAGACTCTCAAAAAAAAAAAAAAGTGCAGTGTTGTTGGGATGAGACTGTAGACGGGAGATTTTACTTATATTTATACTTCCATCTCCTACCCAATCCTGGTGTGCATTAGTTAGATGACCAGAACTTCCAGCCCCCTATAAAACCCTTTATGACAGTGTACATTCCAACCTTTTAGACAGGACTCACTCTTTGCAATAAAACATACTTGAAAAAAAAAAAAAGGCTTTAAACACATGCCTGTGTCTCTAAGCACATTCTATGCTTCTCTGCATGACTGCCCTCACAGAGGTGCAGTTTTAAAAGGAAAAGGTCACAGATGAACAGAGCCGTTAATAAGGATGTGTTATCAATGTAGTACACCGCAGGCTGGCTGTCTGGTGGATGAGCCCAAGCAAACGGGACAGTATAAATATCCGGACAAACTCCCGGGACAGATTTATGATGCCGACACGCAATGTAAGTGGCAGTTTGGAGCCAAAGCCAAGCTGTGCAGCCTTGGGGTTATGAAGGTATGTTTCTTTGTGATGTCTAACTTGCATTAAGGATATGCCATGTGCCTGTACCTACCAAAAGGATAAACATTTGGTTTGCTGAGGCCAAAGGTTAGCATCTGGGTTATCTCCAAAATTTCATTTGTTTGGCATGATAATTAAGTGGTAATTTTCCTGACAATGAATTATCCAGGCTTATCCCCCATAGACCATGTCCGCCTGGTTTAAATACCAGTTGTCTGTGTCCTTGGAAGAAAATGTTCCCCTTCTCACTGGCAGGCTTTACTCCTCGTAGTAAAGCTGAGAGTGATGGTTCCTGC
Organism: Mus minutoides; assembly: GCA_902729485.2. Taxonomy (NCBI): domain Eukaryota; kingdom Metazoa; phylum Chordata; class Mammalia; order Rodentia; family Muridae; genus Mus; species Mus minutoides. The sequence goes on from LR749759.1 coordinate 317,315, forward strand.
TAACCAAGGCCTTTGTTGTCTTTATGAGAGCTTAAAGTGGTGTGTTTCAAAATCACCATGACGTGAATAAACGTGTGCCCTTCACTGTGTAAGAGAACTAATACAGCAGACACTCTCTCTGGTACCGGAAGTTGACTTCCTCTTTCATAGTCTCAGCATGGTTTTCTAATCAACTCTTGGGAGGCAAGATTGCCGCAAAGATAAGTGAGAAAATACAGAATTCTAGTATGTAGAAATAAAAGAAACAGGTTTGTGCTCTGTCAAGAAGTGCATTCCTGACAACATTGTAATCCCAATGCCAATAGCATGTGCCATGATTTTAAAGTTTGTTTATTTCCAGTGTCTGGTGGAAGATACGAAGCATGGGAAATAGCAGTTGGTAGCCTCTTCTTTCCTCCACTACTTCCATTCTTTATCTTCTTCCTCTTCCCTCTCCTCCCCCCTATTGCTCCTTCTCCATTACCATAGCAACATGAATCAGAAGCTACACTGTCATCCTAACTATCACTGCCACCATCATTCCAGCAGTCTCTGCATGACCCTCTGTGCTACAAAAGGCATTCCGCCCAAAGATTTATTCTACCTGACCTCCGTCTTCAAAACCACTTTGAAGTGCTCCCCTCTCACCTACATCCCAGAGAAGGTATCCAGCTTGCCTAAAGCCACGGAACTTTTAAATGATGAAGTCTAAACAAAGCAAATCCCCTACATGGAAGTTAAACCTCCTCTCCTTCCTTGGGTACCAGTTTTCCTCGAGCTGACAATTCAGCAGCCACTGCCATGACTTGTGTGGTATCTCTGTAGCTTTATGCTTTTTAGAAAGAGAACTCACCTATTAAACAGAAGTCCATTCTTGAGAAACGGTATCTATCCAGTCACAGGTTTGACATGGTGCTATATAAGTTAATGTGATTTAAAAGCACTACTATTAAAAAATTAATCCCCATAGGCATATCCTCCATGACAGGTGGGCTTTATGTTGGCAAGTGTTTATTCGTGGTAGGTTTTAAAAAAAAATGAGCAAGTTTAAAGCTCTTTCAATTCGCCTGTTAAATCACAACATTAGGGGGAGTAACCCACTCACTGTAGAATGTGTCTTCTGAGTATGAAGTTGTTCACTTCATCTTGAGATTCACCAGCTTTCTCAGTCATCGAATATGCACACATTGTAAGTACGGAGCTAGTAATAAGTATGGTTCCCTTTAGAATTTCAAGGGAGCTCCTGAATGAGTCGCATTCCACCGGGGTCACGCCTGTTCTGTGTCAGGCGGTGAGTGGGGTGTCAGTACCTTGCCTTAATCATTTTCTGGTGCCACATCATATTTTTAAAGATGTTATCTCAGCCTTTGTTGACCCTGGAAAGCATGGTGGATGGAAATGAAAATTCTAAATGAAATGACCTAAAATAATGGCCGGCTCAGAGATGCCTGGTTGTCTGGAAGGGAGCTGGGGAGTCTGGGTTAACAGAGACGATTTAAGATGCCAGTGGAGGGGGAAGGTGTGATTGATTGATGGCTCCTGAGTCTGGGTTTGTTTTCCCTGTGAACTAGCCTTGGCTATTCCACTAATCTTGCTTATAACCTGAGTCATGGACACACCTCTAATGGTCATTCATAGTGCCCTGCTGTGCTCTAACACACACACACACACACACACACACACACACACACACACACACACACACTTTTCAACACAGTAAAATCCCATTTAAAAATATTTTGCATTTATCTTCAAGGCCTTCATTGTGATGTCACTGTTAACTCTTTCAACCTTTTCCCTTTAACCTTCATGAACTTTGCCATTCCTCCTAAACAGGCAGGGTTACGTGGTAGTTCTAAGCATGTCTACCAAGGTAGAGGGAAAGTACAGGCAGGGTTACATGGTAGTTACATGGATAGTTCAGTAGGACCTGAGTACAATTCCCAGACCTACACTAGGCTCCTTATAACTTCCTATACTCTAGCTCCAAGAGATCTGACAGCGTCTTTGGGCTTCTTGGAGCACCTATACTTATGTGCAAGCACACACACACACACACACACACACACACACACACACACACACAGAGAGAGAGAGAGAGAGAGAGAGAGAGAGAGAGAATTTAAATAAAATAATTCTTTTTAATAAAAAGCTTGCATGCACATGTAAACATACTCTACCCTTGGGAGTTAAGGCAGACCTGGGGTTAGTATCTAATTTCAACTTTGCCTAGAATCTTGGACAAATAATTCATCCTCCCTTGACCTGCACACCCACATCTGTAAAGAGAAGGTAATAGTTCTCTGGCTAATTTGTGAGATTGTTCTATGGGTCTAGTTGCATCCTTCTACATAAGGGTGTCTTCTTTTGATCTTGCCCATGTTCAACCTCACTACCACCAGTGTGCCTGATGTTTTCATGAAGAAAGAGGTGTCTGAAACTATTTTTTTATTTGTGCCCACTCTCTTTCTTCTCCCAGCATCACATTTTCTTTGCATAGCAAACCACACTTATCTCTGCTTTTTCCAAGAGTATTTCACTGTGACAGTTGTAACAAAAGTCCTAAAGCATAGCTGCAGAGGGAGAAAAAGAGGTTGCATAGCTGCATAGGGAGAAAAAGAGGTTGCATAGCTGCAGAGGGAGAAAAAGAGGTTGCATAGCTGCAGAGGGAGAAAAAGAGGTTGCTTTACACGACAGTTGAGGGGGTGGTTCACGGTATTGCACTGATGTTGGTCAACTCTAGTGAGGATTTTCCTAACTGTATCACAATGTGGATGATGTCCATGGCCATAGCGCATATAACTGGGGTCACAGAAAAAAATATCTTGGTTTCTGTTGTGTGCAATTCTCTGGGGAGTCAGAACACATTTTAAAGAGATTTATTTATTTGTTTTATGTATATGAGTACACTTTAGCTGTCTTCAGACATACCAGGTCCCCTTACAGATGGTTGTGAGCCACCATGTGGTTGCTGGGAATGGAACTCAGGACATCTGGAAGAACAGTCAGTGTTCTTAACCACTGAGCCATCTCTCCAGCCCCAGAAGCACACTTCTATCCCTGCTCCCTCAGCTAGGACACTAGCAAGAGAGCAAAGAGATCATTCCACCCAAGTCTAGCTTTAGTGAACCAAGGAGCTTCTTAGGCTTCCTTACAGGTACACGGACTACTCAGAGACAGAAATACCACACATCTGTCCACCTAGCGTGAGTGGTCATTTAGGCAAGCTGCATCCCATCTCTGGATCTCTCTGTACAACTTGGCAGCAGCTTGGGTAGTTGAAGAATCTCTTCCCCTCTGCAATTGGTTATTGCCCGTGTAACCTTGGAAATGGACCTGTGGATCTTAAAAATTACAAGAGATTTCAGGAATGTGTAAGTTACCCATACTTCCTGACTTCTAAAAGCCCTGCTCCAGGAGGGAATGCTTCAATCATGCAGAAACAGCTGCACAAAAACCCTATCAAGGACACAGCTCCACTCATCTGAGCTCGTCCCGCTAGACCCTGTCCAATAATGACTCCACCTCCCAACACTGATACACTGGAGACTAAGCTCCCAACATGTGGGTACTGGGGGTTCAAACCATAGCCAGAGGAAAGCAGTGCTGGTGAAAATGAGTTGCTAACAGGATCCACTGGTCCATGCCATTTAGACACATGTAAAGAAGGTTACCTCCCAGCAACCAATGAGAAGAACATCCACCCAAGTGCTATACACTGAAAAGTGGATGGAGGCTGCCTCCTCAAGTTGAACTGGTGATGCTAATCGAGAGGTTGAAAGCCTGGCACAGAAGCCAATCAATGTTTGCATGCTGGTGATTTCCCTGCCCTGAACATAAGTAGAACAAAAGGAGCACCCCTGAGTTGATCCCTGGCTCGATAGCTTCCATTACCATCATATAACTGGGCACAAGCATCCATATTGATTGGCCCACTGAGAGAATTTGAAGTGAAATAGAAATTGTGGGGAAGACCTTTGAATACTAGTGAATGTTTGAGTGCCCGCCATTTCAGAGAGCATTTCTCCCAGAGGGCATTAGGGTATAGGTGTATTGCCTCTAAGATTTTGACATTGGGCTTATAGGAGGAAGAATAAATGGAAAGTTTGTAGATGCTTTTGCCAAGTGCTCTGTAATATATCACATCATTTGACTTCTATTACCTTTCCCCCACAAACTTACCTCCTAGTTATACCAATGCCCATTCATACCTTCAAAATTTCTATTTAATATTTCCTTTCTCATGTGTACAACCCTTGTCTGTGGATTTCTCATCCTAGAATACTGCATTGTCTTCTGTATGATAAACATGTAACCATTCTGTACTGCTAAACATGTGGCCCAAGAGATACCTCTTTTTCCCCAAGATCATTTAAACACTATTTCTTCTGGACTCTATCGTATGTATCACCATTATGAACTTATGGCTCCATATTGGAATCATGTATAGTTACTTGTTTCTTGCCTGAGTTTGTGTAAAACCTACTCACTATTTGTCTGACATAACAGGAGGTTCCCCTCAATTCTCCTTGTAACAAACAACGGTCGAGGTTCACTGTTTTAGACACTCGTAGATTTTGCTCCCATTCCTGCTGTCATCCTTCAGGGTGATTGATGTGATAGAAGTGGTTTCTCAGGCTGGGGAAATGGCCCAGGAGATAAGGTGTGAGAACAGAGTGAGATCCTCAGCAACCATTTAAAATCCAGGTTGTTGAACATGGCAATTAGCCCATGATTCTAAGGCTCAGAAGGCAGGATAAATAATTTGGGCTAAACTGGCAGAATCAGTAAACTTCAACTTCAGTAGGAGACCCAGTCTTAATAAAACAAAACAAAACAAAACAAACAAACATGTATACAGTTGAGGAAGATAGCCAGCACTGACCTCTGGCCTCTACATGCATATGCCCTTCCACATTCCAACATGCATACACACTTAAACATGCCAGATACACATATGCAAAGTGAGATAGTATCTGGGAATGCACGCTACAAGGTATTCCCAGCATTGCTTGTCTGTGCCATTTGGCTAAAGAAGCCATAGTTCTCTTCTAAGGATCTTCTGAAGATACCTTGCCTCCAGCACAGAATTTGGCCCCTTTTACCTGCACAACGGCGGGTGCTTAGTTTAACACTAGATTGTGTTGCAGAGCAGTCGGCCACAGATTGCAGCCGTACGCAATATCTACTTAGTCTATAATGGTTTGTTTGTTTGTTTTTCTAGATCTCTCCTTGTCTGAATCCAGGGTTTCATTAATATACCAGTAGAAAAATCTATGGCATGAATATTGTTCCCCTTGAACTCAACAATAAGGCAATTGAAGGGAACTAATCTAAGGTCACTCAGAGTCCCAAGAGAAAAGAAAACAATGAAACCCCATCTTCTGAGTCAACATGCATTGAATTCTTGACTGTATATATTTGAATGAACTTTTTGAACACTGAGGAATGTAACCACTGATTTATGTAGAAATAGCTATATCTTTATACATATAGCTTTACCCTTGGGTCCAGAAAATGCCTCCCAAGTGTTTAATCTGAGTGAAATCATAGAAGATACTTAGGACAAAAGTGACTTAGTCAGTAGTGTTCTCAGCTACTGCTTGCCTGACAAGGGTCAAATTCTGGAGGCAACCTTCAAATGTCATTAAGATGGTGGCTGAAAACAGACTGGTATGTTTATTTTATTTTAAAAGTAATCATACACAGAAACATAAAGAACTAAAATCTACATGTTGTGGGGGGGGGAAGCTGTGAGTCCACTTGGTACAATTCTACACTCTGAAGTTGAAGGACAGATGTTGCGGGAAATATTAAAAAATGAACCTGCCAACTCTCAGCAGGGCTAGGCCATGCCCCCGCACTCCTGCTGCTGCCAACATCTCTCTGGAGCTAGCCCCTGTGCCAGGTAATCTCACTTGTTCAGTCTCTTGGCCTGCCAACGTGCTGGCCCTGCGAGGCCACAGAGCTCCCAACAGACCATCTCTAAGATGCCCGCCCCCCAAGTTCCTCTTGCTTCCATATATAACGCCCCATGCACCCCTGGTTAGCAATCTCAACATTCAATTACCCAGTAGAAACAAGACTCTTAAGCTTATAGTTAACCAATTAGTTTATATATCAATTTAATAACAATTTACAAGATGCCAATACAATAATTTTAGAGCCAATTGATAATGATAAAGCTTTAACCCAATTATTCTAACATTTTGATAACACCATGTTGGCCTCCATTCTTGTTCTCTCTCTCCTTCTGAAACCTCTCTCTCTCTGTCTCCTCAACTCCTCGCTTGGCCTTCTTTCTCCTTTCCAATCACAAGCCTCCCACTGCCCTAATGTGATTGGGCAGGGAAAATTCTGTGACAGACAGATTTGTCATATCTGACAGCTATCAGAATGGCGGTTGCCTCCAAGAGGGTCATTTTGAAGGGTGACTAATGTTTTGTCTTGGCTTGTGGTGGTATCTACTCTGTAACATATATGTCATAAGAGCTTTGAGAACCACATGCTTAAAGCAGGTACATATGGCTACAAATGGATTGAACTAGATTCTTAAAATGATGTCAATAACATTGTCTGTTGGTTGCTGCTTTTTAATTACTGCCCCCACTTAAAACCGTGGGTGGAGAGATTAAACACAGCATATTTCAGTCCTAGCCTAGGAGAGACTCACTGCTAAGAGCAGTTGAAGAATTCTTCTGATTTTTTCTGAGTCTCATTTTTTCCCATTAAGCACACTGAAGAGAACAGGTGTAGAGTCAATCAAATAATATAGAGGAAACTCATAGCAATAAGACTTGGTTTTTTGGGTTTTGTTTTTTTTTTTTTTTTTTTGTACTTTTCTTCCTTGTCTCGTCTTCTCAATAGTGAATTGAGCCTAGAGCTTCCTGCATGCTAGGTAAGTGCTCTTCCTTGAACCAATATTCCCAGCAGTGCCCAATTTCATTATGTTTTTCAGAACATTTTATCAGAGTCTCATACCTTTTTTTTTTTTTTTTAGTTTTATTCTTACCATGTAGACCAGCCTGGCCTCAGAAGCATAGAGTTCCACCTGCCTCTGCCTCCTGAGTGTTAAATTAACGGTATGTACCACCGCCACTGGCATATTTATTGAAGATTTCTCTTGAGATTCCCAGATTACTTACTACCAGTGAGGTTGTTTCCTAATTTTAAAGTCAGTCATTTTACTTTGCATACTGACTTGTTGAAAATATTTACTGAAGTCTGGCTTGTACCCTGCCCTTACAACAGTGGCACTCTGTTAGGAAGGAAGATGATACAGGGGGAATATTACAAACAAAAATTTATAAACAAATTATTGGTGAAATGACTTTGGAATAGAATGGGTTTAAGGTACATTAATTAGGTGGTAGCTGATTCAATTTTCATTAGCGATGCTGGTGTGTTACTAAGTTTTAGGGCATTTGCCTAGCATGTGTGAAGCCCTGATAGACACAAATGAAAACTCACATTACATGTGCCAGCACACAGGCATAAATGAGTTCTGAAAGTGGACTTTCGGTAGGCTGGGAGGAAATAAGAAAGTGAGCCACTGTTAGGCATTTGCTAGTGATACAGATAGAACAAGAAATGCAAAGGTCAGTGTTTGGAGCAATCCAGAGGTGCTTTCAGAGTGCTAAGCCAGTGTAGATATAGCAGCTGTAATCAAGTTGTACTGCTTAGTTTAACTGTAAGCTTGATACAACATAGAGTCACCCACGAAAGAGAGTCTTAATGATGAATTATCTAAATCAGATAGATGGGCCAGTGGGGACATCTAAGGGGTACTATCTTGATGATTAATTCATATAGGAAGACTCAGCCCACTGTGGGAAGCACCATTCCCTATTCAGGGTGCCCTGAAGCATAAAAGAAAGGAGAAAGCTAGCTGAGATCAAGCAAACATTGATACATTGATTTTTTAGCTGATTTGATTAGGGACTAGCTGCTTCAAGGTCCTGATACGGCAACTTCTTTGCTAGAGTGAACTGCAATCTAGAATTGTTACTAACCAACTCCTCTTTCCCCTTATAAGCTGCTTTTAGTTGGAGGTTTTATCACAGCCAAGGGAATGAAACCACAACAGCAAGAATTAACCTGTAAGATAAAAGATCAGAGGGATAAAGAGGATTCAGTGTCTGGCGTGGAAGGGGACGAGGACTCTGTATTTACATTGAGTGTAGTGAGACAGCATCACATGGTTTCAACAAAGAAATAACATGAATTGACTGACTTAGATGGAAGGCTCCCTCGAGCTCATAATGCTGGCCAGTATAACTGTCTATAATGATGGAATTGTCCTCTGTTATTGATTATGATACTCACATATCATACTGACTCTAAAAGTATGAGATGTAACTAAGTCATATACAGCTATGGGCCATTATATCAGGTAGTTCCTTGTTGAGAATTCTCTGGGTAGGGATGGAATGAAACAGAACAACTTGCTGTTTGATAAAGGGTATGGCATAAAGGCACATGGAAAGTGACAGGGGACAGGGTGGCAGCAATGGGTGTGGGAACAATTGTTTAACTTCAGAGGTATTTAGAAGGTAAAGTCAACATGGTCATACACCTTAAGAAGGACTGGTGAGCATCTGGATATATATGCAACCTATAGAACTTGAGTTTTCAGAAGCTTTTAAACATCTTCAACATGTCATATTTTACTCGAAGAAACTCATCCTGTGGATTATAACCAGAGAACATGGGTCAGCAAATGACAGGACCCAGTCCAGCCAGCACAGCTTAAATATGTGGTCTTGTTGAGGTGGGAGGATCATATCCAGGCAACATGAAACCTTAGGGTCTCTGTGGTTATTTCTCTTTCTCTTAAATTATGACTTAAGTCCAGGTAATTATAGATAAGACAACGTAGAATATACTGGAGGGGGAGACAGGAGGAGGGACCAGCAAAAAAAAAGTGCAAGCTCCCATTTCTTGTTTACTTTGGAAGGGAGTTTTCTCAGAGGGTTTTTGTGGTCCTTAAAGCATGTCGTCGGCTGTAATTACGTTTGACTTCTGCACTTCACCACAGGGGAAATAACATGTCCGTACAGCCTGTCTCCTTTCACTCTGGAATCTCCGTGTTTTGCCTGCTCTTCTCCAGCTGCCCTTTGTCTCAGCCCTGTGGCTTGGCTTTGGCTGTGGTGTCTAGACCACCCTCCCCCTCCACCCTTTCCCTTTCTTCTTAAGATCTCTCCTTTTCTTTGCTCTATGCTGGGATCATTTTGATAGCTGCCATAGGTACAGGTCATGACTCTCCATTGGCTGTAAGAAATGAACCTATTTAGTCTTCAATGTTATGGCTTGAGCTAACACTAGGTTTAAAGATGCTCACTAGCAAAATGATCCTTTTTCAAAATGGATGAATGGCGCCTCTAGCCCAAGTCCATAGGCGTGATTTGAACTGCTTCCAAGGATACCAAATTTGTAGGAGTGACTTGAACTGTTTCCATGGAGACCCTTTTCTCCCCTAGTCCAACCCACACACCTCACATCTCTTTCTCAAAAAATGCCTTCAGCTTGAGAGTACCTTGGTATGGAAGCCCATATAGATGGAAACCCTCATCCCATTTGTTGAGAAGCTCCCTCAAAACCCTTTAAATTACCTCATATGTTTCCTGCCAGAATTACCTTGTAGTGGTACTGGGAAATCTCAAGGTTTAGAATGTGGCAGTGATGGTGACAATAATAGCCACCACATTAGAAGCCATGTGTGCTGGGCAGAATGGTCCCTGACCATGAGGTGTCTCATTTGTCCATAAGAACGCCTCTGCAGGGTCTGGTGGTAGTTAGATAACTTGTAGACTGATAGCTAGAGCAAAGTGGACCTGTAGCCGGTAGCAGTTCTAAAATGTGCCAGAGACTGTTGGTGGCCTTTTTGTCTTACTGACTGTGTCTTTTGCCTTACAGAAGCTTTGTAATTTCATAAGGTCCCATTTGTCAATTGTTGATCTGACCGCACAGGCCATTGCTGTTCTGTTTAGGAATCTTTCCCCTGTGCCCACACCTTCGAGGGTTTTCCCCACTTTCTCCTCTATAAATTTCAGTGTCTCTGGTTTTATGTGGAGGTCTTTGATCCACTTAGACTTAAGCTTTGTACAAGGGGATAAGAATGGGTCAATTCGAATTCTTCTACATGATAACCGCCAGTTGTGCCAGCACCATTTGTTGAAAATGCTGTCCTTTTTCCACTGGATGGTTTTAGCTCCCAGGGGAGCAGGGAGGAAGGAGGGGGGAGGGGACTTTCGGAATAGCATTTGAAATGTAAATTAAGAAAATATCTAATAAAAAAATTGGGGAAAAAAATGTGCCAGAGACATGGCCTGAGTCAGAGTTGCTTGACTCCTCACTTGTGTTCTGCTACCCAGGATATTGTCACTGTCATCAGAAAACAGAGCTCAGGCTCAGTGAGACGATGTCTCAGAGGGTAAAGGTGCCTGCCACTTAGCCCAATGGCCTGAGTTTGATTGGCAAACTACTTCTCACATGGTGAAAGGAGAGAACTGATGCCTGCAAGTGGCCCACAGACCTCCATGTGTGTATGCACATATAGGCATGCATGTACACACATACTCATAAGTGAATATGCGCACGTTCACAAGTGCGCGCGCGTGTGCACACACACACACACACACACACACACACACACACACACACACCAACTTCTTAGGTCCAACTGTTAGTGCTCTGGACATTAGTCAACGCTACCACGCCAATCACTACACATACACGATCATGCAGGTTCCACAGACACTTCCTCTTCATCTGCTGACTGCAACAAACCGCTTTACTTACTGCTACCGGCTCAGATTGCCTGTACTTTCTGAGGCGTTTGGTTGATCACATCCATCCCCTACTAAAATACCTTACCGCAAAGCTTTGACTGTTTGACCTTTTTGTGTATATTATCAGTCTCACCACACCTTTTTCTTTTTTCTTTTTTTCTCTCCATTCCTTTCAGGACATTTGCAAGTCACTCTGGTGCCACCGCGTGGGCCACAGATGTGAAACCAAGTTCATGCCTGCAGCAGAGGGGACCGCTTGTGGCTTGAGTATGGTAACTGTGCACTTGTTAGTCTGTTAGTCTGGAATGGTGCTGAGGTCATAAAACTATAGCCATAGCATAGCACATTTTCTTGGCTGCTTTTGTCTTTCTTCTTCTAGCTTCTCTTTAAAGTAACCAGCATTACCAGGAGAGGATTACAACGCAGAATTCCATTAGAAGCCAGTTCATTCGTTTTTATGCAGATGTTTTATTTGTGTTTCTCCCTTTTGGATAGGGACTTGTGTCTTAAGTATCTCTGTCACTCAACTGATAGGTTTCACTGTGTTCTGTTTTGGGGCTAAACTCTATGTCCTATGAGAGAGCCCCAGGGGCAGGTGTTCTCATGAGTAACAGATACGATTGTCTACACAACTTTTCATATTCATTTCTATTGTCTTCCTAGGAGGGTATGGAAGGAAAGATGCTCTTGACATAGAAATAATTGAAGCAGATTTAGCAAGTCCATTTGAAAGATCACAGTAGATGAGTTGGTACACATTTGCTGATCTCTGCAATTCACTTTCTTAAAACACTATTAACCCAAGGAGAAGAATTGGTCATTTAAAGTGATTTCAATTCCTTGGTTACTATTGAGTACTGAGTATCAGGATAAGGCTCTGAAGGTAAGGAAAGGAGATAGACGCAAAGTCAGCCCTTGTCTTCTAAGAACCCATAGCAGAAGCCATCAACTGTTACTGGCCTTCAGACATCTCTTGCTTAAGCACTAGCTGCTATCACCCAGTAAAGGAATTCAGAATGAATGCAGAATGGATGTCAGGTGAACTGTAATGAGTACATATACTAAAGTGGACACTGTAGTTTAAATTAGAGAGTCTTCTGAGAGAGTATAGAAATGGAGGCAGAACACAGACAGAAGAAACTAAAGTGGGAGAGAGCCAAGTACTTCCATCTCAAGATGTATATGCAAGAAAGAGGAAAGTCTGGGGGATGGAGAGATGGCTCAGTCAGTAAAAGCACTGGCTACTTTTACAAAAGGAGTCAGATTCAATTCCTATCACCCACATGGCAGCTTACAATCGTTTGTTTCTCCAGTTTCATGGAATATGACATCCTCTTACACACATACAAGTAGGCAGAACACCAGTGCATGCATGCATAAATAAATAAATAAATAAATCATTTGATAAGTTTTATCAAGAAGAAGGAGAAGAAGGAGAAAGAAGAAGAAAGAGGAAGATCTATGTTGTCATGCTCTAAGATATTTAGCCAGGGCACTGGTGCTCATTCTGTAATCCCAGCATTCAAAACACCAAGACGGAAGGATCTCCATGAGTTTGAGGTCAGCCTAGGTTGTGTAGCAAGTTCCATAATACATTTTTAAAGGTACAGTGCAAGGCTTGGCTACTCAGTAATACTGAATATTTAAGAAACACTAGGGATATGTGTGATAGATAAGATTCCATGGGTATCTATTTAATATTTACATTTATATATGCATGTGTGTACACATAGACTTTTATGTACGCATGTATGTTATTTGCATCCACATGTAGATTTCTGTAAATTCCAATTTGTTACACAGACTGCAAAGGCACAAGAAGGCAGTCTGCCAGCAGCCTGACCTCGGACGGACCAGGGTGGATATTGAGATTAGCAGCCTGACCTCGGACAAACCAGGGTGGATATTAAGATTATGGCAGCTCAGTCCATTCATTGATGGACACAGAAATAAAGGAACACATTTCCAACTAAGAAATTAGATGAAATTTGAGGGCCATTGGTCTGTAATTTGTTTGGTTATAAGAAGCAGAATGAGTCCTATGTAGCTATGAAATCTAGACACTGCTATGTGTGTTATATTTGTGTCCGTGTGCAACTGAGCACGGCAGTGTTCACCTACTAACTCCCCATATGCCAAGTAGTCTTTAATTCCTAAATGCTTGAAAAGATTCTAGAAGACTTGGTGTGTGCCAGTCCCCTACTGTTCTTGGGACACCAGAGCAACTTGGTTTTCTATGGTGGCTGCTGATACTAAGGGAGCTTTTTGTCCAATATCAGCCCTGTAAAGATCCTGTGATTCCCAGCGAAAAAGATATGTGGTGACAGTAGCCAAAACCCTCAGATGACCAACTGGTTCCCCACGGTATTATGTGATCTCAAACTCTGAAGTGGCAATTAACCCAGACAAAAGAAAAGCTTACAAGAAGGGGTTGATCTGCCCATGGCAAAAACTTTAAGAAAGGAAAGAAACATAACCAAGACAAAACTCACTATCAACAAAGCGACACAGTAAACAATCGTGGAGGGAAAGGGGAGAACCGGAAGTCAAACAGGCCCCCTTTAATTCTGCAACTGAACCGCACTTCTCAGCCAAACTGGACATCACCTAAACCCCAGATCTCTGGATCGAAGTGCAGAGGTTTTTCAGGAATGTGTACAGTTCTGCTAAGTCTTGCAGGACTTATCTCTAAGTGAAAACACATCAAGGAAAAATAAAAGCAAAATATGGGAGACAAACACACAAGCCCCTAGAGGAAGAGCCGAAAGAGAGGCGGGGAAGGAGAGGAGGGAGAGGGCGAGGCAGGAGATATGGGCAAAACCTGAATTTCCTGTAAAGGGACAAGTAGCTTTGGAGGCCAAGAGAATCTTTATCCCGCCCCATGTGACTCACAGTCAAATAAAAGCCTCAGAACAGAAGATGCTGAAGCTCGCCAGTCATCAGAGGGTCTGAAATGGGCACCTTCTGTGGATGCAATTTGTTCGTACAGAAAGTTGCTAATTTCATATGAGATGAGTATGGGGCAGTTGAATAGGGTAAAGCACATATTAGCTGTATCTTGCATCTGCTTTGGCAGTGGAATAATCACAGTGATCAAGTCTTGCAAGCCTTATAATTGTTCCATAAGTAGCACTGTCTCCAGGCAACAAAGGGATCCTTGCAATTCGGTCTGAATACTTGCGCCACTGCATGGAATCTTATCTGTACGTTTTCTCTACATGGACAGTTCATAAGGCACGTGCCTCTCAGCATGAGGATGGGAAATGCCTCCTTTCTCTAGAACAGTGGTTCTCAACCTTTCTAACGCTGTGCTCCTTTAATACAGTTCCTCATGTTGTGGTGACCCCCCACCATAACATTATTTCATTGCTACTTCATAACTTCAGTGAATCATAATGAGAATATCTGATATGTAGGATGTCAGAATCGTGATCACCATGGGGGTCGTGACCCGCAGGTTGAGAACCACTGCTCTAAAGGAAGCCTTAAAAATGTTGGAAACAACCATGAGCCCCTGAATATTCATACAACACAGCAAAGAAGGGCTGCGCCATAGAGTCACATGCTGTCCCTCTTGCTGCCTTACCAGACTCCATTTCCCCCTTTTGATCGTGTAGCTATTTACCTCTTCCGAACTTTCCCAGGTAGCCTCTGATGGGAGCCGTGTTGCGTGTTCTTTTGCAGTGGTGTCGGCAAGGCCAGTGTGTAAAGCTCGGAGAACTTGGGCCCAGGCCCATCCATGGCCAGTGGTCTGCCTGGTCCAAGTGGTCAGAATGTTCTCGAACTTGCGGCGGAGGAGTCAAGTTCCAGGAGAGACACTGTAGTAACCCCAAGTAAGGCTCCAGAAAGATTTGACCTTTGAGTGGGATTTTTTTTTTCTTCCTTCTGGTTTAAAGCAACCAGCCAAGGTTTTACTATTTACATATGAAGGCTGCGTGCACTGGAAAAAGGGATGGGAAGAGGCAAGGAGTGTAGACTTCAGAATAAATTAGCAAAGTCACTCTGCGTAAATATGAAGATCAAAGATACCGATAGCTCGCTGAGCTTTTTTCTTAGTTTGAACCAAGGCTCTGCAGTCCTAGAATCAAATACCTGAGCCGTTTTACGGCCAAGGGGCTTGGTGGGTGTGTCTCCAACAGATGAACTCAGAATGTGTTATGATTTTGACCCTGCAGGGTAAGCTCCAATCCCTGTTGGTGGACCTGTCTGACTTCTCAAAAAGCATGCATTTTGTACATGTGAAATTTCTAAATATTAACGATAAATGTTAATTTTCTTTCAAAGTAAAACAAAAAGACACTATGAGAACTAATTAGAGCATGCAGTCACATGGGAAAATTGGCCTGTGGTCACCTTTACAGACACTGTGGTGGGCCCTGAGCCTGAGAAAACACACGGACGCTTTAGTAACATGGAAAGACTCTGATTCATATGTGGAAGGAAGACTTCTCTTTTTCCTGGTAGCAATGTCTGAGGCTGTGTAGGTACAAAGACTCCAGAATGTTCACTGGCCCTTTTCTAGCTGTGAGACTTTGGGAAAGTCACAGAGCTCTAAGCTTGTGTTACATACACAATGAGACGTTAGATCCATCTCAGAAGATTTGGAGGTATTAGGAAGAGTGTCTCTAAAATCCCTCCAACGCCTGGGGTGGTGGCATACACCTACAATCTCAGCACTCAGGAGGCTGAGCCAGGAGGATTAAGGCTAATCTGGGCGGCACAGTAAAATATTATACTGACATGGGGGACACAGCATAGTGAGATCTTAAATTGAGAGAGGAAATACAGACAGGAAGATGGGCAGAGACAGCAAGACAGACACAGTGAGATCTTATATTGAGAGAGACAGATAGAAAGACTGAGAGAGAGAGAGAGAGAGAGAGAGAGAGAGAGAGAGAGAGAGACAGAGACATAGTGGGATGTTATATTGAGAGTAACAGACAGATGGATATAGACACAGAGTCATAGACAGACAGGCAGATACCAACTGATCTGAAAGACAGGAAACATCCAACAGACAACAAAAGGTTCTGAGGTCCATATGGTACCGAGTCCTCACCTCAACCTCCCCAGGATGACAGAGTCACAGATAACCACCCCATAGAGGAGGTGGTATCAGAGGCATCATTAACAGTGTCCTGTAGTGTGTGGTAGATTGCCAAGAGTGTTAATTTTACCGCCAGTTTGAAGGTTGGCAGCCAAGGGGCTTTAGACCATAAGCTGTGGAGCCCAGCACCCTGGCCCTGCACCCTAACCCTATGCTGACAGCTGTGCCGCCGCTGGCAACTTGCTCTCCCTTTCCCTAGAGTCCTCAGATATGAACATGGGGTCAAGATGGCACAAACACCAGCCCTGCTGAGGTCTATAAAGTGCTCTGCAAGAGGGCTGGCAGGCCATAAGCACAGCGGAAATGTTGGGTGAACTGAGAATCAAAACATAATGAAGTCAGAGAAAAAAAGGAAACTTTTTCAAAAGAGACAAACTTCAGGTCCTTCATCTGAGTCAGTGATCTGAGTGCTATAAAAAGCTTTTCAGTTTCTTTTTCCCAAACTCCAAGGTACAGGTTGGAGATAATTAGATGCTGTATGTTACATGCTTCTTGGGATATCTTATTCCACTCTCTAGAGCCAGCCCTCTTTCCTCCCTCCTCCTCCCCCTCCTCCTCCCTCCCCTGAGGATTGATTCTGGGGCCTTACACATAATACTGAAGCATCCTAGCCCTGAGTGAACTCCCTTTGTAGATCTTCTTTAACTTTATATTTACAGATGAGGTCCTGGCTTGCCGTGAACTCTTTACCTACCCCAGGCTAGCCTTGAATTTGCAGTCCAACTCCCTCAGCCTCACAAATAGCTCTGATTACAAACCTACCTACAGTCATGCAGTGGTCCCAGTAAACCTAGAGCCTGAGACCTGGGATTATTGATGTAAAACAAAACAAAGTTCTCTGTGAGTTTATCACTTAAGATTTATTTTATTATGTATGGGGGGATTGTACACTTGTGCATGTGTAGATACATATGTGTACAGGTGCCTGCAGAGGCCAGAATAGGGTGCCCTGCATCTGCAGTCAGGAGGCTGTGGCCTGCCAGGTGTGAGTACTAGCAGGGGAACTCCTCCATCCTCAGCAAGAGCAAAGTTTTCTTTTCTTTTCTTTTCTTTTCTTTTCTTTTCTTTTCTTTTCTTTTCTTTTCTTTTCTTTTTATTATTATTAATCATTCCATTCATTTACATCTCAAATGATATCCCATTTCCTTGTTACCTACCCCCCATCCCCTCTCCTACTCCCCCTTGCCTATATGATGCTCCCCCACCTACCCACCCTCTCCCACCTCACTACTCCAACAACCCCTTACACTGACTGGGCATCAAACCTCCCCAGGATCAAGGGCCTCCCTTCCCATTGGAGCAGAGTTTTTTGTTTTTTGTTTTTTTTTGAATTACAATTACTTTTTTGGGGGGGGTTGGATATTTTCTTTATTTACACTTCAAATGTTTTCCCCTTTCCAGGTCTCCCCCTTGTAAACTCCCATCTCATCCCCACTCCCCACCCACCCATTCCTGTCCTCCTGCTCTGGCATTCCCCTACACTGGGCATCCAACACCCTCAGGCCCTAGGGCTTCTCCTCCCACTGATATGCAACAAGGCCATTCTCTGCCACATATGTGGCCAATGCCATGGGTCGCTCCATGTTTATTCTTTGATTGGTGGTCCAGTTCGCTAGAGCTCTGGGGGGAGGGGAGGTCTGGCCTGCTGACACTGTTGCTCCCTCTATGGGGCTGCAAACTCCCTTAGCTCTTTCAGTTCCTTCTCCAACTTCTCCACTGGGGACCCCCAGGCTCAGTCCAATGGTCGACAGCGAGCATCTGCCTCTGTATTTGTCAGGCTCTGGCAGAGCCTCTCAGGAGACAACCATATCAGGTGCTGTCTCAGCCATCAGCAAGCACCTCCCGACATCCACAATAGTGTCCAGGTTTGGTGTCTATATATGGGATGGATCCCCAGGTGGAGCAGTCTCTGGATGGCCTTTCCTTTAGTCTCTATGCTCAGCATCTCCCCACCCCTGGGCTTTTTTTTTTTTTTTTTTTTTTTTGTACATTGTGGGATTTCAGCATCCATGGCATCTTGGCATTTGGTGCTGATGGGATTGCTTTCTCTCTATTCTCCAAGTTGTAACAAACTGAAATGTCTTCAGGCATTGCCACTTGTCCTAAAAGGAGTAGAATGTGTCTCTTCCTGGACTCCTCAGACTCAGTACCGGAATATAACGGGAACAAGGCTGGATACCCATTCATGATTTACACCAACCAGATCATAGAAACAAACTTCCTGATACTTTAACTACAGCCAAGGCCCTAGAAATCACTGTGCAGATTTGCTCTGTTACTCTGGGTTTTGTAGCATATTTCCTGGGTCTGGTTTTCATACATGGCCACATTTTATAATCTCAATATTTTTCTAAGCAAGAAAGAAATTACCTGAGTAATAGCTCTCTGCCAGTGGAGTGCAGGAAAGATGCCCCTGGGATTTAAATTAAAACCTTTCTCATATCTATGGGATTGAGAACTCTCTTTATATATGATAGATCGCTGCATGTGGAAATAGCCTTTCTCGGTTTTAGAGATTCCAAATGAAGGAATTCATCACTAAACGATTTTCACTCAGTGGAGTTTTGTCATGTTAAATGAGAGCAAGGATAATTGGAACACACTCTCCTCTTCCTCAGGGAGAAGCCACAAATAAACCAAATGGATATCAGCCCATCCAAGCATGGTTGACTGAGTTCTTCTATACCAGCTCTTAACTGTATTTATTAGAGCAAAGCTATTTCATTTTCACTCTTCTAACTTGAAGCTACTGGTTTGTTTTTCTCTTCCAGCTAAATTCTACCATTTGGTTCTGTCTGTAGTTCTTAGCTTGACCCGTTTCATTTTCTCCCCAGAGAAGCAGTAGGTGGTTCCTCGTTTATCTACTGAGCTTCTTCCAAAGATGTGTTTTCTTTAATAAAATAATGAAGTATAGAAGGCTGATTTGTAGACTCACCAATGTGGTTAGCTTTACAATGGTTTAAAGACCATCTGACCCTACAACAGCCAATGTCAAGCTCGAGGTATGACTGCTTCCTCTGTCTAAAGCAGGTGTTTCTATTTCTTCCACACCCTGTTTTCTGTGGCATTCTGCTACACCTCAAGAGCCTGTTATATGCATGTGTGCCCATATGTACACTATCAACATTCTCCCAGTGATTCTAATAGTCCTATAACCAACAAATACTGTAAGCATCTCTGGTCACATTCACTGATGCAAAAACAAAAATATAGTTCTGCTTTATAATACAATATCATGTGCTAAGAATTCGTTTTCTGCCTCTATTTTTGTTTCTCATCACAGAGAACTTACCACTCTGCAGGATGTTATGCAAAAGATTTCTGTTCACTTATCCACACCCTCATGCTAACGCCACAGACATTCAGAAGCCATCAGGGGGAAGATTCTGGGTACAAGTCCAGCTTGTGGAGCCTTTTGAGGCTGGGTCTCAAGCAGGTTAAAAGGCTGCAGGAGAACGTGCTTGGGTTGGAACATTTGACAGGGAGTCTGAACTTCTTGGCAGCCATCGCTTTGACTACTCTGACTCTATCCCATAATGAAAAATGAAATCTGGGCATTCCGATCATGGGGAGCATAGTGTGGCTTGTAATTTGAGAGAATGACCTATTTAAAACATTTATAGTTTAACTCATCTATAAAGTCTCAGGAACGTTGAGCCAGTTTTTGGAACTGCATGAAATTAAATGCATAGCTGTCTCAGTGCTTAAGACTGGGTCTCTAACCACTCGGCTTACTGGCTCTTTCTCTCGGTTCCCGTGTGGTTTGTATCAGTTCCCATGCGCCTGTCTTGCTCAGATAAATGCAATCCTAGGTGACGAGGAAGAGAGTCTGGGACGGAGTCCAAAGGACTGGGGTTCAGCTCACTGTCCTGCTGAACTGTGAAACCGTCACTGGCATGCTGAGTATAGTCTACCTGCCCACCCTTCACTTCATCTGTCTGAAGAGTAGAGAGCTGTGCGTCCGAGGTCCCTTTCCAAGCTGTGAAGATTGGAAAAGTTACATGCTGGATAGCCATTAACCTTACGAATATGGGCAGTCCAAGTGCAGCCAATATTTAAAAACCTCAGAGAGAAATCCTTAAGCTGAGAATTTGTCTTAATATTCCTTGTAAAGAATATTGGGACAGTGACAATACAACTTAAGGTTTTCTAACTGCCTAACAAATGATCACTTGAGAAGTCTTGAGGGGATCTGATGAAGCTCTGTGGGGACTTCACGTTTAAGCCATTTGCTCCAGAGTGTTTTGAAAAGGCATAAAAATGTCATCCTGGCCAGGAGACTCTTTCTGTGTCTGTAAAGTTCATCCATAAAATCTCAAGAGGATGCTGTGGCATAGTATCTAGCAGTGTTCTATAGCAAACTTTTCCCTATGGAGACAAAGAATTTTAATCACATCAATTTATTAACTGTGAGTCGCCTTTCATGTTACCTGCTGGTAGTGGATTTTTTCTGTGAAGCAGTCCATGGTTGAGTATTAGCTCTGGAGAAAGCTGTGGGTTGGGAGAGCAAAAGAAAGTATTTGTGTCAGGGTAGGCTC
Organism: Mus minutoides; assembly: GCA_902729485.2. Classification (NCBI taxonomy): domain Eukaryota; kingdom Metazoa; phylum Chordata; class Mammalia; order Rodentia; family Muridae; genus Mus; species Mus minutoides. The sequence goes on from LR749759.1 coordinate 337,729, forward strand.
GCTGAGAGGTTAGTGTTTGGTGGGAATGGTACTAATTTGCAGTTGCCTGTTTTCTTCACTTTTTCCTCTTGGCCTTTGCCAAGCTGGGTTTGCTCTCTAAGATGTTAAGAGCTTATTGTTGAGATTATTCACATCCCCATCAGCCTCTCAGCCCTGGGAGCCATATTCCCCTTCTCTTTGTGCTTGGCCGGAAAGCAGCAGGCTACCAAAGTTAAAAAGTGATTATGCTGGTGGCCACCAGGCCGTGTCTCCCACTCAGAGTGGAGAATCAATTGGAATTAAACAGCCCAGTGTAGGAAGATAACCAGAGTGCTAGCTTCAGGCTGGAGAATGTGGCAAGGAAGACCTCTTCCTTCTTCCATGTGCCATGATCTTCATGGCAGCAGGTGCTTGAGAACTGCAGGAAGATGTTTAGGATATGATGGAAAGTCAGGGTAGGGAGCCTGGAGATGCATGGGTGGATCTGAACTTGAAGCTTTAGATGCCAGTTCAGACAGTGTGAGTGTGTGGTACCGAAAACCCGTTGCAGAGACTATCTAACTGTGATCACAGAGTCTCTGAGACATGAAGAATCAAGAATAGTTTTTTCATCAGTTGTTCAAGTTCTAGAACATAAAAACTGGGTCAGAGATAGGAAATGAGTTTGGTTTTATGTGCCAGTTACAATTAAACACAGCAGCAGCTGCCTTCCAGTACGATGAAAACGATATGGCAATTTATGAGGCCATATTAAGTCTCTGTGAAAACAAAAAGAGGAGCTCTGTGGTTGATTAGTTATGTCTGCATGGTAGCAGGAAGTAACCAAACATAGGGCATATGTTTCCAATTGTGTAATAAGCTAGATATAAGTGCCCATAGCACAGTGATGCTCTCCTCAACTGTCCCTTCCTGCATCATTACACATGGCTGAGAGCTTAGTGCTAAAATTCTTGAATTCTGTTTTTAGGCCTCAGTACGGCGGCAAGTACTGCCCAGGATCTAGCCGCATCTACAAGCTGTGCAACATTAACCCTTGTCATGAGAATAGCTTGGATTTCCGTGCCCAGCAGTGTGCAGAGTATAACAACAAGCCCTTCCGGGGATGGTTGTACCGATGGAAACCCTATACAAAAGTCGAAGGTAACTTGGTCACTGTGACACTCCAGTGTATCACTGTAGATAGTATGCAAATTCACTACACAGTTTCCATGTTTATTTTCTGTTTCTGAGGCTTGTCCTGGTTTAGTGTTTTATTAATTTTCATAGGTGTTCTTTATTTATGCACAGTCTTTTTTTTTCACAAGAAGACACCTCTTGTCTGTGAGTGAAAGAATCTCTTTGTTTGGAATAGACTTACATTTCTAAATGTGCCGTTGACAGCTTGGTGAATTTTGTCTCCCAGGGATGTTAATTGAAATTGGTTTGAATTGTCCCACCTGAAAACTCATAAAACCATACACATATGCCCTGCAGACAGAATATTTAGAAAAATACATGTTAGATTATTGAAATAACAGGAAGATTTTTTTGTAAAAAGGATGTATGTCTGTACATGCACAGAATGAATAAAAATTATGCAGAACTTTTCATATTTATTATAACTGAAAGTTATAGCTTGTTTTTGACTTTGAGAGACACAGGGAGGTGTTTTGAGATAATGTATCATTCTTTAGCTGAAACTAACCTAGAATTTAATATCTATTCCAGGCTGAATTATGTAGCCTAGATTGACCTTGAACTTTTGGCAATCCTCTTGCCTTAGCCTCTTGAGTGCCAGGATTATATGTGTGAGCTACCAATCCTAGATGCATTTAACTTTTTAAAATTAACAAAACATTTGTATCAGTTGCCATGGAAATGCTGATACCCTTTCTATTACCCATGCTGAGCAAACTATCACTAGTCTATGTGTTTCTTGGCATCTTTGCATTGTCCATATTTATCAGATCTCATCCTTACTTTCTTGAGGAAGGATTTGTGGGACTTTTCGTTGCATATATGTAGAAGGGGACAGGTGTGACAATTTTTACAATTGATGGCTGTCCCTGTTCTAAAAAATCCAAACCTATGCCATCGGTTGGCATCAAGAGAGCTCCTGTACCCAAAGAACCATAGTGAATGGACCCACCTGATAATAATAACAGATGACACAGCTTTGAACAATACCAATTTGGCTGGTCCAGGACTGCTGATACTTCCCTTAAGATGGTCAAGGACAGAAACAAATGAGAATATTTTGAAAGCCCTGTCTTCAGAGAAAATAATGGGAGGCCTGTGGATGTTTACTATTACAAAAAAATGGATCTAAAATTTAAAAATAAAAACTGAGGTGTTTTTAGATTTACTTGAACCTGTTTCAAAGAACACATCAATGTGAGAGCTCAGAATGTCCTAAGATCTCAGTTTCTCAGAGGCAGCTAGCCATTTTTTTGGACATTTTTATTCTCTGAAGGGTTTGTCCTGCTTTATTCATAACTGAGCATGAATTTACTATTAAATTTTCATTTTTATCATATGTGTGAATATTTTATCTACACATATGTCTGTGTAGAGATACCTTGGAACTAGAGTTACAGACAACTGTGAGCCACCATGTACGGATGAGGAGAACTGAATTCTGGTCATCTGTGCTTACCACTCCTAAGCACTAAGCCATCTTTCCTGTCTCCAGTTTACTTTATTCATTTGTTTCTTCACATATTCATTTATGTATTATTTGTATAAGAACTTAGGGTCTAGGGGAGGAATCCTTGGTACATTTTCAACATGTTTTGTTTCCACAGCATCCAAGAAAGCTAGTCTATACTTAAAGGCGAGGGATTTGTTGTTGCCTTATTTTATGATACAGGGTGTCACTCTGTAGCCAAGGCTAACCTGGAATTCCCAGTCTTCCTGTTTTAGCCTCCATCCTGGGATGACAGATGTGTGTTACCATATCCAGCTTTAATAGCTGTAATGTTTGGAATGAATGAATGAATATTAGCTGTCCAAAGGGGACACATGATCCCTGTGTAAGTGTTAAGTTCTCTATTGCTACAGGCATTCAATAAAGGATTGAGTAAGGATCAAAGAAAGATGCTATACAGTATCCTCCAACATCTCAGCAGATGGGATAGGTCAAACTGCTCTATTCTATCACCTAAAACTGCATTTTCTCTTACACACACACACACACACACACACACACACACACACACACTCCTACAACCCTATGTCTCTCATATATAGTTCTTTCTCTAAAACCCTTGTCCTTCTCTTTGCTCTCTGTCCTTTGACTTTTTATGTGTTCTTTGAACTTCACATGTGATTCATTTCATCATAAGAAGCACTAATGTGGTCTGTTGTTACCCACTGAGTTCTAATGCTGAAATGTAGACAGAAGCTAGGAAAGTCTGTAGCTGGGAATAGGAAAGTCTGTAGCTGGGAAAAGCTTTGGCTTTCACTCTAGCTTCAGGATTGCATTGCAGACTTTGCTAACAAGGGAGCATGCAGTTTGAGTTGCTTGTTTTCTGAGAATTTGCTGCCTCGGGGCCTAATGTCTCCACAGCGTGAGACAGTACGGTTGAGCCTTTTGTTCTTGCCTTCTTCTGTGTATGACACTTAGAATCAGAGGAAACTGACCACTATTTGAAAATCTGGCACATTCCTACCACTTATGAACAGAAGACCAGATGGAATGGCACGCACTAGTAATTTCAGTCCTTGGGATGATGAACCAGATAGGTCCTCATTTGCTTTTCATTGCTGGGATAAACACCCTAACAAAAGAAACCCAGCCAAGAGAAGAATACACTTCATCTTATACTTCCAGAACCCAGTCCATCCTCCAGAGAAATCAGGGCAGGAACTCGAGCAGAAGCCACAGAGGAACACTTTCTACTGACTCTCTCTAGTTCATGCTCAGCTAGCTTTCTTATATTGCCTAGATCCACTTGCCTTGGGAATGGTGCTGCCCACAGTGGGCTAGGCCCTTCCATATCAATCATCAATCAAGACACTTTATAGAAGACATGACTATGGGACAGTATGATCTGAGGATCTCTAAAGTTGACGTTTCCTTCTTTCAGGTGACTCTAGATTCTGTGAATTTCATGCTAAAAAGTAAGTAGCATAAAGCAGAAATCAGAAGCCAGCTTGGGGCTAGCTACATAGTGAGAGTGTCTCAAACACAAAGCCAAGCCAAAAGAACAGGGAAAGGTTCTGTCATAAATAATGAGCTTTCCATGAGCAGTAAACTTTTCTTTTTTAAATCTTTTTTATTCTTTTTAAAAGGCAAGTTTGTGCCTGGAGATCTACATTAGAAAAAAAAAAAGAACAAATAAAAGACCAAAAACAAAGCAAATAATAAGCTTTTATTCGAACTTTTTAATTCCTGAGAATAATACAGAAGAAACACACACACATATACACACATACACATATCATCCACCTCCCCCTTAATCTCATTTATAGAACTTAGAATGTATTAAATAAAGTTGTTATTTGAAAAATAAAGACACTGTAGTTGAGAGAAAACCACTTTATCCACCCACACATCTACACATTTTCACCACAGTAATATATTTTGTCTCACATGTAAGTTTTAAGTTTGCCTTCTATTGAAGGATTTTGTAAAACAGGACTGTTTGTGAACTGTTTATACATCTGTGTGAAACTGTTGTTAGGGATATCACTCAGTGTCGCCTACAGAAGGTCCCATGTGAGAAACGTCATCTGGAGTTGCTGGCCAAGGACGGCTGTCTCTATCACAGGCATTGGCTTGCTTTCTCCTTCAGATAACAAGAGTTCTATAACTATACTTTTTTCTTTTTCCTATGATACTAGAAATTTCCCAAGGGCTCAATGGTCAACTAAAAGTACTGGTTTTGCCTTTAGTATTAGCTTCTCTGTTTTTTTTTTTTTCTATTTGTGACATTTCGACTTGATAGCTTTTATAAACATTGTAGGCCACATGGTCTTGTTTTTGAAGTATGTTGATCTATAATACCTTTTTATAGACTGTATAAGTTTCTGAGGGGATCTAATCCAAAACCAAATCATTAGACTATAACCTGAACTGTTTGTAAAAGGGAAAATTTAATTAAGACACAAAGATACTCCTTTACCTATTTGCTGCCATTCATAAACTGTAGGGACTACAAAGTCTGGAATATTTACAGTCCAGGGAGGATGTTGCACAACCCGGCAACCCTGTACATGGTTATGATTCCTATAGATTATGAATACCAAATTCTTAGGTGCCAAGCCAGGCATGGTGACACAGTCTTTTAATCTAAGTGCTTGAGAAGTAGAGGCAGGTTGATACCCGTGAGTTCAGGGCCTGCCTGATCTACATAGGCACTTACAGGTTAGCCGTGGCTGCACAGTGAGAGTCTCTCAAGCAAAACAAAATTGCCCACAATTCTTGGATATCAATATTTAATTGGCTTTGTGTAGGCTCTCAAATGGGATTTGAATTTTGAAAGACATGCGGTCTTCTGTACATACCCACCTTCATGCTCAGAAACAAAATTATATAGAATGCTATCTATCCACTTTGCTCAAAATCGCTATCCAAGTCTATTTAATTCCTCTCTATGGTGGCCATACTGTTCTGCACCCAAGCTGTTCTTGATCCTGTCCTTTGATCTCTCTGCTTCTAGAGGAAGATCGATGTAAACTCTACTGCAAGGCGGAGAACTTCGAGTTTTTCTTCGCCATGTCTGGCAAGGTGAAAGATGGGACGCCTTGTTCCCCACACAGAAACGATGTCTGCATTGATGGGAATTGTGAAGTAAGAGGACATTTCTGCCCCAGAGTGTGCAGTCAGGCTGATGTCTCTTCGAGTGCCGTGAGGATGGTTGAGAGAGTCCCTACAATACATACCTTTGAGCCCCTCTCTAACTTTCACAAGACCCCTTCATTTTCTGTTTTCAGCCACTTCCAGGCGTAGAGAATATGTGTAAGTTACAGCCACTTTTGTGTTGCTCTAAAAACTAAAGGCAGAAATGATGGTGATGTCTCAATACCTGTGTACTTAGCATATTCACCAAGTAGTAGAACCTCAGAAGTGTAGCAGAAACAGAGCTGTCCTCTCTTTACAGTTCATGTCTTTGGGGACTCCCGTTCCATTGCACATAAACTTCATTAAGAGCATTTCATCCTTTTCCAGGATGTGTGTGTATGTGTGTCTTCATGTGTGTTTGTGTGTGTGTATATATATATATATATATATATATATATATATATATATATATATATATATATATATCACAAGTACCTTTGCTTATTTTTATGCATATGGGTTGCTTATATGTGTTTGTGCATATGTATAGACATGTGTGGGTACATGCCTGTTATGCTTGTGTGTATGTATGTATACATATGTGTGTGTATATATGTACATGCACGGAGGGAGTCTGAATGTGTTCAGATCAGCATTCTTATGCTTCATTCAGACAGTTGGCCTAGAAATCTGGTAATAGTCCATGACTCTTTATTCTGGTTTCCAGGAGCTGGAGTCTAAGCCTCAGACCCATCATGCAATTTGATCAACTATGCATTTGCTTACAGAGGAAGAGTCACTTTTCTTGGGGGTGGGGGGTGGGGAGCTGGCCACCAGTAGATTGCCGGTAGCCCGGTGGTTGACTCCACACTTCTGTGTGCATAATACCAGCACTCATTAAAACCAGGAGGTTAAAACAACAATAATATACCCCCCCCAAAAAAGAAGACATGAAGATAGGAGGAGATGTATGGGAGACGTCCAGGAGAATGGGAGGGGAGGGGCTATATGTGAACAAAATACATTATATGCATGAGGAAGTCCTTGAGCCCCAGTATGACTTAAGGCTCTGGCTTTCACCTTAGCAGAGCTGCCCAATGCCCACCTGCTAGCCTTTACCTCTAGGTTTGCTCATCTTTGATTCTTCCCCGATTTTCTTTGTCGTAGCCAGTGGGATGCGACCATGAACTTGGCTCTAAGGCGGTTTCTGATGCATGTGGTGTTTGCAAAGGCGATAACTCGACTTGCAAGTTTTATAAGGGCCTGTACCTCAGTCAGCACAAAGCAAATGGTAAGAGTCACTGCCATTCCCTTGATGCTCCTGGTGGTGTCCCGTTTCTGCCTCTGCATGGGGACCTTACCTCTGACACTAGTGGTATAGCTCTTGTCACAGGGAAAGGTTCTGAGGACCTATGGGAGAGCTGTTTCATCTATGCATTGTACCTCAGAAGTATACTGAGTAGGGCCACAAAATGTCTCATCAGAGAAAGGCAATTGCCACCAAGCCTGACAACATGAGTTTGAACCCCAGAACCCAAGGTGGGAGGTGGGTGGAAGAACTGACTCTCCAAAGTTGTCCTCTGGCCTCTTCATGCACACTATGACACATAGGTACACACAGAAACACATGCACTCATGTGTGCATGCAGAAGCACATATACTGAAAGAGGGAGGGGTGGAGGGGGAGAGAGAGAATAAATCTCAAAAACAGAAAAAATAAATTATTGATCTTTTTACTCTATTAAATAGAATTGACTAGTCTCAAAGGCCCCATCAAAATGGTCACTGCATGTCCAGTTATCATTCCCCAACCCACAGTGTTAAACGTGGAATATTCTTCTATGTGCTTTTAGAGTATTACCCTGTGGTCACCATCCCCGCTGGGGCCCGAAGCATTGAGATTCAGGAGTTGCAGCTTTCTTCCAGCTATCTTGCTGTTCGAAGCCTCAGTCAAAAGTATTACCTCACAGGGGGCTGGAGCATCGACTGGCCTGGGGACTTCACCTTCGCAGGGACCACGTTTGAATACCAGCGTTCCTTTAACCGCCCTGAACGACTGTATGCACCAGGACCCACAAATGAGACGCTGGTCTTTGAAGTAAGTTTGATTCTGATGCTAGTGCCTCCTGTGGCCTGGCGACGACTTGAGCACACTCAGAAGACTCCCATTCAGCTCATTTCCTGATGGGCAGCCTTTCAGAGCACAAGGAGGGAAGGGTAGTTAGCATCTCTACTTAGGTTTTCATATTTAAATGGGAGTCTTCTTCCACTTCACCTGCCTAGGAGTACCCAGGAATGCAAAAGTAATACTCATTAGATGATTCTATGGTGTGTCTGCCAAAGGTGAGCCCATTGGAGCTATTTCTAACATTGTCAGCTGGCCCAGGAGGAGGCTTTTTAGTAGAGAAAATGCTGACCTGGGTGTCAGCAGGCATTTAGTCATAATTTTGTAGGTTGTAGCTTCCCCCCCACCCCGAGATTAAAAACAAGAAAGAAAAACATATGAATGGACAGTAGAAGCAATGAGCACAGCCAATGTTTCTCTAAATACATATGCACATGATGTTACCTCACATCCAAGACTGAGAAAAGCCAAGCCACTCATGTGGTAAACCTTTCTTAAGGAAAACCTGTTCCAGTTGACCTAAAAAGGTGCAGAAGCTCTAGGAACGGGGAGCTGGGCTATTCAGGGACAGTTGCTACTCAAAGGATTTTTAAAAACACTTGTTGGCACTAAGAATTGGACCCAGGACCTTGTATATACCAGGCATGGACTTTACCTATGTCCCTCAGCCACAGCCCCTTGTCTGCACTTGAATCAGTAGGATCATTGAAATATACCCAAGGGACACAAATCAGTGGCAACTAGAAGGTCACTATGAATGCCGAGTATTGAGATGGGTGCCACAAGCCAGCTGATGACCTTTGCCTAGGACTCTATTTCATTTCTAGCCCCCTGGTGAGTAGTTAAGCTATTTGCATTGACTGTGTCCTTGGCATGCTCAGGACGCATCTCTGCGCTTGCTCCTTTAGAACACTGTGTCTCCGTCCTCTTGAGCTACTTTGGCCAAGTTTATGATCAACAAAGCTCTTTCCAGGGGCAGATTCTTCCTCTGTATAAACTGAAGCTTCCTGTTCATTTTCCTGCTTCCTGAATCAGCTGGACTAGATCCCATTGGGGTAAAGTGGGTGGTGACCTGGTGAGGCCTCTGGCAGGTCCTTGGTGAAAGCGTTGAAAATGGGATTGATTACTCTTGCCCTGGGTGGGAGTTGGGATGCAGTGTGTGATAAGCTATTCTGGGTGAATTTACATGATGTTTTGATGGTTCCTGAATGGATTTCTAGATTTACCAGAACCAAAGAAAGTTGAAAAGTGAAAATAGCACTGTTTGAAGCTGTTATTGAGGTCTTCTACATTTTACACTCTGAGCATCTACTTGGTTCCTCACTTAACTGTAAATGGATACAGGTATATAGTTGGAGATAAAATAGTAAAAGAGAAAAGAAAAGAATGGAAAAAGAAAAGAAAAGAATAGAAAAAGAAAAGGAAGGGGAAAGAAGAGAAGAAAAAAGAGGAGAGGAGAGGAGAGGAGAGGAGAGGAGAGGAGAGGAGAGGAGAAGAGGAGAGGAGAGAAGAGGAAGAGGAAGAGGAAGAGGAAGAAGAGAGCAGAGGGGAAGAGAGGGGAAAGGGGGGAGGGGGAGGGGAGGGGAAGGGAAGGAGAGAGGAGGGAAAGCAAAGCAAAGAAACAAGCTAGCAACCCTCCCTAGAATTGTAAAACTTAGCATACTGGAAAGTCTAGAGCAGCATTGTTCTAATATATCAATGAACACAGATTTTGACAAGCTCCTTGAAGGAAAATAAATCTAAAGGAAGAAAACAGAGACTGTCTCTGGATTTAGGGGCTGGTAGAGAAGCGCCATCTTATTATGATAACTGAAGAACCAGCCAGGTGAAGTGTGCAGGGATTTCAAGACAGGAACTCATTAAGGATGAAGTGAATGCCTCAGACTGAGGCATGGGAGGGGAGGTGCGTCTAGTCAAGCTGCTGAGTGAGGAGCACGGAATTCATGCTAAGTCAGTGTCCAGATCGTACTCAGGTGGGTATGTTAAAAACTCACTCCAGCTGCTGTGTGGAAATGTGATTTGAGGGACACAAAGTGAACCAAGAGACAACGGAAACAGATTCATCTTTAATTCCAGATAAGAAGTGCTAAAAACTGACACTGGGGGTGGGGGTGGGGTGTGAACATGAAGGGATTGGACTTGCTTGAAATATAATGTAGATAGAAAGTAGGAAGGAAGGTTCTAGAGATACCTGGGATATGGACTTGGAGGGAGAAGACAATATTGAGAATTAGCATTGGCCTCTTATTTGAGTCTTTGGTAGATGCTTTTACTACTATAGCAACCTCGTAGTGGTGCTAGGGATGGAGGGGCACTTCCATTTTAGCCCCCTGTTCTTTAAGATGCATCTTCAGTATCGATGCAGCAACGGAAAGTCAGTGAGTGGGGTGTGTATTAAAATACCCAAAGCAGCATTGGAAGGAATATGTATCAGATCCTGAAAACTCTGGACATGATACCTTAATGTAAGCCGATAAACCACAGGGTGCAGGTCTCCGTTTTTTGCTGATAGGCTGTCTCTTGGGGATAGCCAAATCATTGCCTTATCAAGATTAGGTCTCACCATAAGGTACAGGTCCCAGTTTTTGCTGACGGGCCAGGGGTTGGGGGACTCTTGGGAAGAGCCAGATCATTGCTTTATGAAGACTATGTCTCACAAAGACACTGTTGACCTGCAATTGACACCACTGATGAGCTGACACAAAAAGCCTGTCTCTACCTAGACCTTGACTCAGTGTTGCCACAGGAACCAGGGCTCTGAACCTGCCCAGACAGGAGAGGAGAGATTTCCTTGGTGAAAATAGGGAAGTCCCCCTAGCTGTTCTTTCTCTGATAACTCCAACTTGGCATGTTTTCTTACGGATCCTAAGATATTTAAAATCTGTGTATGAATTCCACACTCAAAATCTCTCCCTGTTCATTTTGGAATAGAGTATCTTTCCCATATACTCTCTCAGTCTCTGCAGGCAACCAGAGACTACTGCTTGCCACGTGCATGTCAGTTTCAGTTTCAAGACCATGCAATCTGTTTGGAATTCAGAATCACAGCATTTCTTACAGGGTGGGAGTCTGTGGGGGACCTTTTGAGCATGATGGTACAGAATAAAGGTGCATCCTCCACATGTCCTAAGTAACCTTTCTGTCACCGTGACAAAGCACAATGAAGTCTTGAGGGAGAAGGGTTTATTTGGCTTTTACGACAACATGATGCAAAAGCAGAGAGAACAGAGAAGAAAATTAAGAACAAAACACCCACCCCATTTTTTCCACTCTTTAAATAGTTAGAGACCCATACTTACAGAATGGTACTTCCCATAGTGTGTTGGATCTTCTAACTCCAAAAAACTCAATTAAAAAGAGTCTATCCGAAGTATGCCCAATGGGAAAACCTTTAGACAGTCCCATTGAGACTACCTTCCCAGCTAACTCTAGATCGTGTAAGTGGAGAGTCAACACTAACCACTACACCATATGGAGTCTACTTGTAACACCTTAAACATTTAGTGATGAACTATGAAGACCATTGACCCAAGCTAACCATCTACAAGTTGCTATTTGAAGGTTAGACATGCAGACTTAACTTGCTAATGTAACTGGGGGAACCTTCTCGCTATCTCTGCCTTTTAATGTTCACATTTGTAGAATGGGCAAGTCACACTTGCTATGGTGGCTTTTGTTAAGAATGACTTATTTTGATGCCCACACCATCTCTTTTTCCCTTTGCATATATGGCACACACACATTTGTTTGTTTGTTTGTTTGTTTGTTTGTTTGTTTTTCGAGACAGGGTTTCTCTGTATAGCCCTGGCTGTCCTGGAACTCACTCTATAGACCAGGCTGGCCTTGAACTCAGAAATCCGCCTGCCTCTGCCTCCTGAGTGCTGGGATTAAAGGCCTGTGCCACCACGCCTGGCTCCTCACACACATTTTAAGAAACTAACCTTAAACCTCATGCCACAGTAAGAAACTGGTGGCCAAAGGCCAGCCCCATCTCCCAGATCACATGACAATAAAGCATAATGGAACAGTGTGACTTCTTGTAAAAATATGAATTTAAAAATCTGTTTTTAGACACTTCAGGCATTAGTGGATATTTCAGTTTGCTAAGGTTGGCCATAGAACTTGGTCATGATTTGGTCTCCAACCATCTCGTACACCAGGGGTCCTTAAACTATTTGTACTTTTGATCTTGTTTCACCTGAGGAAAATTTCAAGCAACTCTAAATACATGGGTATATAAGATAGGCATGCCCACCGCACACTGACAGACAATAAATCATAATTTATTTCAAAATAACCTTTTGCTACATAAATAATGTTATCATTTATTATAGGGGGAAAAAGTACACAAGCTATCAGTTAGGCTTTTATCAACGTGAGTTGGCACACTTCTGTTGAGGAATTGTCTCCACCAGGCACATCTGTGGACCACTTTCTTGATTAAGGATTAAGGAGAGGGCACAGCCTACAGTGGGTGGTACCTTTCCTAGGGAGGTGGTTCTGTCCTGCCCTGGATTTTATAAGAAGGGTAGCTGAGCAAGGGAACAAGCCAGTAACCAATGTTCCTTTATGATTTCTGCTTCAGTCTCTGCCTGGAACTCCTGTCTTGTTTGTTTGTTTGTTTGTTTGTTTGGGTGATAGACTGTAACCTGAAAAAGACAATAAACCAACTCCTTTCCCCATGTTGTTTTGATCGTGGTGCTCATCAGAGCAACAGGAAGCAAACTAAGATGCACACTGATAAAATGGATATCCTTATCTCTTACTCTTTCAAAGCAATGATTAATTCTCTGAGACTTTCATACAATGCGTGTGATCACACTCCCCTCCCACTCTTCCTCCTAAGCCATTCCAGATGAACCCCACTTCCCACCCTCCAAATTTGGGGTTCCCTCCTTTTTTAAATCACAGGTTTGAATAAGATTTGTGCCATGCATAGATTGTGATTTATGTCGCCGTGTTATTTATTTTTGAGATTATAATTTTATTTCGGTATTTCTCCCTCCCCTTTCCTCCCTCCAAACTCCTTCAGATACTCCACCACCCTCCTTCAAATTCATGGCCTCTTTTTCCACTAATTGTTATTACCTGCCTTTATATTCCTGAATGTAACCTGTTCTGTCTGAATCATGCTACTTGAATATGTTTTCAGGGCTGTTTGGCACTGGCTAACCACTTGGTGTGTTCTTCCCTGGGGAAGACCATCTCTCCCATCCCTACTTAGTTTCCTGTAGTTCTTTGTGTAGGGTTAAGACCTCATGGGCTTTTCTCTATCTATGTTGGTATTGTCCATTGGCATCATCCTGGTCAGTTTACATTTGAGCAGTTGTGCTGGTGAGAATTAATGGGTATAGCTTCTGCCATGCCTAGGAGACACAAGCTCATAGTAAACTCCCTGAGCTCCTGACCCTCACAGTCTTCTCACTCTCTCTTCCAGAATGTTCCCTGAGCCATAGGAACAGTAGTGTTTTGCAGATGTATCCACTTCAACTGGGCTTCACAATCTTGAATTTTGATCGGTTCTGACTTTCTATAATGGCCTCTGTTGGTTTCATAGAAAAGTTTTCTTGATGGGGGATGAAGACTATGCTTATCTGTGGGTATAAAGGTGAATGTTTATAGATTTCCATTAGGGATTAGGCTGGTTTAGGAAATTTGTGGCTTACTCCTCCAGTAGCAGTTACTTCATATAAAGATTATATTTTGGTGGAATAGTTGGTAGTGTAAAGTCTAGAAGATATTCAATATTGTCCAGAGTTGATCGATGTTTTGATTTTATAATCATCATAGCTGAGGACACCACTTCACATAAATATGTAGGACAACATTTCAAAAGTATAACTAAGTCCAGCTTAGAAATTGTTGGAAACTGTCCTAATCACAAGCTAAGGTATGGTGCCTTGACCTGTGGCTCCCTTGGTTCCTTCAGAAGGCCATTGATTTATTACTAAGCAAATTTTCATAGGCCAAATGTGACTGAAAACAAAAGGAGGAAACCAGGCTAAATGGCTCTCAGGGCATCTTCTATGAGCAACCAGGAGCTAGGATGAGTCACTCCCAGTGAGAAATGGCCTTTTTACTACTTCAAGACCAGAAAACAATTTTTTAAACTTCATTTCCCTCTGCAATTTAGTTCATAAGCACAAAAACGGTCCTAGTTTTTCACAGTTCTGTTTGTAATTGAAGCTTTGCTGCCCCTAAAGAGATCTGCTCAGCAGAAATGCCACAACAGAGACATAAGAGGGGAAATGGCAGCTAGTGAGAGTGGAGTGATTGAGCCTTCCCTTCTTCTGTGAAGCCTGACTGTCCCATGGTGGGCACTGATCAAGTTACACAGACCTTTGATACACTGTTGCTAAGCATAGTGGGCACTGATCAAGTTACACAGACCTTTGATACACTGTTGCTAAGCACTGCATCAGCCTTGACTAAGCCTCTTCATGCTGCCTTGTATATCACCACAGCTCATTCAGCTGCATCATTTAGCCCTGACAAAGAACCACAAGCCATTTGGCTTCTTCAGAGGGTACAAGATTCTAACCAGTATCTTAAAAGAATTTTTGAGATATATTTTTATGACTACAAATGTTTTTATCTACACGTATGTCTATATACCACATGGTGCCTGTCGAGGCCAGAAGAAGGCATCGGATCTCCTGAAACAGGAGTTACAAATGATTGTGAGCCACCATGTGGGTGCTGGGAATCAAACCCAGGTCCTCTGCAAGAGTAGCCAGTACTCTGAAAGGCTGAGCCACTCCTCCAGTCTTTCAAAAGTAAGTTTCAAGGAAATGAGGATGGAGTTCCCTAAATCTGGTCAGATTCATCTATCTGTATGTTCCTAAGCACAAATGGCTCCTTAAACAGTAGCAGCCACCTATCAGGAGCATGTTGAATAGAATGTATTTGAATAAAGTCATATAAATATGTGCTGTATGTTCAGTGGAGTATGTATCATAGTCTTAGAAGTATTTTTAAATGTGTGTGAGTGTGTGTGTGTGTGTGTGTGTGTGAGAGAGAGAGAGAGAGAGAGAGAGAGAGAGAGAGAGAGAGAGTGTGTTTGGGAGCATGCATAAGTGCATATGCAGATGTCAGAGGACCTCAGGTGTCAGGTCGCTCTTTCCACTCTATGGGTGTTCTGGAGATTGAACTCAGGTGATTACGTTTGGTGGCAAGCACCTTTATCCCCCCAACTAGCTCACCCACCCTGCAAAATATCCATTATTACACATCAAGAAAATTGTAAACTACAGTAATATTTGTAGCCGTTAAGCATTATAGAGTCACCATCATGAAGCCAAATTATGTTTTCTTGGTTGTTTGCTTCCAAAGCCTTATGTTATGATCCGGTTCTTCAACTACATTCAATGAAGGTTAATGTAGTAGGCTAGAAATATAATCTGACAGACAGCCCATCCCCATAGTAACTTCTATGGCCAAATAGACATACCCTGATTTTTAAAGCAAGTATGGATTAATTTTAAATGTATGAATATATATGAAGCTTAAAAATAAATCAGATAACCTAATATTATATTTGTTTGAATTTTTGAAAGAATATGAGTTATTTGAGTCTTATTGTTTTCAGAGAATATCATCAAATTTCTGGCTAGTTTTTTATCTGTTTGTTTTTTTAAAGATTTACTGATTTATATCTTTTATGTATCTGAATGCTCTGTCTGCATGCATGCCTGTATGCCAGAAGAGGGCATCAGAGCCCATTATAAATGATTGTAAGTTATCATGTGGGTACTGGGAATTGAACTTGGGTCCTCTAAATGAGTAGCCAGGACTCTTAACCCCTGAACTAATCTCTCTAGCCTCAATTTTTTGGTTAGTTTTAATCACACTTAATTCTCTCCAAAACTGATGGTCTAGGGTTATTTTTTGAAAAAAAAACAAACAAAAACAAAAACAAAACAAAACAACAACAACAAAAAAAACAACTTAAAATTGTATTAAGTTAGGCTCAGCAGATGGCTAAGTATGTAAACTGTTTGTTGTAAAACCTAATTAGAGTTCACCTGAACCTTCATGAGGCTGAGTGTGATGAGGACTGTCTGTAACCCAGAGGCTTCTATGGCCAGATTGTAGGGAGAAGCAAGAGGATCCCTGGAAGTTTGTAGACCAACCACCTTGGCAGACACAAGGGCAAACTAGAGACTGTCTCAAACAAGTTTAAACAGCCAGGACCAACTCCAGTGGTTGTCCTCTGGCCTCCACATGTGTATCACGTCTTCAGCATCACTGTGCCCATACAGACATGCAAGGCAGAGAGAGAGAGAGAGAGAGAGAGAGAGAGAGAGAGAGAGAGAGAGAGAGAGAGAGAGAATGTCAGAGAGAGACAGTGACAGATAAGTTATAATAACTAATCAATTATATTTCCCTAAAGTAGACTTTATCTTAATGTCCAAGTGATCCATGACATTATTCTTTAAAGGGAGTTAAATAAAGTTCATTTTCCTTTCCGTACAAAGACGATGAGTTGAACCAAAATGGATATGTTGGGAGCCAAAAACATGTTCGCTCCAATATAAAAATGTTGAATATGTTTTACAATCCTGTGGGATGCTGAAATCAGAATGTGGGAACGCAGCAAAAAGAAAAACTGTTGTTCCATCCTCAGAAATAAGTCTACAGACAGCACTTCTGGCCTTGCATGTGTCTCCGTTCTGGTTACAATGTGAAATTCAGCGGAAAGCTGTATTTGCCAGACACTCAAGGGCAGCCATGTAAAAATGATGCCCCTTTTTCTTATCCTCTTGTGTGCATTATGTCAAAACCTGGCAAGGTCCTAGCAATGCCCATCTTCAACCACCTTGGATGCATTGGCTCCCATGACTCTCATCAAAGAGACCTGTCCCTCTTGATGTCAAACATTTAAAAATTTTTAATTATAATTTTAGAAATCAGATTTTAATTTTAAAAACATTAAATACCCACTGGCACCCATTCAATACCTAGGTCTATCTTAGATACTAAAGTTCACCAGGGGTTAAAAATGCAAACTATATTGCCCAACTTGGATGATTCAAGTCTTTTCAAATATTTTATTTATTCTTTGATCGTTGCTGACACACATATGACGTATCTTGATCCTATCCTCCATCCCAAATTGGACCCCACGTTGAAAACATGTACCTCCCTTGGATCTTGGTGTCCTCTTCTTTTCTTTTTTAAGAGTGTTAATAATCCATTATGGATTTGTATTTTAAAAGCAATACTTTTGTGTTTATTCTTTGAAAATCCCATACCTGTCTATAATACAGTACCATCATATCCACCCATCATTACATACATCCCTCTGGCTTTCCCCAGTACCCACACCTTATCTTCATCACAACTCCAAGTCCAATTAGTGATGCCCATATATATGTAGATGTGGGACCATCCGCTAGGATGCAGGTGACCTGCCAGGGGGCCCACACCAAAAGCTGAGAGACTCTGCCCCTCAGCAACCATCAGCTGCTAAGAAGTATAAATATAAGAAGTATGAGTGTAAGAAGTATAAGTATTTGGATCCTCTACCCGTGGAAAGCTTCATGGGTAAGATAGAAAATGGCTATGGTAGTCGTTAGTGATTAGGCTTAATGGCTCCTGTGTGACATTAAATAAATGGCTCACTAAGATTTCCTGGGTGTTCTTTTGATACCCGAATCCCAACTTTATCATATTGTGACTTATTTCTCTTTGTAGCTTTCCACCACTGACACAGTATGTAGAACATTGTAGAATACTAGAAGGAAAAAATTTTTAAATGTGGAGCAAACACCATCACCATCACATGATAAAACAACTTTTGTTGTTGTCTTGAAGATTATAATTTGATTACAACATTAATCCCTTCCCTTTCCTCCCTCCAAACCTACATATACACCTTTCTCCCCTTCCTTCATATCCTTCAGTGTATGTTATCATCATGATATTTAATCATCTCTTAGGACTGGCCTTTGAACCATACAGAGTAAAGTTAATTACAGTGAATAACATTTAAATCCATATGCCTCTTTTAATTTTTTTTTATTCATATACGTGTAAATGTGTGTAAGTATGTGCATGTATGTGTAAGTACCTGAGAAGATCAGAACAGGGTATCAGAAGACCTTCTGGAGCTGGTGTTACAGGTGATTAAGAATGAGCAATATGGGTGCTACAAATAGAATGTTAGTTTTCTTTGTAGCTCTGGCTACCCTGAAATTCACAAGGTAGATCAGTCTGGCCTCACCCTGACAGAAGTCCACATACCTGTGACCCTGGAGTGCTGAGGTTAAAAGGCAAATGCCACCAAGCCCAGATGGCCAGCAGGCACTCCTGAGCCATCACCTTTGTAACATACTTTGAGTTTAAAAATGCTCTCTGGGACTCCTGTGCTCCTCTTACCCACTGTGAGTACCCACAGTTTACATATAAGATGCTATTGACCCGTGCAGACTCAGGAGATGCTATTGACCCGTGCAGACTCAGGAGGCTCACTGTACTGAGGGAGATGATCTCGCTTCCCCAGCCTGTGGGTTCACCAGATCTTTCCATATATCTCTGTGTGTTTTATAATCAGACGAGAATAATACAATCCCTGGAGTAATTGACTGCTGTCAGTTAGCCCTGAGAAATAAGTACATGGCCTCACACCAAATAAAAGCACCTCCCGCTTCTGGTTATTTTTATATGTCAAAATTTTATAGGATGTCTTCATAGGCAACTCAGAGTTTAAGCTAAATGGAAAACAGACTTTCACTTTATCACGAAGTCACGAACCAGTCCTGTTTTGAAATGCTGTCTCTCTGTTAGACGCTTTTCCTCTTTCCGCATCCTTGGTGCTATCTGGATTCCCCATTTCCAACAGGTGGATGTCACTCTGTCACAGATCTCCTCAGTGGCCAAGGGACATTCCTGGGGTAGATGGTGTTTTTTTAGAACCGTCTCAAGCCTTGAGTAATTTTAGGCATTATTTAAATCCATCCGTCACATTCCTGCTTTGACGTGCAGACTCGGACACAAACAACCTACATTTCTGCATTGCTCAAAGCGAAGGTCAGTCATGCGCGCGCGCGCACACAAGCCCTAGCCCCCCAAAGAAATCAACACAGACTTGGCAGTCATCTGCTTTCTGAGATCACAGCAGATACAGTTTTTATGAAACCAGACAGTTTCCATCTATTTTGACTCGTTCTCTCTACGGCAAAGGTCTGGCAGAAGGACGGAAAAGTCTCTCATTAAACTTATGAACTTGTTGGCTATCTGGAAGACTTAGAGTGAGCTTATGTTTCAGTAGTGCTGAGGGTATGTGCGTGGTTGGTGGTGTTCCATGATGGGGTTTGCCTGTCTTAATCCTGCATCCCCAAATGCTTTACTGTGTGTGACTTATAATTCTTATAAGAATTATATATTGAAGTGATAGAAATAAAAAAAAAAATAGTTGAAAGCTAGGGTCAAAACTTACACATTGGTTCTTTTGGGGGGATGGAGGTGAGATTGGTTTTATCTGAAGTAGACAGATGTATTTATGCCAGGCAATTTTTTTTGGATCATATGACAGTGTATAGACATACATGGTGTATGTGGATTGTTGTACCCACCCCCTCATTACCCCCCTTGTCCCCCCACACCCACTGAACCTCTCCTCCTTCCCAACACATCCCCCTCTTCCAACTTTTACAAGTGTGTATGTGGACATGTGTGTGTGTGTGTGTGTGTGTGTGTGTGATGTATGAGATGTGTGATTGAGTTTAATTACAGTTGCTTTCCTGAGCAACTGTATGTATGGGGTCATTTCCTGGAGCAGTGGCTCCATCAACTTCCCAAGCAACCACTAAAAAGCCAAGGGCTCCTCAGGGAGCTACACACCTCTGTCCCCTCTCCGTGGTGGAAAGCTGATGGCCCAATCTTGAGTAGGTTTGCATGTGTATGATTACATGCAAGTGATCATGCCTGCCGTGGGGCCATGAGCAGGAGTTCCGGCACGTCCAGACGACCTCATTCCACAGCCCCATGCTCCATCCCTTAGGTTCTTGTTCTTTCTGCCTCCTTTTCTGTGATGTTCCCTGAGCCTTGGTAGAGTTGACATAGGAGTCCCATTTAGGACTGAACACAGTTGTAAGCCTTTGCATTAACCACCACTGCTGAGTTCTGAGTTATGGATGAAAGCTTAGATTTTCCTGTTTTAGGATTTATATCGCGATCAGCAAAAGTCGGCGGCTGAGATCTTTCACTTAGTACAGCGGGAAAGGCATTGTGGGAAAGGCATTGTGGGAAAGGCATTGTGGGAAAGGCATTGTGGGAAAGGCATTGTGGGAAAGGCATTGTGGGAAAGGCATTGTGGGAAAGGCATTGCTAGGAACCCACCCTGGGGCTTTGTGCCTTAGGTTACCTCTCTACTGCTGAGCTGTGTCCCCAACCCGCGGTGTGTGTCTGGCTGAGGATAAGGTTCTTACTGGTTTGTACCTCTCATTCATTCTCTTCTGTCCTTCAGGCTGTCTGTCTCTTGTGTGTCTGTCTCTCACAGGTTCACAGGCACACAGCAGTGAAACAGCCATCCTCTAGCAAGCTGTCCTGCAAAGGAAGGGGGGATTCCTGGGAGTGTCTCCCAGCGGCATGACATCATCCTTATCTCCTGAACAGAGTGATCCTGGAAGGCAGGGAGGCAAGGCTGCTAGTCTTTCATTGAAATCTGATCTCCCTGATCCTTCCTTTACAGCATTCCTCTAAAAAAAAAAAAAAAAAAAAAAAGCTTTCCTTTAGGTTAAAAAAAAAACACACCCCTTCAGCATTGTCAGGCACGCTTAACTCTTTGCAAGCCCCGGTGGTACTTGATAGCATGCCAAAGGAACCCTAAAGCTAAATACACAGCAGCCTTGGGAGTTAGCAACAGTGAGACACAGGCTGACCTCAGGCTAATTGCATGGCTAGGAAAAAATATCTCTATGAAATTACTGTGAGCTGAATGTGGCGGTGCACACTTTTAATCATGGCATTTGGGAGGCAGAAGCAAGCTGCTCTCTGTGAGTTCGGGGCCAGCCTGGTCTGGCACAGTGATTTTTCAGGCCCACAGAGGCCTGTATGAAAAAGAGGGGAGGGGAGGAGGTATAGGGACACATACAGAGAGAATATGAATGAGAATGGATTACTATAATAAATAACTTAGCCCTGCACTTTCTGGCAAAGGGAGATGCTATAAGGGTCCAAGTGAATGGGCATGTTGATTAGTGACCATGTACAGGCACCATCAATAAGCCCTACCCTTTCCATCTAGCCCCCCCTCCCCCGCCTTTGTGATAATTCTGCCTAAATCTTCCCCTGTGTATAATAGCTATAATGTAATAGATAAAGGTGTTCCTTAACATGAGTGAGCTTAGACTAGACGAAAGGAGAGTAGCCAAGAAGCATGCATTAAGTGAAAATACAGAACACAAGAAGCAAGGGAGAAATGGAGAATGAATTCAGAATAGTTGACATAGACCCCAGGTGAGAGACAACCATTCCCAAGGACTTTCCGCAATAGCAAATGATTTGTCTCAGTCATCACCAGATCCTATTTGAAACTGGAGCCTCAGGTTAATTCATGGCACATACTTCTGTGATGGATCAGCATGCACTATTTCCCTCCGTTAGACAAGGAGGAATGAGTCAAAGCCCTCACAGAGATTCAGCGAATCTGCCCGTACCTTTGAGGCTGCTCTTCAAATGACTTCCCAAATTGCATGACTGTTGCTTCTCTAGTCCCATTTCTCCACACATGAGAAGATGAAGAAGACTGGATAAAGTAGCATATTGTGGGGTTCCAGAAACCACATGAACCTAAAAAAAATCTTTAAAAAGTTACCCCAAAGTCTGAAACTACAGCTTAGTGATAATTTAGTGTACATGCTCTAGAATGCATAAGGACATGGGTTTAATCCTTAGTAAAACACACACACACACACACACACACACACACACACACACACAATTAAGATTCAATAGCATGTTAAAATGAGCTATTCTCTGCACTTTGAACAGTCTCTTTTGGTTCTTACACTAATGAACTCACCACAGCTGTGTTTGCCTGAACAAGACCTGTACAAATTCTTATTGGAAGTTTGTTTGTTTGTTTGTTTGTTTAGTTTGGGGGCAGGATTTCAATAAGTTACCCAGGCTAGCCTTGAACTTACATTTCATCTGACTCAGCCACCAGAGTATCTGGGATTATAGGCCTGTGTCACTTATTCAAACTAAAACTTCACATTGGAATCCTAGACATGGTTTCTGAGCACGAAAAGCAATGTTCTGAGAGTCTATATTGAGTGTTCCAACTCGGTAATAGGATATACTCCATCCTTTGCCAGCTGATATTAGAATATTTACCTACAATCTGATGGCTGATAACATCTTTATATAAGATTAACTTTAAATGAAAGAAAACATTTGTAAGCCTTTGCCTGGGTGGGGTACAAGATATATTCAAGAGACATTGCTCTCACTATGTCGAAAGCAACCAAGCTCATTGTGGCACTAGGGAGCTGGCTCCATTAATAAAATGCTCACTGTACCTGTGTGATGACCCAAGTTTGGTGCCTAGAATTCACATAAAAAGCTATGTGTGCTAGCAGCACCAGGGAGGTGGAGACTGGGGGTGCTGGGGTTCACTTGTCAGCTAGTTTATCTTAATTGATAAAGTAGGAGCTCCAGGTCAATGAGCGGACCACAGGATCCCGAGGAACAAAGTGGAGAGTACCCAGGGAACCATACCTAAGGTTTAATTCCAGCCTCTACAGGCACTTTCCCATCCCCCCCCCACACACACACTTAGGAACACACACAATCAAATACACAATGGAAAACAAGAAACATGATATTTCATAGACAGTAGAAGCCAGTCTTTAAAACCTATCTGTTAAGTTGGATTTTCATGAGACAATTTAGAAAACATACGCACTTGTTTAAAAAAAAAAAAAAAAAAAAAAAAACCTATGCTTTCAATAATGAAACCAATATAACCCTTGCAGAAGAAATGTGTGAATTTTAATGGAAACTAAAAAGCAGAAATTTTTTAAAAAGCCAGTTATCTACCAAATATTGTCGTGGGTGCCCTTTGGCAGAACTGCCCCCCCCCCTTCAGAGGATAGTTGGTAGGCTCCAGTCTCCTCTGTGGCTTTCTAGCTTAAGAAGCTGTGACTTTTATAACCATGCACCCTGCGGTCAAAACTGCAGAGCGCTGTGTCTGAAAGCAGGTGGTTCTTGTGTTAAAGGTAGACATTAAACAGTTCTATTAAGGACCTGGAAGTATTTAACGGGGTTGCTTGCCAGCTGTAAATTAGAGACCCAATCCTTGTTGGCTGGAAAGTTCTCTGGACTAAATCCAGTTAAGTAGACTGAATCACTGGCGGTCTTTCCAAATTTGCACATTTAACAGCTTGGCTGTTCAGCCTGCCATGTAATGCTGGGTGGTTCAGAAGTGGCATCAATGTAATGCAACAAGCTGCCATCACAGCAAGGATTGGGAATGTGACTGTATCAGCCACCCCAACCCCAGGATGAGCAGAGCAACTCATCATTGTTGACAGAGTCCTGGTGAAGGTTTTTAAATGGTTGTGGATGAATGACATCATCATTTTCAGGAGGTTGATTATCTGAGGCACTCATAGAGGAAGTGGGCCCTTGAACATCTCTCCAAAGTCCCTGTGCTTCACAGTGCTCATGTGCAGTTAACGGGATTATGATGGTCACATTGAAATCCTTGGCTGTCATTGACAAGGTCACCAACCTGTGGTCTCCCTCTATGAAGACTGAAACTGTAAATCAAATGACCATTATGGATTTTAAAGTTTTCAAGATGTTTCTTTAAATTGATTAAGTTTAGTTTGAGCTGACTTCACAGCCATTGGACCTAAATGGTAGCAGAAAAACTTGTGTGTTTAAAATGGAGCCCTATATTTGGATTAATGGAATGCTTGGTTCTTCTTTAAATCAAGGGACCTTGGATTTCTCTTTTGCTCTGGGATTATAGATGCTGAAATGTAAAACTGAGTTCCTCACCAAACTCAGGTTTTTGGAAATAAGAAGAACCTATAGAGATTACCTTAGGCAAAGTGCTCAGTCTGTTTCCAGAGAATGGTATGAAGCAGCAAACACAAGAAGGGAGGTTCCTCCTCCGTGTGCTCCATCTTCTCCCATTCTCCTCCCCACACAGGATAAAGAAAAGGGCAGACGGTGCCTAAGGTCAGTCTTTATGTGCTTGGAGTTTATGTGCTTAGCCCTGCTGCCTGTAGAAGTCGGTCCTTCTTTCAGAAGGCTTTTAAGGGCTCACATTAAAGTATTCAGCATGCTCTCCTCTGGTTTATGTATTTGCTTTTAACACACATGACTGCTCATATAACTGCACGTGAATTTATAGCTATGCAGACAGCAAGGTCAGACCTTAGGTTTTTAAACTTGGGGTGCTTTTAATTCACTTAATGCCTTTGCAAAAATACACTCATGTGTTCCACAAATAAATATAAAGAATGTGTCTTGTGTGCTAGTGTCTATAAAAGCAATAGAATGTATACAGAGGGTCATTATAGGGGGTTGTGACTTACTGACTTAAGATTACATGTTTCCTTGAAATTTTTCAATACGTTGTGCATTTTAATCTTTCTTCCTTTCTTCCTTCCTTTCTTTCTTTCTTTCTTTCTTTCTTTCTTTCTTTCTTTCTTTCTTTCTTTCTTTCTTTCTCGCTCTCTCTTTTTCTCTTTCTTTCTCTCTTTCTCTTTCTTCCTTCCTTTCTTCCTTCCTTTCTTCCTTCCTTCCTTCCTTCCTTCCTTCCTTCCTTCCTTCCTTCCTTCCTTCTCTCCTTTCTTTCTTTTCTTGTTTTCATCTTATGGGTTATATGGTCATTATAGCTTTTAAATATCCTATTCAGTGTTCTTAGCTCAAATATTTTACTTTCCAAAGGACTTTTCCATATTTCCCATTAAGTGAGAAAGAAGGGGAGATGGGAAATGTTTTATTTGTTGCTATAAAGCCTCAGAAAAGTTTAAGTCCCCTTTTGTTCATTATGACACATGGCTCAAGTCCTCGCCAAGATATTTTGATAATTACATCTGGGCTTCACAATACACACCTGGAATCCTGGCATTCAAGAGGCAGAGACAGCAGGATCACGAATTCAGGCAGGCTCTCTATGTAGTCCAGTTCCATTTCTTAAAAACAAAACAACTGCAGCCCTGGGGAGACAGAGTCAGGAGGATCAGGCATTCCTCGCCACCCTTAGTTACCTAGTGGCCATGGGATTTTTAGATAGTCTTTCAATTACCCCTAAGTTTCATATATATGTGTGTGATTTCCCTCTGTGGGTCTTAAATCCCTTGACTTTTAATTTTTGGGGTGACCATGGCAGACTTACTCTGACTTGTGGATCTGTTTCACCTTCCCTGCTGGAGAAGATGATGTTTCTCCTCCCTGTCTGTGGGAGTCAGAAATGGCACAGTGGTGCTTGGCTCAGTGTGGGTGACATGAGAGGAGGTGGGACAGAAGGCACACTAATGTGAAGAGCACACCTCATCCTGGCCTGCTGCATGTGAGTTGTTAGAATCAAAAGAGTCTGGTGTGGGTCCATGATCCTGCAATAGCTTGTAAACTTCAGAGGATGGGCTGACATCTCAAGGAGGTCATCTCAAGGGGAGGAGAAGGATGAGTGAAGAGTAGCCTTTCTGGATACAGGAAAAGAGATTGTATCTAATGTTGGACTTGAACCTTCCTCCCAAATACTCAGATTCGGAGGCTGAATGAACAGTGGGTTGGACAGATGTCTCCACATTTCTTCGGCTATCATAGAGAATGGCTACCACTAGTCACTCGTGATAGGTTGCAATTGGCCTGACTTAAGTTTGAAGTTACTAATGACCTGGGCTGTGTTCAGGCTAGCGGAGCAAGTCACTAGCAATGTTCCTCCATGGTGTGTACTTCAGTTCCTTCTTAAGCTTCTGCCCTGACTCCCTCAATGATGGACACACGGACATGGAAGTCCAGCAAACCCTTTTCCTTTCCAACTTGCTTTTGGTCATGGTGTGGATCACAGCAACAGAAAGGCAAACCGGAATGTGATGGGGGAAGAGGTCTGAGACAGGGGCCGGGAAGAGCCATCATAAGGATATCAAGGAGGAGTGGGCTGCAGAGACAGAAATGGACTTCTGAAGGGCATCGAGGAAGTCTCTTCCTGCAGTCACAGTGTTGATTATGTTGAATGATGGGCTGAGATGGCAGTCTGGGAAACGTGGGCATCTCGGTTGTTTGGTTCTTAGTGTCGAGGAAGCTTTTCTTTCTCAGTCTAACTTTTCAGTGGTGCTGGGAGACCACGTGTTTGCATTAGCTTCTGAAAGGGTATCTAAAAAAGTGAAAGTAACAGCTACTACGTATGCTCAATGGAAACTTGTCAAACTATTCTTTTTCCCCTTTAGATTGATTTGGGGGCAGGGCAGGTAGGGTGGTCTCAAACTCACTCTGTAGCCAGGGATGACCTTGAACTTCCTGAGAATCCTACCTTTACCTCCCAAGTGCTGGTATTACGTGGGCCTTGATAATGTGGTCCTGGGCTTGAGCCCAAGGTTTATGAATGTTAGGCAAAAGCTCTTCTACCTGTTCTACATCTTTAGCCCCTTGTCTGCTTGTCTGCTTGCTTGCTTGCTTGCCTTCCTAGTGCTGCAGAGCAAACCCAGGCATTTGTACTTGCTTAGCAAGTGCTCTCTACCATACCAGGGATCTAAATCCCAAACCCTTGTTAAACCACTCAACTCACCAAAGTGGTCAGCCTTGCAGCTTAGAAAACAAACAAACAAACAAACAAGCAAACAAACAAACAAACAAGCAAACAAACAAGCAAGCAAAAAACCAAGAACTAACATTAGTTTGTATTTCTATTTATTTATTTATTTTTGTATTTTCGTAGAGGTCCCTTCACCTGTAGCAGTAAACACCAGCAATTAGTTTGAATAAAGGTATATGGTGTGTTTTAGTTCATAGTTCAAGATTATAGCCCTTCCCTGATGGATGAAAATCAAAACAGGAAGCTGAAGCAACTGGTCATATCTACAGTCAAGAGCAAAGAGGATAAATGTACCCTGATTAGGGTTAGCTAACACTTTCTGTTCTTATATCTTCAAGGATCCAATGCCAGGGAATGGTGCTCTCTACTATTAAGCTGGGTCTTTTTCTATATCAGCACACTTGAAATAACCTCCCCACCCAAGACACACACACACACACACACATACACACACACACACACACACACACACACACACACACATATATATATATATATATATATATATATATATATATATATATATATACACATATATACATGCACACACACATATATATACACACACATATATATATACATACATACACACATACATACATACATACATACACATTTACATACACATTTATGTATACACACATATATACACACATTTACATATACACAAACATACACTCACACAGACAGACATGCACACAAGCCAATCTGGTCCAGGCAGTCTCTCGCTGAGACTCTCTTTTGCAGGTGATTCTGGGTTGGGTTGAGTACACAAGACAAAGCCATCATAGTTTCTGAATATAGATCTGTTCTTCCAATTCTGGTTTGACTGTGACTTGCATGGATTTACTTAATCTGACACCAGAAAATTAGGAGAAACACAGAAAAAAAAAAGCCAAACAAGGAGAGCAGGGCATTTGTATTGGCAGTTGGTGAGATTCTGAGTTAGGTCATGCTAATGGTCCTTCCTGTTGTGCGCTGTATCTGTTTCATTTCTGATAAAGTGTAGTGATGGGGGTAATACAGAACCATCTGTTGACATGACTCTGTCTAGAGGACTCCATGATTGGTTTGGTTATACTAGCACGTGATGTTCATGCCACGCTCCCTTCAGTGGTAGAAAATACTTCTGGAGACATTTAAGCTACCAGAAATATGAAACCCTTGTGGTAGCATGCCAAAGGGCAGTGTGGCACAGCCGTACAGTACCACCCAAGCCAACTTTAATTGAGATGGGATCCCAACAGACAGAGAGCAGAGGTTCCTATTTTTAACTGGCTGTAGCCTTGGCCTCTGGAGTGTGCCTGCCCAGTTCTGGTGGTGAAGAATTTTCCACAAGACTCATGGGGTAGGAGAAAACCAGTTATTTATATTCATGAATTGAGCTTGAGAGAGAGAGAAAAAGGGGGGGAATGGTTAAAGAGAGAGGACACCCAGAGAGTGTTTGCCCACATCAAAAAGGTTAGAGATGGCATTGGAAAAGCATGGTCTTTCTTTCTTTCTTTCTTTCTTTCTTTCTTTCTTTCTTTCTTTCTTTCTTTCTTTCTTTCTTCCTTCCTTCCTTCCTTCCTTCCTTCCTTCCTTCCTTCCTTCCTTTCTTTCTTTCTTTCTTTCTTTCTTTCTTTCTTTCTTTCTTTCTTTGCAGATTTTATTTAAATCTAATCATTTGTGTGATCTTGTACACATTCTTTTTATGAAGAAAAAAGATAGCATAGTAGAGTTGTTGGAGGAATGTTCTGAAATATTATACAGAAAATTCTGTCAGAACACCTGATAACAAAGGAGACCCACAGGTCATAGCTCGCTAGGAGTCACGGCATATGTATGGGGTCAGATTAGCCCTGAGTCCTAGCCTATTTTTTAGATTAAACCCCTTATACTACATACTATATTGACTCTATTGGGGC